>WAAD01010453.1:637011-720281 GCA_013389945.1 Fregata magnificens | reverse complement strand
TCTCCCTCCGGGAGCAGCCCCTCCCCCCCGGCGAGCAGCCCCTCTCCCTCCGGGAGCAGCCCCTCCCCCCCGGGAGCAGCCCCTCCCCCCCGGGGGCAGCCCCTCTCCCCCGGGGGCAGCCCCTCTCCCCCGGGCCGTGCCGCAGGGCTTGCTGAGCCCCGCCGGAGGTTTGTGAGCCTCAGCCTCCAGGCAAGCAACACGCAGCAGTTTTCCCCTTCGTTGCTTGAATTAGTCACTTGTTTTAGCAGTGCTGAGAATAAGTTGAGCTTTCATGTGAAAGCAGATCTGCATCTTTAACAGTACCTGGGGGTTTCAAACAGCTAGTTTGTCTGGAGTCAGTTTCCATTATCGGTGAGAAAACAAGGGAGTGTGTGCAACAGCTCTAACACTAACCCTGTCCAACGCCCCTGAGAAATCTCTGTTTAGGGTTTTTAAAAAAGCTCCTCTAAGTTTCTGTCACTTCCTGATTTCCCACTAGTTTCAACAGCTTGCTGGTATTATTTCAGGTTTCAGATGAAGCTCCTGTACATCATTAAGCAGTTCCTGCCCATCAGCACAGCAGCAGCGCTGCAGGCACACATACTGCGGCTTCCGAGGAGCTGCACGGCGCTCTGCCAGGCCCAGCGTCACCGCCGCCCGCACCCGGGGCTCCCCACTCCCCACGCACCCCGACCCCCCAGCCCCTGCTTGCGACTTGTACTCACAGTCCAGCCGCAGATGCAAATCCGATTATCTGTGTTTTAATGACACAGCTGCAACGCAGCCAGTATTGAAAATGCTCCTCTTTGCATATACGTTTAAATTTTACAAGTGAAATACAAACCCCAGAATAGCCAGCACAGGTTGCGCTCCAAATATGGAGTGGCCATTTGGGGGAAAATGTTACCTAATCTGAAATTTTCAGCCTGCAGCTGCAATTTAATTGCTTAATACCACAGCAAGCAGTTTTCTCGTAAATTAATAGCATGAAATATGTTAGGAAATTAAAATAGCTTCTTTGGCACTTATGTTTTTGTGCCTCCTTAACTTCCTGGTATATTTTTAGAACAGGAGATGTTATTGCTCAGAATCTCATAAAAAGGATTTATAATAGTTAATAATTAGTGTATTAATGCACCAGACTGCAGCAAAATTAATACAGGCTTTGTCTGCCTGGGCTTGATTCATCGCTATGCACTGAAGCAGCAACAAAACCAGGCCTGAAAGCAGTGATTGATGTCCCGGGGAAAATGACCTGGAGCGGGTCGAAGCCAGGGCTCACAGAGGAAGCCTTCGCCGCCCCCACTCCATCCCCAGCCTGGAGCGGTCACGGGGGCTGCAGATCACCCAGGGGTGGGGGGCAGCCGATGGGAATTGCTCCCAGGGATGGTCTGACAGACCCGGCCCCGCACACCCCGTCCGTGGGAGCGGGGCAGCACGGCGGTGGGCTGTAGCAGTGTGGATTGGTGAGGATGTCAGGGCTGGTGGGACTGAGGGAAAAAATACTGAACAACATCAAGGTTAAACAAAAATTCTTTGGATAACTTAATTCTGCTGGAGCACGGGACAGCCTGACTCCTGCAGCGCAGCAAGGACCAGGGGAAGGGGACATGGCCTCAGTGGACCATCACCAGTGCCCATCCCCGCAGGGTGTCCCATGGGGACACCCAGCCTTCTCCCTGCCTGCGTGTCCAGGGGATGCTCTGAGCCGTGAGTTATTACTGGTTTAGCTAGAAAAACAACTGCAATGAGTAATCACCCTCTGCAGCCATCCTTAGTGCTTAGGGCAGTGGTGAGGATGGTCCCATCCGTCCCTCTCTGTGCCCCTCCCAGCCACAGGGCTTCATCCTCACCGGGTGACCTGGGGGCTCCTTGGCCTCCCCCCTTGCTTTTGAGCAAAGGCAGAGAAGCTGCCCCAGGGTCATGTCCCCAGAGACTTTCTGGTGTCTCTTTTTTCTTTTTTTTTTTTTTTTTTTATTTAAAGTGACACCCCTGAGGACAGCTCTCTGGTCCCTGGGCTGGGGCTGAGCCATGCAGAGGCATCACTGTCCATCCTGTACACCCTCAGAAACCAGCTGTCTTCCCTAATACACTGCATCTCCTCAACACACCCAGTCCTGGGCTCTGAAGTCAGCCTCAAAGCCTGGACACTTTATTCCGAGCCTGGAGTTTCTCTGCTGACCATCTAGTACTTACCCTGTGCTCCCCCAGCCCCAGTGGGCCCCCAGCCGGGAGCCACACAACCCACGCAGCCCCCAGCAGCCCCCAGCCCAGGAGGAGGTTGCACAGCACTGCCAACGCCCCTGTCCCTGTGACACAGACCTGTCCAGATGCAATGGTTTCCTCCCAGCTGCTGGGGTTGCAGCTGCAGCCCCAACTCGTCTCAGGGGAGTCCCCATCCAGCCGAGCAGGTGCTGGTCCCCCTCGCAGACCTCCCTCCACTGGCCCCTGCTCTCCCGTGCTGCACCCCAGCTCTGCTCTGCCCGCACAGCCCCAGCACGTGTTGGGAAGGGGGGACCTGTTTTGGGGTGAAAGAGAATTTGTCTTACAGCTTGCTAACCCCAACAGCTGGCTGTAAGCTGGAGGGTTTCTGGGGCTGGGGAGGGAAATTTGGGGTACGGACTAGGTGCTGTGATTTGCCTCCGTGTCTTGACCCTATCAGCTCATGCTTGCTGTCTTGCTACATACTAATATTGTTCCAAAACACTTCCCCTGCACAAGCACTTAGCCCAGACTTCACAGTATGAACAGATCCCAGGCTCACCGTAGTGCAGGATTACTTGTCCTGTCTCTGCTATTCCCCCATCCACTTCCAGCTGTACTGGCACTGAAACTGTTGCAACTGGAACAGCTCTTAAGCCAAAATATTTGGCATTCACATTAACTGTTGGGTGCACTTCAGTGTGTGGATTTGAGGTGTTTTATAATCACCTTGGGAAGAACCTCGACTCTCAGAATAGTACATTTTTTGAGCACAGAGTTTGCTTCTAACGAGCTGTTGTAGCAGAACAGTGTTTCACCAGCCATTACAGGGTGCAACGCAGCTCAAGCACAAAACTAAAACTGGAGCTGATCAGCCCCCCCCACCCAGGTCTAGCACTGCAGAAGAGCCAAAGCAGCATAAACCCACCTTTTCACACCCTGGTCCAGCTCCCAGGCAGGCTGGAAACCCTCTAATGATGAGGCTGAAAGGAAAAACAGGATGTTTTTCTGCACCAGGAACCTCTTATTGACCCAAATCAGGTCTGGAAAATCGTGACAGTGATGGAGTAGCTGATAGGACTGAAGGAGTTTGTAATGTATTTCATGATAAAGGGCCCGTTTAAATATTTAGCATTTTACCATACCAAAATGCAGAGGGAGCACATTTTGATCTAGGCTTTCATCCTGAGGGCTGACCCTTCCTTCCCCTGACAAACAGTGCAGTGAATTTAGTAAGACAAGTTCTCCCTCTACAGATCTTTTTACTAGTGATGAAAATCGTGTAAGAATTAGCCTTGTTCCTTTGTCACAGTTACATGATTTCAGATGTCTTCAAAAGATGAATACCAGCAGAAAACACAGTAAAGAGGCAAGGTTCCTCACACTGCTATAAAAATACAGCCTGGTATCATTTCCTAATTCCCTTTACAGAATCTAGCAGGTAAAATACTAGCACTAATTTACCAACAGCTCCTCGTAAATTTTGAGGGTTTTTTGGTTTTGGGTTTTTTGTTTGTTTGTTTTTGTTTTCCTACCCCCAACATGTCTCCATACCCTCATAAGAGCTAAAATGCCAGGACACGCCTGTCCACAATCAGGGCATAGGCAGGTGTGATTGGCCACTGGTGAGAATAGGAATTATGTACTTAAAACGCTAATCTGTGCTTCAGAAAGGTATCCCCAAAATCCAGGAAATATTTTATCCTTTGATGGTCATTGCCAATATTTCACAGTAGAGCGGAGTCGTCCCTGTGCTAAAGGGAGACAGCGTTTGCTGTTCACAAGCTGGGAGCTGAGCAGGGGACATCTGGGTCCCACGGGTCACACTGAGGCACATAGTCACTTGCTGGGAAGCTGGCCAGATCTTCTGGTCCAGTATTTTCCAGTTCATCAGCACATTTTGTTTTTTTCTCTGATAGGAAGGATGTGCAGACAGCAGCACTTCAGCCAAAGCGTTGCTGCAACATGAGCTGCACGTTGGGCAGAGGAAGCAGCGCCAGCACTGACTGCTGTGGCCAGTGCAGCTGCAGCACACAGGCGCTGGGGATGCACAGCAGCAGAAACCAGGCATCGCTAGTCGACAGGCAACAGCAGCCAGCCTCCTCTGCTTGGGACACTGGAGGGGACAGCTTTGGATCATTTTAGACCACATAGTTTTAAAGCCAGCCTGTGTACTATTTCAACCCATGCCCTGAGCTACTTTCCCCAGGCAAAAGGGCCAGTCCAACAGAGCAAAACGTGCCGGTCTCAGCTGGCCGGATCAACCCCCATGGGGTGAATCTCACCCATTGACACTTGGCAGTTTGGACTCTGACTCGATGGAGATGAGGACAAGGGATACGCCATGGAGCTCTGCTCGTCTGTTCTAGGGGATGGTCATGACCCTATGTCACTGCTGACGCGAGGGTGGCACGATGCCCGGGACAAGCTTTGCGGATCACTAACCTCTTCTTTAGCAGCTTGCATTTGTCAGATCAGCTCTCCGGCCTTGTTTCCATCTGCAGAGTCCTGTGCTGTGCCCAGTCCCCGCTGCAGCCCAGCTGCTCTTTGACACTTCCCAGGGGTGTTAGTTCAGCAAGGCAGGGAAAGCCAACAAAACAACGGGCAGGGTGCAGAGGGGATCCAGCTTGTCCTCAGAAGAGCTGACACTGAGCAGTGATACTGAGAACCATTAAGACTGTATTGTTGGAAGTTAAGAAAAAATCTTTATTAGGTAAATTCAGTCTTCCGGTGGAAAACCAGCAAGCATAGAAACAAAGTAAAATGCAACGAACACATTCGCAAAAGCTGCCTAGCACCTATATCAAAGCCCACCTATGCAGAGCCCAGTATCCTGCCTATTTGCTTTCCTATTTTTAGGAAGTAGTTCCAGTTTTATTAAGTAATTTTCAGAAATCAGTACAGCCATTCATATGAAGGTTCAGTATGTTAATAAATAAGCCAGACAGAGGAAACCCAGTAACAAGCCTTCCCCATGTCATAAATTCATCTACAGTAGAGCTCACAAGTTAAAGCATTTCATCCAAATCACAGAACACATGCACACTCTATAATTTAAGCCTGAGCCTTGTTTTAAGAGGTGGCCTCAATTACTGGGGCTCCCCTGAGATGCATCATTGGAAAGCCTTCACAATTTCTAAAACAGAAACATGCTGCATAAGGTCTCCCTTATAATCTTAAGCTCTTACAAAAGGTACTTGATTCCATCACATCCTGAAAGCAAAAGGAGATTTTCCTTGTAAGGTTTCACAGAACATGCAACTCCCACACCTTGTATTTTCAGATTTGTTATTTTTATTATTGTTGTTATTTAGTTAATTATAGGAAGAGGAGGATCTTCTAGCAGCATTGCCTTCTGCAGTTCAATTTTCTGAAAGCACTTAAAACCAGATTTATAGAACTACAGCACATGGATTCAACAGCGCTCTGAGCACTATAGGTCCAACATACAGATGACCTACATTTTAGAGCAGGTAGCCGTTCTCCCAGCAGTGGTCTGCCTGCCTTTATGCATATAACAGCAGGTACTGCAATAGCACAGAACAAACCAGCTTGGAAATGCTTAGATCCCCAGGTGGGAACATCAGGACACAGACTACAAACCCTGCAGTGCAGCAGCGCATCACTTGACTTACCTAAATGAAAACTAAACATACATAGCTCCTTGCAGAAACCCCTCAGTGACTGGGAGGTTACCGAGCTAGATCAGCCACGTCTTCCATAGGCACTGAACACAGCTGGAGCCCAGCATCCTGCAGCAGCCCTGAGCTGAGCTGGGCTGTGCTGGGCTGAAATGGGGTCCTAGGCACGGGTGGGGGTGAGGGGGACCCAGGTGGGGCTGGTCAGGGATGTTAGGGCTGATCAGTGCCCTCAAGGCCCTGGCAAAGCTAACGTGTTTCTGAAGTCAGACATCTTTGTTTTACTTCCTATTTATTTCTGCAAAATTAGTTGGCATCAGTGAGAGCTGTGCCTTAGTACTAACTGGGCAGGGAAATGGGATTGTCTTGCATGTTATAATAGCAGAAGTTGCCACAGCCGGCGTACACTGGCACAGGGCTACTGAAGTAAGCGCTATCTTACAGGTGAGGCTGGGGGCTGCCCGGGTGTCCCTGGCCTCCCTGCGCCCAGGTAAGGGGCGAGAGGAGCTCTGCCAAGCTGTGTGCTTGCTGCCTGGCCGCACTCGCTCTGGTTGCACAGCAGCGAGGGGCTGGCGGGGGAGCACGGCAGGACGGGTGCCCTGCGCGGGTGCCCTGCACGGGTGCTCTGCGCGGCTGCTCTGCACAGCCTCCCCCAGCCCCGCTGCCCCCTCGCTCCCCTGCTCTGTGCTGGCGCACGGGAGCTCTTGGTCTTCCTCCTTATCGGGTGGGCACACTAGGCTTTCCCATTTTCACAGCCCTCTTCAAAGAATTGCTCCGTTTGGAGGATGAAAGCACCATTCCGCAAAACAAAAAGTCCAGGGGAATGGCACACCTTGGCACTTTCACAGGCAGGGGCATCTTCTTCTGAGACAATAAATGCGGTTCTGCAGAACACATGAAGATGTCCCCATTTTTTGTGGGAAACCTAAAATGTAAATGCAGCATGTTCAAAGAACTCAATGAAATAGGATTTATGTCTTCTGTTTTATATATTGGACATTTCCAAGCAGCTTATACGTTTGCTTCAGAAAATACAATTCTACCCAATTCTACCCACATACCAGCAATGCAGCTTTAGCTTCCTGGGCATTATTTTCAGCAGATTTGTCCTTTCTTTTGTGCAGCATTCATTGTCCAGCCTGACAGCTGCTCCTCTGTCTCTGCTCGCTCCTTTTTATCAGTAATCTCTTCTTTGATTTCTGTTTGGGTTTGGTTTTTTCTGAATGTCAAAGCTTATTTCTCAAGTCCTGAGCATAGACAAAAAGACAAGCGATGTGACAAGAATGCACGTACAGCCAGGATTTTGAAAGCAGCTTCAGCGTGGCCTGCACACCCATACCTGCAGAAATAGCCATGCGGATGCTGCTCGCACTCCTGGCCTCAGTGCCCTCCGTCCTGCAGAGGAGGAGAAGAGCCCGGCACAGTCCCGGCATGGTCCCGCCGCGGACGCGGTGGCTGGTGGCAGGCACACGCTGCGGAGCCAGCCCTCGGCATATGCAGGTCACCGTCAGAAACACGCCTCTGAACGTCAGGAGTTTGACCTAAAACTCTTGCAGCGTTTAAAGCGGATGCCTCCTTCATGTAAATGATCTCAGCCCGCATTTTCTGGGATCGCGTGAGAAAATGCTTCTGAGTGACACAGTATTTCAGACTTTTTTGCAAGAACAGACTTTGTCATTTCTGCCAGAGCCTCGATAGCCGGGACTAGAAGACGAAAGTATAACAGATGGCCATCACCCTGTCAGGTCTCCACATGATGTTTTGACTCGAATATTGTGGGATGGATAAAGAATGGGAAGTGTGGGTCAGTTCCTGTTTGAAATGAAAGAAGCCACACGAGGTAAAAACACAGCAAAGCTCCAGTAAATAGTATGCAGGTGTTTATTATGGTGACATTTCAACAAGGAAATCCTCTCCACTGGCAGCAGAGGAAGCAGGCCTCCCCTGGAACACGCAAATACAATACATGCAGACAAAGATGATTTTGCAATAGGATGGTGGTTTCCACCCTCCCGAGCGCTCATCTACCTGCTGCAGCAGCTCGAGGGGAGGCTGGGAGAACAGTGCCGCCGGCACTGACCCCCCGTGCTTCCACAGAGCTGCTGTGCCGCAACGCAATGCGTTAGTTGCGTGACGAGCGTGGCTGGGGCGTTATTAGCGTGCAGACTAATCGCTATTCTGACCACACCACTGCCTGCTCTGCGCATTTGGGGCTGGAGGAGAAGTTCATTCCCTCGGAGGAGCAGCTAGGTGCTCAGATGTGCTGCGATGGCACTGCCTGTCCCCTCTTGGGCAGGCAGATAACCGCTGTCACATGCCATCATGACACCGTGTGGCATTTCCGCCAGTGGCAACACAGTGCCAGACATTGTTAGTGAAATTATCAGCTGTTATTCTTAGACATTTGCCTTCCATAAATTGCAAGGTGCGGCCAACAACCGCCGCAGCGATAATGTTACCAGCACCGCAGCTCTGCACCGGGCTCCTGCAGTCACCGTGCTGCTGGCCTGCCCGCTCCCCGCCCCACGCACGCCTCGCAGCCGCACACCCATAAACCACCCTTCCCAGGGCTGTAAAACGGCATCCTGCCCAGCTGATTCCAGGGAAGAGACCTTTCCATTCCCAGCAGCTTTAGCTCCCATGGAGTAAACAGCAACATAAATCAGCCCACGGCAGAGGAAGGCGGGAGGGAGCTTCCTGCACACTGCAGCAGCTAAGGGCTGACGAGCAAGGCAGGCGAGGAGCTCACCGAAGCCCTGATCCCATCTCGTCCGTGCCCAGGCCCGCAGCGAGGCGGCGGGGCACCCACAGCACTGAGCGTCCTGCCCAACTCCGGGCACGAAATCAGAGGCTGGCAAAACAACATCCAAATGCTAAAGGTCATGCATGAACTTTGTAACACTTTATAACAACGTCGTATTTTGTACAAGTTCTTTACCTGTCCTTTGTCAAGCTTTGGGATCCCCTGTCTCAGACTTGGTGAGCAGTTATCAGCCCAAATCAGGAAGATCCACTGTTGTCATTACATGTTACTAATCACGCTAGCTACTGCAACCAGAAATGCCATTCTGCTCCTCCGTATAAAGCACTAGAGTAAGCTGAGTCCATTTAAAATCCCAACGTTACCTTCCATTTTCACTGCTAACATTAACAAGTTTGCTAATATTCTAGGGAACAATATTTGCTAATATTCTAGGGAAAAGTTCCTTCTTGCAGAGATAGATAGCTTAGCAGCTCCGTATGTGACCAGAGCTACTCAGGTTATGCATCCGCAAATCATTCAAACTGCAAATGAACTCCTTTCCATGGGCCATTCTGCAGAGCAGTCCCATGGGTGTGTTTTACTCAATATTTAGGAGGAAAGGAAGGCAAGGGGAAGCTTTCACACCTTCCATGTGCCTTTGCTAGCTGCTGCTGTCATTTGCAGCATTCTGCTGAGAGCGTGGAGACACTTTTGGACCCATGGCATGGGCACGGGAAGGGGAGGAACGTGTGCTGTATTTCTGCCTCTCCTGTCCCTGCTTCTGTTAGATGACCCCGGTCACAGACTGGTTAGCCACTTGCAAGCCCAGGCCAGTCCCTTTGCTTGCTCCACCTTTGCTGAACAGAAAGGTGCTTTCAAAACCGGGCTCAGCGTGCCTAAGCCCTGAATTGCTCCTGGAAAAGCTCGGTTTCCCCTCTGCAGCTGCATCGGCCTGGGAAGGATTACTGTTATTTTCTCCGCTGGGATGCGGTGACCTGCCTTCGGCACCAGCTAACGCATGGCAAGGAATGAATTCAGCCAGCCAGAGAAAGGAATTTGCTGTGGAAAATGCTGTCATTTTGACATTTGATTTTATCCAAAATTAGGGCGAGGAGTGGAGACACTGAGTAGTTTCACAAGATTTCAGCTCAGACAACAGCTAAATGAGCTGTCCCGGCATCCTGAAATCTCAGCATGAAACTCTAATTTGAAATCTTTCATTTCAAAATACCATTTTAGAAGCACAATTTAGGGAAAGCTGTACCCTCCCGCTGAAACAATTCCAGGGAGAAATGTTTCAACTGACTTTAATACTGAATATGTAGGAGCTAAATACGTAATAACCAATTTGCCTAGGCACAAAAGTGTGCTGTTCTGCGTCTGAAGAGCAGCTATTTCTCATCTCTCTTCCGTAAAGTCCTGCATAGAAAAAGTAAATTTCAGGGAAATATGGATGGATGCTATCAGACAAACCCAATCTGAAATTCAAATGAATGTTCACAAAAACTGACTGCATACTTTTTAATCAACTCCTATTGCAAACTTAATTTGTATTGATCATGAACATCTAAAGCTGGAGTGACTACAGACTGTGCTGCTCTTGTTTGCAAACAGCGGCTCTTCACTTACAAATTGGTGGATTTTCATGTCCTCCAGGGTAAAAAAATATTTGGGAATAAAGTAGTCTGAAATATGAGATATTCCAGAATATTCTGGAATAAAGTACTGGAGCAAATAGGCTGTAGCCTGTTTCTGGCTTGCTTATGATTACAGCTCGTTAGGAAGGGCAGGGACAGCAGTGGGAGGAATGGCAGGCTGGGAGGGATCTGCCTGTCAAACAGGGTTTGGGTGCCTGCAGTGACAGCCTTGTCACTGGAGGAGGGGATGGCATGCCTGAAGTGTTCAGCAAAGGGCTTGGATGCATGTACCCTTCATGACGTTTTAATAAGCTGTTTATTGCAAGTGTTAAAACTTTTCTCCCCAAACTGCAGGAGGGCAGTGGGTTTGCAGCTAAGGCAACAGCGTTTCGCACACCCGAGCACCCAGCTCTGCAGGTGGCCAGGACGTGTCCCAACCCGGCGTGGGGTCTTTGCTCTGGCCGTGCTCTCTCCTCCCAGCTCACACTCAGATAAGCTTTTCTGTGGTTTCCAGCTTAGGTTTTCTACTTGGTTTTCCTCCCCCTCGCCCACTACTCCTGTCCTCCCTGCATCCCTCTTGGCTTGCTTGCTTAGACAGTACCAAAATCGGCAGCTTCTGGCATTTACTAGTGTTTTAAACTACTATTTTTTTAAAGCTAATGCAGCAGGGAAGCCAATAACCCCCTCACATAAGCTTTTCTACCATTTTAGAAAAACTCTACTGACAAAACTCTGCCTTAGGATCTTCTCCACATCAGCCGGAGGATGCCCAGCAGACACCATAACCCCTGAAGAGGAGAGTGTTCAAAACGTCCAGAGCACACGGGAGCGGGCAGGCTGNCAGCCGCTCTCGGGCAAGCAGGGGCCTGGCTCTCCCCACCCGACTGGTTTGCAACCAGCACGGCAAGTTGCTTAAAGTCTTCCTCCAAATGAGCTCATCTGGAGTCCCTTGGATAAACAGTATTAAATGTGTTTGATGTTTCTCTTCTCAAATACTCTATTATTTGCTTTCTTTATGCTCAAACCCAGAAGAAACGAGAAACTCAGAGCAAAAAAAGTGCCCAGATAAACCGATCTCCATAATCTGCGCCATGTTCATAGCGACGATCAGAGCCTGTCGCCTTCACCTGTCTCTTTGTAGGGGGTATCTCGGGGGGGTAGCCTTTGCCAGGCCCCAATCCACGGGCGTGTTGCTGGAACCGAATCATTTTTCCTGAGCAGAAGTGCTGTCCTTCCAGCCCTGAGCTTGCAGCAAGGTCTCAGTCCTGGAACACGGCAGGATGGAGGAGGCAGAAAGCCGCCTCCGTCAGCCCCGTGGCCGGCATCAGGCCAGCTCCTCGCCTGGCATGGGGCTGCCTAGAGCTGGTGCGACCACCCAGCTGAGGGATTCGGGCTGCAGGCGCAGCCCGTGCCGTAGGCGTGCCCTGGTGTGAGGGCCACCAGCAATGGCTTACAGCTACCAGAACGGGGCACGGGGCAAAGCTTCCCCTACAGCGCTCCGTACGATGGACTGCCTCGCACAGCGAAAGTGAAGCCATCCCCCTGCGGCCAGGTGTGATGATGTCGATAAAGTAATAGGGACATTTTAGATCAGGCCTAGACACACTGGGGGTGGAGCCGTTCATCACTTCTCCTTCTCATTCTGCAAATTTCTTTTTTTTTGAAGCCACGTTTGACAAAACTGTTAACAGCCATTCCATGGTTTTCAACAGGAAGCCTTTACGTTACACTATTTTGCTTACCAGCCATACGTCTGATAAGAAGGCATCATTTCTAGACAAATAAAAGACAAATTTTCTTCTACTTGCTTGAAGAGCACCCGCAGCTTTAAACTTCTTCAAACGACAAACACCAGCCCCCTGCAAACCTCCTGGCAGGGAGCACACTTCCCCCAAAGCTGCCACGGAAGGGGCCGTGAGCTCCGACTGGCACCGGGAGCGTTTGCTCTGCGGCCACCGCCATCGGGCAGCTCCTCAGTGGGTTGGGGGCTGCAGTGGGGGTGGGGGACGGCCGGGCGGGAGCAGGGGCCCCAGGGACAGCCCCGGCTGGGGAAGGACAGTCGCCTGCGGTGCTGCTGTCTGCTCGAATGGAGACAGGTCACATTCACCATTCCTGTAGCTCACAGTCACTAGAGGGGAGAAATTACCTGGGATGCTGCCCTTATGCTTATTCTTGAGTACCAGCATGAGACTTTCCAAAGGAAGAAGGTGAAGCTTTGCTCAAGACTCACTCCGGCCCTTCCTCAGAAGGCAGAGGGACTTTTGGGATTCGGGAGTGTGTGGGAAATGTGATGGGAGCGTCCGTCGCAGGCGAGGGACCTGCAAAACACAGGCGTTCAGAGGCTGACTCCGTGGGCTGTGCCCGGCGCCGTGGGCAGGGGGGACGCGGGGGCCGGCGTGCCGGGGCGGCAGGAGCTGTGCGTACCTGGGAGTTTGCCAAAACCCTTTGGGGGACACAGATGCAAATTCCCTGGCAGGAAAACCACTCTGAGAGCCTTCCTACTGGTGTGGGAAACCTCATACACGGGCTCTGTTCCTTGCTGAAGATATAAGTCAAACAGAGATGAAAGGCCTGAAGAGACAACTTTGATCCGGAGAGAGGCTCCGCTGGCGACTCGAGCAGAGCGAGGAAACAGCGCGCCGGTGTCCGCACCCTGCCGCGTGCCCCGCCATCCCCAGGGGGCATCTGCTCTCACCTGCGTGCACTGCACCGGGCATTTTGGGGCTTTTTCTCCTCTGAGTGTTTGTCCTCCCAAAGAAAATTAACCTCTGCTTCGCAAGGGGATTAGTCACTCCTTTGCTGTGGTATTGTCTAAGGCTGGCGCCGGGCTCACGAAGGTCAGCCAGGGATGAGAAGGGGACCACCCCCCCAGCTCTGCAGAGCGGAGGACACGGGTGTCCCCGGGGGAAAGTGCTACAAGGTGCCTTTGGGGATGCCCGCACGGCGCTGGGAGGTCGGAGCATCGCCCGCGCTGCGGTAAACCCCTTGCTCCTCACCCCACCTCAGTCCCGGCTTTTCCAGCCCGGCCGCCGGCAGGCAGTGCAGCCCCATGCGGAGGGGCAGGAGTGATTGCAGGGAAGCTGGGGTGGTTATCGCAAGTGTGGGTAAAGCCTTGGCGCTGAGCAAAGGTTGGCATCAGCTGCTACTTCAGCCAGGCTGGCACTGTCCTGACTGTGTCACCCAAGGGGTGACCTCAGGCTCACCAGGCACGGGAACAGGAGGAGTTCAAACCCCTGCGTGCGCAAGGGCAAACGTGTAACTCGTGGAGTTAAGCATATCCAAGCATTGCCCTGAAACAGGACTTTTCTGAGCATAAATGTGTCCCATATTCTACAAAACATCCAGATTCTCATGATGAATATATCAAAAGCTACTGTAAAAATAAGCAGAATGGTATAGTAAGGTTAACATCAGCAGCAGCAGATTTGAAGCTGAATTTAAAAAGATACTATTTTTTTACATTTTAAGCGTGAAACCTCTAATATCTATTTCTTGCTTGTTTGCTCCATTAAATGGTGCCTTTCTGCCCTGCCAGGCAGGCTCCTGCGATCGAGGTGGCAGGAGGGTAAGCCAGATGGGAGCTGGAGCTCAGCATCCATCTCCAGGGGGGGCGAAAGGGCCCTGACACCACCTCGACGCTGTCCCCAACCCCTGGCACTCTGGGGGTTGCTGCAGGGCCCAGGCAGCTCCCTCCGAGGAATGAAGCTAGGAGGTAATTAGCAAAAACTCCCTTTTTTGCTTTTAAGGAAGCTGAACACAGTCTGCACAGCAAAACACGTCCCGGTTCAAAGCATCTGGCAGCTCTTGGTGCAGACACCAGCTTCACCCCTTGGACTGCAGCACCTTGAATTAAAAAAGGCTCCACGCAGGGAGAGACAAGCAGCTACCTCTACTCAATGGCACTTTATCGCTGTACACAGAGCGACAGAGGGGAGGGAGGAAGACACTGAAAATGTCATCGAACACAAGGAATTTCTGCATAATACTCCGCTTTGTCTTGCCATTTATTATGTCGCTACATAAGTAAAAGACGGTGTTTCCCTGCAGTTTTTTTGTTCTTTGGGTCAGAAATCATCTTTGCAGTCTACATGCGTACAATGGCTAGCAGGCAGGAATCAAGGCCATTATGATATACGACTATAATACTAATAAGGAGATTTCCACAGTCCATTACATATACTGTAGGACGAGAACATAAGCCATCTAGAAACACAGTTCTACGAGAATATTCGGGCTCCGTGTAAGAAGTCACAACCAACCAGCCAAAACCAGGGCCCAGGTGCCTGAACCCTCATTTTTTATTGCCTGTCACAAGATGAAGTGAAAGCAATGGTGGCAGCAGCTCTGGAGCAGCTCGGCAGAAGGACAGTGCGTTGACTGTCCTTGCGTGAGAGGGTTTTCTGCCCGGGGGTGAGGGGGAGCAGGGCTGCCTGGGGGTGAGCCACGGGCAGGGTTCGCTGGAGCTCTGGCCCACAGCCACCGCCGCGATGGGCAGGGACGCGACCAGATCCCCGAAACGGGCAGACGCTGCTGATACGCCACCAAATTACCCTCCTGAATGCACTTCTTCTGGCAAGGGATTTTTGAATAATTCATTAACTTCCATAAATTAAAAAAAAACCCCACCCTGAATTGGTAGTTATCCTCGTCTTGTTCAGCTGTTTCACTGCACTTTTCACAAAAAAAAANTTTTTTCCCCCCACTTTTAAAAAAAAAAAAAAAAAAAAAAGAAAAAATTTACCATTCTGTTAATTTCAAACACAATCGATAGGAAATATTGGCCCATACAGTCCAAGGTTCACTTCTTTCAGGCAACCACTCATAAATATTCATTAGAGAATTAAAGAGCTATTAACAAGGGTAACTGTTGAGGAGCATTCATTAACTGTCTTCTACAAGAAATGAAATTTGCATTTTTTGGTGTGGAAATCCACTTTGTGAAATGGCACCTTGCACGACAATAAAACGTGAGATAAAACCTGATGTGAAGGCAAGAAACACCCATTTCTGACACAAAGAACACTTTGGATTGTGCAGCCAAGCCTGTTTATGGAGCTGATAAAAGAACACTTTTCATGACCCTGACTCACTCTGTCCTGCCCCGAGCACGTTTCCTGGTCCCAGCACCCCGACTCACCTCTCCCCACACTGCAACGCACAGAAACTCATGTCTTTTCGGTAACCATGATTCATCCTGATTTGCATATCATGGTCACTGCCTCCACATTTCCTCTAATTAATTCCCCAGAAAGATGCTTCACCCTGCAGTGCTGTATAATTATAAGTTTTGTTCATATTTAGGATAGCACACGGCTCACATCCCCCGTTGGGACTGGAGTGCCATGGCACGTACCCGACAGTGGCTGCCTCCGAGGGCGGCCCCCCCCTGCCCCGGTGCAGGCGGCGATGAAGGTAATCGGGCATTTTACATACACGTACATAGCTTTGCACTTAGGGGCTCTGTACTTGCTCTCCCATTGCACACAGGGGCTTTTATTATCATCTTACACCCGGACCTAGCAGGCACGATCACATAAGCAATAGCTACTGGTCCCTTGAGTCATCTGTAGGAGAGGGGTAGGGGTTCCATGGATTTTATCTAAGAAAACCAGGCAAGGCAGAGTCTTGGAGGGGAGCAGGAGGAAAATTATCATTTTGGGGCCGGTGAAAGTAAATTAACACGGCACGCTCTGCCGTTGAGGGCTGCGTGCCAGCCACTGCAATAAGAGCTCCCTGCGTGTGGATTTACACGTGCGGCGGCCGTTCGACACCGTCAAGACAAACGGCCCTGCTGTGAAGCCGGTAATTTTCCTACAACTGCAGCAAATGGAAATGCATAAAGGAATCCCAGGGGAGGATCTATTACATAAAGCAATTATTTCTCAGCCTGAAAGGCAAGACAGGAATCGCATCCCCTAATGTCTCTCCTAAAGCATAATTCAATAATTAATATTTGCTCTTCGGCATTTCTAAAATAATGGCACCTGAAAACGGGGAACCCAGAGCACCCCAAGGTTCCCCTCAGCTGGAATCATGCATAATACAAGAGTTTTACCCAACAGATGGGTAGCTACTGGACTTTGGCCTGGGATTCCCAGATCCCTGCGGGTCCAAGGGGTCCACAAAATGCAACCAAAAAATGCAGGACTGTTCTCGGTAGACTGGAATTCACTTGACTCCAGTGGAGAACTTCTAGGGATCTGCACAAGGAAAGAAAATACTGAAAACCAACACAAGAGGTGGTGCCTTTGCTTTAAGGGTTATTTGATGATGCAGACCATTGCCTTGGGAAGAGGAGAGAAATGACATTGGTGCAAAAGTTCCCACTAGTAATTTCTCTTTCTCGGGTCTGAATCATTGCGGTGGGCCATTTCTGGAGGAAGAAAAGATCCACTGAGCAATGCCTGAATACTAGAAGTCCTGCAGAAAACTGAAGTCCCATTCTGCTGCCATCAAATTCGCCATAAGTTATTTCCTCAAGTCTCTGAATAGGTATGTTTAAAATTGCAAACTAACCGCAGCCAGAAACTCTCATATTATATTTCTCTGTAAAACCACAGCAAGCTATATATATGTATATATATATATATAGGCACACACCCAAACTTTTTTTTTTTTCCCAATAACATCTGCTACTATTGTGCAGCGTGTTCCCTCTGTCAGTGTTTCACAAAATGCCCTTCATGCACAGGACATGGACTGACAGAAAGGCAGTCCCCCCGGGTGTTATTTTCCCTCTCAGACCACCTTTTGGCCACAGTGCATCCCCTCCTGTCCTACTTGCTGAGTGCCGGGCTGGGGAGAGCCCCCAGCGTGCCTGGCAGCTGCAGAGCACCCCAGGGTAGCCGCGGGTCCAGCCCTCGCTGCAGGGAGCAGGCAGGGCTCCCCAGATGAGTCCCCTCCAGCAGCAGTGGCCGGTCCCCTCCCTGCCTGTGATGCCCATGCTGCCGGCGGCACCGCGCGTCACGGTCTGGGCACGGCCGCGCGGGTTAGCGACCGGCGGCGGGGTATTCAGGTGTGATGGTGTCCAGCAAGTATCTGCTGCTCTGCACCGGCACCGCGCAAACATAAAGAGCCTGGGGCCCTGGGAAATAAATGAATACAGATATTCCTCCTTCTCACAGACAAAGGACAGAGAAGCATCAATACGCATATACACATACATTTTGGTCAAAATCGTGTCTCTCTCTATTCAGTTGTTTCAAAGATAAGTTTCAAGCCTACATGCTTTCGGGGTAAACCTCCCTAATGGATGAGTAAGTCAGTCAAAGCCCTAGAACAAAGGCCGGCAGCAAACAGGACGCTGAGAGTTTATCTGAAGTCATGAAAGTTACGAAATATTTTCTGACTTTCAGGAATGATTCATGATTTTTACGTTTTTGGGGCAGACATCTTTAGTTAGTCACCAGCATGGTTTCAGCAATAGATTACACTCGCAGAGCCTTTGGCTCCGATTTCTAAATCCAGACTTTGAAACTTCATCCCTGAATTACACATTTGACCTACGGAGCTCCTTTTTTTTTTCCTCTCTGTGAAGACGATGTTAATCTCCATCTTATTATTCTCCATCTAGCAGAAAAACCTGAGGCTTGGGGTGACTTTCTCATCTGTCCCAAGGCACTGCCAGTGGCCCTTGCTGGGACACTGCTGGGATGCTCTGGCAGGGCAGAGACACGGCTCCTGCTGCCGGACGTTGCACATTTCCTCCAGGCATTGCACTCGCTCAGCCTTTTTACTGCATTTAAGATCACTATAAAACACAAGCACTGGGATTAAGTTAAATCAGAGAAAAGGTAACATTCAGAGTTAGCTTGATTGAATATAAAGTTTTAAAGGAATATGCATCACAAATGTTGAAACTAAAGAGTAAGTATTTTGCAAATGTACATCACTTCAAACTCCCTCAGTCAGCAACAGGGACATCAGGAATCGGGGGAGACGCCGGTGCTCGCCAACCCCCACAGCATTTGAGCAGGTGGCCCTGGTGCTCGGGGATGCCGGCCGCCGCTCCCAATGCCCACCAGCCCCAGGCAGTCATGTTCAAAGGCTTAATTTCAGATCACAGCATTTCACTAATGATACCCTTGGCATAAAAGCCTGGTGTATGTTACTTTGCCATGCGGAAATGTGACACTGCCATTCCGATTTGGCGTGCTTTACAGACAGTTGTGGCGTTCAGAGTAATTTAATCTGTTCTTTGGCTACACAGGGAACAACACCAGAGATAATCCACACTTTGAAGTAGAAGGTATCTGAGAAAACCAGGTTGGTTGTGAGCAGAAATTTGGCAAATCTGAAGGTATACATTCCATTATTAAAGAAAAACTCAAGGTGTCCCCAGACAACGTGAGTCAGAGATTCACCCCAGACCAGACATCGAGATCCAAATTAGAGTAATGAATTTAAAATACAAAACTTGCAAGTGAAGGTGTCTGTGGGGCTGTTATTGTGTGGCCATGATGCTACCGTACGGGACCAAACGCCCTTGCAGGTGAGTGTTAGATGGCCCAGGGTACAGGCAGAGGGCAAGAGCCACCAAAGGCTTCTTCAGGGAGGAAACCCAGCCACCTCACGTGTGGCAATGCTTGATCTAATCCTTCATGACATGCAGCGGAGGAGAAAGAATTTGAGGAGTATTATTTTGTTCCTAACTATTTAAACAAGAGACCTCATAGTCCACTTCTAATTAGGTTTTGTTATTAAGCTGTTATCTGATGTGGAGAGATAGACTTATATAAAAACGTGCTAGAATGGAAAAATCTGAGAGCTGAGAACTTTCACATGGGGCTTCAGTGAACGGCCATCACTTGGGGTGAGCAGCACCCCCAGCCCTCACCCCGTAAGGGGGTCTGTCCCTGCAGGGTCCAGTGACGCTTGCTTTCTACCTCCTTTTCTCTCCTTCTACACCATCAGGCACAGCCGCGTCCTGGGGCAAGGGACGGTCCCCTGGGGCAGCCGTGAGACTCTGTGTCTCCAGAGCATCTCACCCCGCCTCTGCCAGAGACCTGGCCAGCATGACGCCATGCATGGAGAGGTGCAAGTGTTAGGGATGTTTTTCTGGTGAGACAAGCCCTGACACACAGCCGAGCAGCACTTTTTGCAGTGTTGCTTTTTCCCAGGGAGCTCCTGCCAACGCTGCAATCCGTAAAGTTGCCGAAGTCGGGGTATCCCCCAGTGATTCGCTCCTTGCTGCTCAGGAGAGGGATGGGGGTCTCTGCTTGTGGGTGGTCTGGTCGTCCCTGCTAATGCAAGCCAGCAAAATCCACCTGCTCACAAATAACAACCCCTGGCCCCAAGCCCCAGAGTAATCACCATTGTAGGATCATCCCTCCCAGCCTCCCCACCCTGAGCTGCCCCAACTTGGCCAAGTTCACAGCAAAAGGTCTCATAAAAGCCTCGAATTTGGTGAGGACTTTCCCTAGTTGCCCTGAGGGTGACTTTGAACATCCACCACCTCCCCGCTGCAGTCACCCTGCTCTCAGAAGCGCCGCAGCGAATAATCTCGCCCGTCAGTGCTGTTTGCCAGCAGCAGCCCGACAGCGCACCGCGGGGCACACGCACGGCGCACGCGTTTCGGCAAGGCCAGAAGCGGAAACTCCCTGATAAGCCTGGTTCTGCCTTCACCACCGCAGCTCTGCCAGCTGGGAGCAAAACGCCCTGAGCCGCAGCCGGGGCAGAGCGGAGCCCCCGAGCCCCCGAGCCTGGGCGAAGGCAGCAGGCAGGCAGCAGGCAGGCAGAGGCAGGCAGCAGCCCCTGGAGCTGCACCAGCACCGTCTGCCAACCAGTCGCTCAAAATTCAGTAAATAAAGGGGCCTCATTTTGGGGGACAGAGGGGGAGGCTTATTTTGCTTTTAATAGGAATTAATACCCAGTCTTCTCTTGGCTTTTTCCTTAAAGTGATATATTGCATCA
This sequence comes from Fregata magnificens, assembly GCA_013389945.1. Taxonomy (NCBI): domain Eukaryota; kingdom Metazoa; phylum Chordata; class Aves; order Suliformes; family Fregatidae; genus Fregata; species Fregata magnificens. The sequence goes on along the minus strand of WAAD01010453.1, from coordinate 700,170 downwards.
CCCCAAAAGCATATAAATAACAGACAGTGTAAAGCCAAGTCAATCCATCTACAAGAAAAACCAGACATTCTAGAGACTGCTGCAAGGGTTTCAAACTAGAGTTGGGGAAAATACCTCACTCTTTTAGTTTATAGCTCACACAGAGTTAGGTTTACAAGTTAGACACGATTTATGTTACAAAAATCTGTAATCCCCCTTTTAGGCCACTCATGCAAGCTGGTACTACAGGTACAGCATATACGTACGTTGGGTGTTCTGCAGTTCAGGTGATTTCTGACTACAATTTCTAATTTGCGGGAAAGCTTGTAGCAGAGGGCAACAAGTCAATTGACAGGTGCTGGCTTAGATTTAGCAACCTGAAAATTCATTCAGGAAACACTTTCTTAGTTTTCCTAAGACTCACTACATTTAAAAGTCTTCATTTCCCCAAATGTCACACATCTTGTCCCTGAACAAACCCCTGAATGTCAACAAATACTAATAACCTTTATTTGTGAAAAATTCATGCAAAGCCTATAGCCAAACCAATCATCCTTTTTTTTCTGTAAATAAAAGTGGGAATTGAAAGCTCTTCATGGTAACTAATGCCAAGTGTTTGACGATGCATGTTAAGTGAAACATATAGGAATACATGAGCTCTTTGGTCTTCTCCTTCCTTCTGCTACTGTGATTTGCAAAAAGAGTTTCTGACTTCCAGAAGCAAAAGCAGTGAGGTGCCAGCAGGTAAGTCTCTCTTTACTTCAGGTATAGTCCTGGCGGTGTGGGGACGCACATGCCGAGCAAATGCATTTCTATTTTCACAAGAGAGAAGGCAATGCAAATACACCAATACTGTTTACACAATAGAGAAGGGAGGGGAATAGCTCTGTTATCAACTTGCAATTTTTCCAGACAAAGAAGTCTCTTCTGTAGCGCAGTAATCCTTTTAGGCACCAACTGTATATAATCGACACTTCTCAATTATACACCTACAGAAGCACAAGGTTATTTCTTGTTTAGCTAGTTTTCAAGCCAGTGTGCCAGCTTTCCACATTTTCCATTACTCCACACCTTACGTATTGCTAATGCCTCTGATAGGAAATTACACACACTCTAATTACGGCACGCCGGGCCTGTCTGCACGGCTCCCCCCACCCTGCCGGGCTGCATAAGCAGCAGAGCATCAGCGAAAATTCCTCTGCGTTATTCAGGCATGACCTCCCTGTTCAGGAATCAGCTTTAGTCTCCCCTGATGTGTGATTTTCCATTTCCTCCCCGGGCAGGTCTTGCACAATGACCCCGCAGTGGCTCCGTTGGAGTTGGAGTTCACGACGTCCAAGCCCTTCCAGCTGCTCAGAGGCAAGTGCAGACAGCCCTTGGAGCGGAGCATCCTCTCCCGCTGTGCCATGAGCAGCCAGCGTCCCTGGGCTGGAGCCGTTCCTGCAGGGCAGGGCACCGGCGGTGGCATCCCCAGCACGAGGTCCTGCCTCAGCCCCCGCCTCCCTGGCCACGAAGGCAGAAAACGCAGATGAGAAACCATGAAAGCCACGACACCTGGATTCCTTACAGGTGCCAGCTCCCAAACCCACTGCTTATAGGGGTTTTGTATCACTCTTACGTCTCTTGCATGAGAGGGGGTTAAAACCAATTTTGAGTTTTGCACTGCAGAATAGCAAGTGACCAGCATCATCCCTAAACCCGTGTGTCTGGGTGCACAGCGAGCCCTGCAGCTGATGGGCCAGCAGCGTTCCCGGCCGGTGCGAGGCTCCCTGCCCCGCGGAGGCCTCAGGGGGATGCCAGCGTCTGCGGGAGGCTGCAGTACAAGACGCTGCCCGACAGCCATGCAGCAACCGACTGTGAAGGAACCAGACTTTGTGTCACCGTGACAAAGACCAAGTGCTATTTAAGAAACAAACACCAGGTTAAAATCATTTTGGCAAAGGTGGCAGTTCTGCCCCTGCCCTCCATGAGCCTGGGAGCTCACCCAGCGCCCGCCCGGGGGCACGGGCAGCTTCCCCAGACATCTGCACGCCTCCCCAAGTGCCTGCGCTGTGCATGGAGGGATACTGCGTGTGGCGATATTATGGATATTATGGTCATATGCTTTGCGCTTTACCAATTTATTTTGGTGCACTTTTGCAAACCAAGAGGGGGAAACAAGCAAATGCAAAGGTATAAGCCCTTTTGCTCTCTATTAAGAGAAGTGTGCATCAGGTAAGGAGGAAAGCAGGGAGCCCCACCCCACCTTTTGCTCAGCTGGTGTTCATGATCCCCATCTCGGTTGTCACCCACACCTTCTGACCAAACGGCCACCCCACGGGGCTGCCTCAGAGGGGTGTTAAGCAAGGTCTCCAAAACGGTCTGGAGCCCAAGGTTGTACGTGGCATTGCAGGGGCAGCTTCTCCCTGCTCCGGCCAAGACAAACTGCGGCAAAACGGGAGACAGCGTTCGTGACTGTCATTGCTTTACTGACCCCCTAGCTCAGATGAGGTGTGGTGGGGGCTGAGGCAGCCATCGCTGGAACAAGCACGGGGAGCTGGCAGCTCTGATAAGGCACCACGCCGCAGCGCGACGGCTCTCCCTGCACCAGCCCCAGCCCCGCGCCGGGGGCGGAGCGGGCTCCTCAGTAAAGCAGTTTCTGAGCACAGCGTTGCTCCGCATTTGGCAGTGGATTTTGGCACACACACGCCAGACCTGCTCCACTCGGCAGGCAGCTGAGGCGTCCCGGCGCGAGGGCTCGCTCGCCTCCTGCGAGCTCCTGGCTGTGCGCAGGGCCGGCGCTGCTCGAGCGCAGGACTGGTGCTGGGAAAATGTGTGCTGAGACGGTAAAAATTCGTTTTTCTGTGTGTGTGTGTTACTGGTGGTTTAAATAAATAAATAAATAAAGTTAGCGCAACTGAACTTGGAGATAGTCCTAATAAATGTTCTGTGCTCTGTGAGCGGCCTGAAAACAAGCTCAGTCAGAACTGGTAAAAGCCACTGAAAGGGCTTATTCTCCCCCTTCCCCAGCCCTACACGCACACACACACAGTGCTGAACTCTGCGTTCATCAGAGGATTTATACACGTTCCTGCTATCATCAGTAGAAATCAGGGGACTCATTACTTTTAAAGGCACTGAGCTGCACTGTGTACAACAGACCCATGCTGGCTTAAGGAGCCCAGGGTTTATTTTTAGACCCATTTATGCATCTCTCACTTTAATCTCTCCTTGTTTAATCTGTTTTTGCACTCTGTTCTGACACTGGCGATACACAAAAAAATAATCAGGTTTAAAAACCCCATCCCCAAGCCCCAACACCATGTGTTATTGACCACAGCAAGAGCAAACGCAGACATAGAGGAAACTATTTATAGCTCAGATAAACAGCCAGAGGTTTTGCTTAATGAAAGGAAATGGAAAAATAGCGCTCAGATGTAGACCTTGAACGTGTTGCCCTTGCCTGGGCTCGGGAAGGCTGGCGGGTTCCCGCTGTCCCTGCCAGCCCACGGGGACGGGGATGGGGTCCCGGTCGCCGCAGCGTGGCTGGGGATGGGGACGTGGGCGCTGCAGCCAGCGCTGGGCACCAGCCGGGGTCTCGGCTGTCGAGGGCGTTTCCGGTTTTACACAAGTGCTGAGTGGGAATTTTGTTTCTGCCCTAAAAACTGGATGGGAGAAGAGAACAATGTCCTGCCCCAGCCTGCAGAGGATTGCTGCTGTGTGACTCACAGGGGCAGAAGGGCTTTAATCTGCCTTCGGCAGGGACTAGAGGGGAGGGTGCTTGGGGCACTATTTGGCCAGACTAGCAGGAACAAAGGTATTTGTTCAGAAAGTAAAACATACAGAGCACAGTTCTGTGTCACATTAACTTTGAACAACCCTAAACACATTAAGTAGAACTAATCCAGCTGAGTTTTCCAGGGAGAAGGAATACAAAGCAAACACGTCTCAACCAGGGGTTCCCCTCAGCCTCTGTGCCCTGAGACTTTTCGAGTTCAGGGTTTTTATTTTATCCCCACTTTTGCATCGAAGAGGTCCGTCTGGGGCCAGCTGCCACAGCAGAGCGGGGTCTGCCGAGCGGGGGGCCGTGGGGAGGGCAGGACCAGGCAGCCCCAGGCAACCCCATGGCGTGGCACAGCACGGCACAGCATGGTGTGGCACAGCATGGCACAGCACGGCACCGCCCCGGCAGCGGCTCCCCGGGGTGGGCATCCCGTGCTGGCAGGGCACAGGGTGTTGTGGGGTTGGGGCCAGCCGTGGGGGATGGCGGGATGCCCTGTGCCTGTCCCGCACCAGCAGCAGCAGCGTGTGATGCTCTCCAGGCTTCCCAAAACACCGCCTGCAGCATCCGTCCTGATCGCCCGGTTTGTCCTGCTCATCAGGAGCTCCGGGCAGGGAACGCGGTTCTAACTGAAAATAAGCTGACTGCGTTCCCATTTTCTTAGCCCACCTGAAGCCAGCTTGAGTCAAGCCAGAGGGTTAATCCCTGAATTTCAGGCCCAGGGAACAGGGCTGTGCTAATTCTTTCCTGGAGATTTGCTAATTTGATTTTTCTTTTCCTGAGACATCAAAGCTGAACCTCCAGAGGAGAACTTCCTAACCAGCAAAGAGAAAAGGAAATCACTTATTTAGTGGGAAGGATGTAGACATACCAAAGGGAAACATTTTCATATTCTTTTTATAGCTATGAAAAACAACTTTAAAGAGTGAGTCCCCTAAAATCTATTTTTATTGCAAAGAAATGGAGCTTTGGGACCCTTCCGTGTAGATGTCTTGTTCTCTGTACCTATAAATGAGAACATCAATGAGATGAGGTGAACTGGAACATCTTTTCCTTGTTCAAAATATTTTACATTATGGATTGGAAGAGGAGGAAGGAAGCCAGGAAGAAACAAAGTACTTGTGAAGAGTGCAAAGCCAACCCTTAGATTAAATCTCCTGAGCACTGAGCCAGTCCTGCAGCTTCTGTGTGGCCTGTGGACATTTTTTGGACTCCCTAACTCTGAAGAAATCCAAGTTTAGTCCCCCAAGATCCCATCGTTGTACACCAAAGCCAGCCTGCAGTATACAGCAAAGTGTTGGCCACATGAGTCTCCAGTGGAAACCGCAACTTAATTACATAATAAATTATTAAAAAAGCGTATATAGAAGATCTGTATAAGACTATTTCCCTGCTAACAAACATCTGCCTCTTGCTATGGACATAGTAGTCCAGCTACTTGTTGTTGGGTCTTTTCACAATGATCCAACAAATTTTGCCTAAATATACTACGACTCCGGGGGCTGCCAGAAGATTTCAGATGTAGTCCAAAAACCGAATTTTAGCACCAACTAAAGCTCTCATCATAGCCACAGGAAAGAAAAAAAAAAAGCCCTTGGGGCCCATCCGAGGACAGAAGCGAGGCCAAGCGACTCATTACTGTATGAACTCTGCAGAGGAGCCAAGGAGGATGCTGGAGCAGCTCTACGGTTGCTCCTTCCCCAGCTGGCCATGGCACAAAGTAGTACAAAACATCAAATCTGGTTCCATTTCTAGAGGTCAGAACGAGCCCATTTTCCACAGTTTTCTGCAGTGTTTTATACCCTCGGATTTTATCCAATCCATTTTAAAAGCTACTGCTGCTTCAAAAGCTGGCCTGCTGACGAGACAGCCCCAGTGTATTTGGGGACTGACAGGCACAGGATTGTGGCCACCTGGGGATGCCCGTCCCCCTGGCCCAGCCCCGCGCTGCCCGCTGCCGGGGACCTCTCCGGGCAGAGGCTGCTCTGTGGAGCAGCACGCCGACGTGCCAGCCGCTGGTTGGGGAAAAGGCGTGGCACCAATGCTTTGTCAGCTGGCGAGACCGGGCATCCCTGCGTGCCAGGCTGCAGCCTCCAGCCCTTCCACCAGCTGCAGTTTTTCCCTTCGTATTATTTTGGTCTGTTGCAGGGTCCTTGGAGCAGTGATTAATGACTTCTGGGTGCTGCAGGGGCTGCAATGGTGTGAAAGCTGCTGGGACACATTTTAGCCTTGCATAAATGCCTGCGACAGCCATAGATTTAAACTGGAGTTTTAAACTGGACTTTTCCCCTGGACCCGCGCCCTCCAGGGCCGCCTGGTCAGCCCCGGTGGCTGCTGGCTTTTATCAGGGGGAGGTGGCCATGCACACCCCAAGAGAGATCTGGTGGTCCTCAGCACAGCATGAACACTGACTGTACATCACTTCTGACTGTTCCCAAAAGTCATCTCGAGCCGCTTTCCCTGTGCCCGCTGCTTGTTTCCACGTCTCGCTCTGCGTGGGTTTGCACCCTCGCCCATGTCCTCGGCACCAGCCGCTGCCTCTCCTCCTCTCAGCCCTGCACAGTCCCAGGCTCTCCCAGAGTTACCGCCCTGGGGTGGGCACACGGACAGGCCGGTCCCCATCGCTGCCGCCGGCATCACGGAGCGCTGGCCAACAGCCACCCACCGTGGAGACGGCCGTCGGTTCTTGCAGCGGCATCCCCAAGGCACGGAAGTGAATTTCCAGACTAATTCATCTACTGCACAGCAGTTGATGGCAGCACCATTATTTCCAGCCAGGGGTCTGAGGACATAAAATTTACCTCTCCTTTTAAGATGTCAATTTTCAAAGATTAAATTAGGGCTGCCTAATTTAAATCAGTGGGTAGAAAGGTGCTGTTGGCAGGGTGGTCCAAAAACGGTGCGAGTTTGGAGGCACCGCCACAATCTCCTGGAAACGACGGAGCTATCTGTTGGGATGCCCAGTCGTTTTGGTTTAGCACACTGCCAGCAGTGCCACTTCAGTGGATGCTGGAGTTGCTTATAATCTAAAATGCAGGAGGACAAGGGGACGATGCTTACAGGAAAGTCACACTGAATTTAATACAGCATGAAAGCATTTCCAAAGCAGGAGGTTCACCTGCATAGCACTGTGTAATTAATTACAAAAAGATGACATTAATTTCTGCGCATTTTACAGCAACATCATCTCTGTTGCTTTTAATGGGCTTTGAGACCGATTTCTACAAAAATCCTAATCTTTCTTTACAACATTTGCTAAGCTGAATGCTTACTCCAAACACAAAATACAGCTGTATAAATTACACGTTATTTAGTGACTCATAAGAAAAACTGTTAACAGCGAAGGGTGGCTAAGAAAATAATTACACAAGAAATCCTGCAAATTGGAAACATTGCGGGACACTCCCAGCATAAATCTGAAGGCCTAAAATGAATCTCAGCACCCCCAGGCTTTTGCTGAGGGTGGGTGGCAGCGGGCTTGGGGCCAGGCACTTTATGCAGGGTCCGTCTGTGCGATGGGGCAAAGGCAGCAGCAGCACCAGGGCACCCGGAACCCTGCCAGGGACATCCACGCTCCGTCCCCTCCACAGTCGCTGAGCACCGGGAGCGCAGGGCAGAGCTCCTGGCTGGAGGCACAAGGAGCGTTTCACCGTTTGAAGCCCAAAGTGTGTTTAATTTAGGAATTTTCATGACACTCGCCCAAATCTGCAGCAATTGCAGCGCTAGGTAATGTGTTTGGGATGTCACCCAGGTGTAAGGAGTCAGGCGTCCAGGTGGCAGTATGAGTTTAGTCCTGTTTATTTTAGCCTGGCAGTTAGGTCAGGGCTGAGCTGGCCACCAGCCACGCTGGGGAGGTTGCTGAATTCCCAAGCTTCCCTTTTATTTACCAAAATTTCTCCAAACGATACGTGAGCTGGAACTTCCCCAGCTGTCTCCTGGGTGGCTCTCACCCATCACATCGGATAATAACAGCGCAGTGCGAAAAAAACCCAAGAAGCCAAAGAGCTGACAGGGTTGTGAGATGCCCTTTCAAACACCCTCCTCTTAAACTGCTGTCTTTAGAAGCGAGTGTCTCCTTTGAGGTGACGAGGCTGCGCTAACGAACCCTTCCCCGCTGGGTCTCATGAGGTGCCAGGGACCTCCGAGGCCACCTTGTCTTCAGCCCCTTCTGCCCTGGGCGTGGGAGGGTGGTCATGGGCAAGCGCGGGGGCTGAGCAGAGAAAAGGCAGAAAAAGGAAAAGAAAACCCCAAATGAATCTAAGAGCAGCCTGGAAATCATTAACTCCGCGTTTGCCATCCATGGCCAGCTGTGCTCATGTCACACCGGGGCCGTGGAGGGGCCGGGCTGCGGTGGGGGGTCACAGACCCCGGGCTGCAGCAGCCCCTGCTCCCAGTCCTGCTGGCCCAGCCGGCCACGTGCTGCGCCGTGACCCGGCCCTCGCTGCGTCCCCAGGAGCTGCAGGGAGGACAGGCTTCCCTCCTGCAGCTGCAGCCCAGCCTCATGCCTGCGCGGGCTGAGCTCTGAGCGAGCCCTGCCGCAATTAACTGACTGCTGGGAAGGCATTTCCTAGGGAAATAGGAAGCCGGTTCATTAAGGATTGCCTTCCCGGCTCCAAACCTCTGCCCCAGCATCAGGAACGGCCTCAAGTTGTTGGAGCAACCAGGCCAGCCACGGCTGAGCATCAGTGTCACTCTCCAAGGGAAAGGCAATGCCACCTGGAGAAAAACGGGAGAAAATGAGTGACGACAGCCGGAGACACTGCAAAGAGGCAATACGAAGCTGGCAACCTCATTTGCTTGGGGTAGGAACACTCACTAAAGCAATTCTGCAACTTAGCATCTCTGCTTTAGTCTCAGAAATACTTTGATCCAATATCTTTGCCCTGTATTTTGCCAGCACGCCCAGGGGTGCCCCCCCCGCCAGCACCGCCCTGCACTGATGCTGCGGTGTACACCTGCAGTGAGCTCTTTCCTCCCCTCTGGGACGCCCTTTTCCACCCTTGATTAATTAGAACAGCAGCAGCACCATGGACCAGAAATGCACATTTGCTTTAGTGTCATCTCGACCTCCTTTCCCAAAAGGTGGTTTGATGTGTCACAGAGTTTTGGACATACTAAGCTATAATTTCCTATATACAAGTTGGAAATGTTTAGAGCTGCACAGGGAATAGGATGGACTGCAGACAAAAACAGGGAGCAAATTCATTCTTTTTTTGTAACAAAAACAATGACTTCACTAAAAGTATAGTAAGCCATCTTTTCCTCTGTTGGAAAAGTACCATTTAGACTCCAGCTACTTCCCAAGTAAGCAAAAATAACCGTGCCCAGCACAGGAGCAGGTTCAGGATGGAGGGGAGGAGGATGTTTCCTCCGGGTGGGTGCAGAGGCTGCACCGGGATGCGCTCGGCAGCGCAGCAGTTCCCAGCCAGTAAATACCACAGAGGTGAGCGACCAGAAATAACCAGGTTGGGTTTTTTTTTTTCCTTTTTCTCATTTCACTCACATCCAAAAGCAGCATCCCAACTATCTTCCGTGGTCTTTAACTTATACTTTCACCAAGGATCGGCTGCATTTTCCAAGTGAGCCTGCAATCTGAGCTGCCGAGTGAGAGGAGTTGACCCGTCGGCCTCAGTTCCCCTGCCCATGCTGCTCCCACCCCCTGCCCATGCTGCTCTCATCCCATTCATTGCAATGAGTCTGAAAAAAAAATCACAAAAATGCATTTAAGTGAAACTGCATTTTTCAAAAAACCCCAACCTCATCTTTCACAGGAAAAAAATTTTCAATGAGCTCCAATTCAGCTTCATTACAAAAAACTTCTATTTTATGCTTCGCAGGAAGAAAAAGGTTGTCAGCATTTTCAAGTAGACTCTTAGCTTTGTTAATCGTTCATTATTATTATTATTATTATTTCCTCCTCTTGCAACCCTCAATATTTGAGCTCACCTTCTACCTGATAACACTCAAGCTCTGGGGCCAGCGATTAAGATAAAATGGGGAAATTGCAGAAGCCATCCTGGGTAAACGTGCTTGTTCTGGCTGAAGGAAATGCTCGCCCGACCGCTCTGTTATTCCTGTCCAAACGCGTATGAAGAGGTAAGGGTGAGTGAAGTCTCCCACTTCATTCGGGAGGAGCCGCACTTCTCCTCCAGGCGCCCAGCGAGCTGCTGACGCGCTGGCACTGCCACAGCAGTGAGATTTCACTCCAGTACGACTGGGGGCTTCTGAAAATTTTGCACTGATATCCAGGTTCTCCTGGGAATCCTTCATTGCCCCGCAGGAATTTTCCTGTCAAACCAGCAGCGGGGTGGCTATCGAAGAGCAAACCCGCTCCGGTACCCTGTGCTCCAGAGACCGGCCCCAAGCAAGGCACGATGCTGCCAGCTCACTGTGCAGCTGCCTCTGTCCTGGCGCAGGGTATTTGATTACTCAGATATAATTGACCAGAGCTTGCATAGCCGCAGATGTTATAAATGGACACAAAATGATCCAGCCAAAGTTTTTCTTTTTATTCTAGCCAACCTATTTGTTTAAATCTTCTGCATGAGTGAACTCCAGACAGATACAACGCTCTGTGATAAGAACATTTCTTCTATTGGTTCTAAATGTACCAACCTTTCCATTTGTACTTGGCCTCTTGAAAAATACTGCTGTTAATTATTATCATTACTGGATCATAGAAACAGTCTTGAATTTTAACCATTAAATCTAACTGAGAAAGGAGTGTAACTCAAAACCTTGGAAAATTACATGGATCTCCAGTGCGACTCTTTAAAAGACTTGTTCAAAAAGTCTGCTTGAAAACACATTATACTCTCTTAGCTTGTTTTGATCTTTTAATTCAATTGGTTTGTCCTTGGAAATTAATAGACCACAATGAAAATATAGTTCTATTTTCCACATCTAATGCAGAATATGTGAATAAAAATAATTATCAAGACCACCAGCCAGGTGGAAAATTCTGTTCATTGTATCTCTGCAGTGAAAGCTGGAGTAGCAAACACATTCAGATATATGAGAAATTCACCTCTGTTATGTTTAATCCTCTTCAGTGGTGGTATCATGGTGTAATTGCCCCCCCCTCGGCAGAGCAATGGCACGCTGACTTCACTGACACAAAGCACATTCTTTGCCTATATTGCATTTACAGACCAATAATAAAACCTGCCCTTGGGATCTATCAATGAATGTTTGACAGCACAAGTACTTCAGGTATCACTAAAAAACCCAACCAAATAAAAACCACCCAAAAACCCCCCAAATCACGCTGACTACTCTGACAACAAGTGAGAGCAGCGGTGCCTGGAGCGGGCTTTGAGCGTGGGTCTTGTATTGAAACTGTGAGGCCAATGGTGTGGAAGTTTGAGGCAAACTCAAGCCCAAGTGGAGCAATGCCAAGGTGAAGACGTGAGTTCTGGAGAGCTGGAAGGAGAAAACTGACCTGGAGACTCCCCCAAAAGGAGACCAGAGCTGACCTCTGCCGGGATCCTTGAGATCAGGGACACAATGCGGCACCTTCGACTGCCGCTCTACACCAAGGAGAAAAGAAAAAGCCTAAAACGTAATGGCCCCTGAGGGAGGTGCAGCAATGAGGAAGCTCCTTGGCGATCACTCGGCCAGATCGCTGCTCTCCACTGTGTTCTGCACGCCTGCACCAGGGCGGCGTAGGAGGAAGGTTGGACAAGGCTGAGGACTCGGGACCGGCCGCGCTGGCACAGCCGTGCAGCACAGGCGGCCGCACTCCGGGCCACCGCTCGTGCTGCACTGCTCGGGCTGCTCCTGCCGCAGGAACCAGGTCGCTGCCCAGGCAGGAGGGTCCACTGCGGGGCAAGCACCATCCACAAACTCTTCAACACAGCCAGGGTGTCACGTGTGGGTGAGCGGGTTCAAGGCTTAAATGTAGCAACTGTCCATTATTTCTGGATCATTCTTAAATTTTACATATATTTGTAACTTGGCACTAAGAGGCTCCCACGCTGAGCACGTACAAACACGCATGTGCTAAACAGAGCATGGGGGGGCGATCACGTACACTTGTAGCATATGGGACCAGGTGCCTTTTACATTTGTTTACACATATTACCATTATAGAAAATTAATCGTAAGGAAAGCAAACACTCCAGCCTCACATTCCCTGCACTGCTGAGTGTGATGGTTTCTCTGGCTTTTATTGCTAGAAAAATCTTTCTTTTGATGTCCTTTGAAACTGTGTCCTTTGAACTATAGTGTTTTCACTAACACTGCTGGTCGGATCACACTCCCAATGGCTGAGAAATTTGAGATTTAGTTTCAGACTTCAAGGAAAACTTTCATTGCAAATTGACGTGCTTTAAGCAAGGTATACCTGGAAACTATCTAGTAAAAATCAAGACCTGTAATTTTACCCCTAAGCTTTCAATAGTCTCATACATCTCAGCAGATCTGCAATATTTAGAAATAGTTGTTGCTGCCACCGAAAATAAAAACCACAGCGTATTTGGGCATCACATACACATGGCTAAATATAACACCTGATGGAAAGTGGCAACAAACAAGGTGGTTATGGCATGGGATAAAACCAAGAGACAAATAAACCTTATCCATAAATAAATAAACAAGTAAATAAAAGGTAGCCACTTTCCTTTTCCAAGTTCCCACAGACTATTTCAAAACAGGTATTTCTGTGAGTGACTGCAGAATTTGCAAAATAAAAAAGATTTAAAGCCAGCTATTATGCAGAGGTATGGGTGGGTAAGCCACGTCCAAGCTCTCCAGCTGTGCTTCACCATCACACAGAGCTGCTCTCATCTCCATCGCTTCAGGTTTGCTGGCAGGGAAAGCAAATGTGCTGCACAGGTGTAGAAAGTGGAGTGTGGGGCGGCTGTTTGAGCTGAAGCCCGAGAGCCGTGCCCAGGTGTGAGGGGCACCCCAGGTTCCCGTGTGCCCCACGGGTGCTCAGGGCCCCCTCCACCCTTCCATTGCTGCTGTCTTGCTTTGGGAAATAAAGCACCGTGTGTGCGGAAGGGGGAGACACGGCCAGCATCACGCATGTGCCCACAGCACCGAGCATGCGGTTGCTCATGCACCATGCTCCCCGGCATCCTGCTCCCCCGGAGGGGTCTCCAGGACACGGTAGCAGGACATCGGCCTGGGCGTTGGGGACCGCTGGTGCCACACTGCTGGGGACCCAGACCCCCTGTCCCAAATGCACAGCTCACTCCTGGCGCCCACCCGTAGGTTAGGACCTGCCCAGCTGTGCTCTTTTCTCGCTGTGTGGCAGACCCATGCCTGGGCAGCTGGAGCAGAGCGAGGGTGAAGGGCTGGCTGCGGCCGGGGCCATGGGGCCGTGCGCCCCAGCCAGGCATCTCCATCGCTCCTCATTGGCCAGAAGCAGAGGTCTTCTTGAGAGCTTAAGAGTTCAAAGTATTTTCCACCTCTGCCACAGCCCCCCAAGCAGCAGCCAAGCTCTTGACTGATGCGGCCAACTGCGGTCAGATAATACGATTTTGGGGCCGGGAGCATAACGGCGTCCTGCTCAGCCGCAGGGACAGGAGCAGGGATGTTGGGGCAGGGCCAGTGCCCACCTCCACAGACACCAGGGGAAGATTTTCCTTTGGGACCTGGTTCCTGAGCAGCAGTCTGAGTGAGAATGAGCAGTAACAACAACATGTCAAGCATTAGTCTGGAGAGCAAAACGTGTTTTGTCTTCTTACGGAAAGACAATGCAGTTAATTCCTTCACTGCCGCAGAGGCACAGTTTGCTCATCCTTGTTACAGTGGGAGTATTTTTCCCATCATACCCTTTGAACTTGGGCTGTATTAGGCACCAGAAACATTCCCAGTGCTGGAAGCAGTTGCCAGGGCTGACATTTATGCTTGCAGTCGTGCCTGCACAGATGCAATTTCTAACCTCGATCTCCTGCTCCAGGGGAAACACCTGCCAGCAACCGACGGAGCTGCCTTCGAGGGTCTCTGAGCAATCACAAGCGATGCTGTTCCTCCCACGCACAGGGCCCGAGCCAGGTTTGGGGAGGCAGCTGGCAGCCCCATTCACGTCGCCGCTGGCCTCTCGTGTGCATCATGCCCAGCACCCCGCTGCAGCAGGGGCATGCGGAGCTCAGCTGCTGCCGCATGTCTCGCTCATTGGTGACACGCATTTTCTGTTACGGTGGAGCCTATTTTAAGCTCACCTGTTGTGGACAGTATCCACAGCAAGCTTAAAGTCAGCATTTTTGAGTATATATCTCCTCTGCAGTGCATGGGGCATAGAGCCCAGCTCCCTCCCTCGCCCGACAGCATTTCTAATTTGCAGCAAAGTTGAGGCACGGGGACATTCAGTGACCGTCAGCATCAGAAGCTAAAAGCTGTTGGTGGCACTTACAGAGTATCTGTCACCAAATATTGCAGCACCCAGTCCCTGCCTGGAGCTCTGAGCACCAGCCAGAAAACCTACATCAACAAACCAACTGTCTCCTCTTGTTTCATTAGTGCTCATTAGGAGGGTTTGCAATGGCATGTGGGAAGTTCTGCCAGCTGGATGTGGTATTTAAATATCACAAGTATAGCGCGCGCACACACACAAAATAACCACGAAATTTATCACGAACAAGCATCTGCCTCAGGGAGCTCACATCCATGGAAAAAAAATCCGGCTGTAAAAGAATCACAGCCAAGCTTTAGGTTTCCGTGTCCCCCCAGTGCCCCCCACAGCTTACCCTCATTTCAGAAATACCCTCAGATGAGCAAAAAAGAAACAGAAAGGGCCCTGGGAAACCAAGCCGTGCATGTCTTTGGAGGCTGAAGGCTTCCCCACCGCCCTCCTCCAAATCAGCCGAAGGAGTCATCTGATGGCAGTCAGATGCTGCCAGTATTTTTAGAGGGCTTATTATGCATTAGTTCAGGACTCGGGCAATGGTAAGGGATAGGCAAGTGCCCTGAATGCCCTTTTCACTGCAAACTTTCTCCTGAGTCAATTTTCAAGCCACTTCTGTGCCATATATGTCAGTTATATACTGTATTAATGAGGTCTTCCCAGCCCTCCGTTTGAAGTGTTCCTCTAACAAGCACAGAAACATTAAATTGCCAAGGCAGCAAGACCTTGCAGCTCTCTCAGGCACTGGTGCTTCGTGCTCAGCTTCCTTATGGGGGCACTAACGGCATCAGGTGTACCCCAAGGCACAAATTCAGGGGATCTCACAGCCCATGCCTTGCTCTTTTTCTGCCATCAGGATGTTTTACCAAACCCAGGTGCAGCTTCCCCGTAACAGCCCGCCCTGGCCCTGCAGCTGGGACCACTGCCTCTGGCCTTGCGGCTGCTCCAACAACACCGGCAGACCCGCAGGGGTGTGCACGCATCTGCACGCCTGCACACTCATGTGCACACACACGCGCACACACACGCGCACACACATAAACACACATGCACATACACATGCACACATGCATGCACACACACATGGGCACACTCAGCCATTGCAGCTGATCTCTGCTGCCGTGGGAGCTCTGGGCTCTCCTCGAGCCGTCACCCCAGCAGAGGGGCAGGGGCTCGGTTCCCCTCCTGCGCACGCTCGCGCCCAGTGCTCCCCTGCAGCCGCCCCCTCCAGCCGTATCCCAGTGCTCTGCTGAACCGGGCTGGCTCTGCATCCTGACTCACCCTGAACCAGCAGTCGCTGCTGCAAAATCTGGAGCGCTCCCTGGCTCCCCAGAGCTGGTCCGGCAAGATTTTTGCCGGTGTTTCTCACAGTAATGTTTGTAACCTGAATTAGGCCATTGCAGCCCAGAAAAGGAGAGGTTTAGTAAAAAGCCGCCTGCGTTCCCCAAACCTGATTTTAGCTCCCTGAAGGGCAACGGCTTCTCTGACTGTTGTGCCCCCTGCCACGCTGTGCCCGGGTTAGCCCTGCTGCGATGCCCGGCAGTGGCAGCGGGGCCAGCGGGGTGGCACCAGCGTCTGCCTTTGCTGGGTGCCGTGAGTCACTAACGGTGTCGTTCCCAACACGCAGGTGACAAATACTGCGGGAGGGAGAGTGGTGGGTTTGTCTCTAAAGACTGAGTTTTGAAGCAAAGAGGCTGGCTGCAGGGAGGATGTCTCATCTCCTTCGGAAACCAGGCACTCTGCATTGTGCATCCCTGGGGACGCCGTGGACACAAAGCCCCGCCGCCCCTTCCATGCTGCACAGGGTGGGGCAGGTGGTCATCGCCGTCACTTTGACGGGCATCAACACTCAGCCTGCGCAAGCAAGCGATTCCCCAGAGGAGCAGATGGGACTGGTGTCAAGTACAAGTAGCCCAAGACACTCCAGCTACCTCGGGTCTGTCCTTCAGCCCTGTCCTTCAGCCACCGTCCTCTGCCTGGGCCCTTGCAGAGCTGGACACAGAGCATGTGTGGTGCCCCGGCGTGCAGCCTTGGGCAAAACATTTTTAGGGCAGAGATCGGAGTTTCAACGATAAGTTTTGAAAGAAAAATGTTGACCAGGCCTGATAATGATTTGTACAGGCATCGGCTGTCAAACATTTATGTTGTAGGTCTCAAAATACAGGGAGCATAATACTGTGCAGGACTCAAACCACTCCACTCGGATGATGTCAGGTTGCATCTGGAGGGAGGTGAAACACCACACTACATTTAAAGCACCTGAGGGAAAACCCCACCCCAAAACCTGGTTTTGCATATTACACACACTCAGCGGCTGCATATGGGAACGAATGGGGGCTGTTTTTTGGAAGAAAGGCAATTTCTAAGCAGCAGTTGCTTTCCCTGTCCTAGTGTCTCTTTCCTAATCATAGGCAGGCTTGTGGCGGGTATTTGGGGGTAAGAGGGGTGCACGCCAGCCGCAGCTGCTGTTGTGCGCGCAGAGGAGCTGGTGCTTCCCCGGGGAACGCTGCTGCGGAGCAATGACCTCCTGCTGCAGAAGAGCATCCTCCATCCCTCCCTCACTCCCTGGAGATCCACTCCTCCTCCTCCTCCAGCCCCTCTGCGCCACTTCCAGCCCTTCAGAGCTTCTTCCTCCCCTCTCAATCCTGCCCTGCTTTTAGGCATCTGGAAACCCTCCCAGAGCCTTGGTCTGTACCAGAAAAGCAGCCACAGGATTTGGCAGGTGTCTCACAAGAGCAAACATCGCATGTACAAACAGGCTTTCGCCACTATTTGGGAGTGGGTTTGCTGTAAAACAAAGGCGGGCTGCAAGCGGAGAGAGGCCAGCCCCACACGTCCGGGTGCAGGTGAGCTCCACTGCTATGGAGAGCAAGCAAAGATGCTGGAGAGAGTCTGAACTCTCTGTTAGGGGAGGTGAGCAGTGGCAGTGTCCTTGGTGGGACAGCTTTCTGCATTTTCAGGGACACTGGACAGTGCAAGGATGAAGCTATTTTTGGCTTGGACACTCCATACACCAGACTGTGTACAAACTCAGGCAGCACAGAATGCTGGCCCTGCCTGAAGCACAGGTTCTTGGGTGCTGAACCACGCTGTGGGACAGCCCCGCGTCCTGCCTGCGCACATGTGCATGCGTGGAGCTGTCTGACACGGCCGAAAACAGCCTTTCCTTGCACTAACACCACCAGGTGCGTGCTGAGAGAATGCATGTGCAGAGCCCCAAGCGCCTCTTTCCCCACCGATCCCAGGAGACACGCGTCGTCAGCGTCCCTCTGCTCGCAGCGGCCGATCCTCTTCCCAAACAAGCAGGGCCTGCCTGCGGCAGGCAGCGAGCTCGCCAAGGTAGGGCTGGGCTTGGTTTGTGTCTCGTCAGGCACCACACAACCACTCGGGCTCAGAGAAGCGCAGACTCCCCGGGCTGCGCGTACAGAGGAGCCTGAGCCGGAGCGGGACCCCCAGCCAAAGCCACAAAACAGGGGGACCTGCGGCAGGGGGACAGCGTCTGTCTGTCCAGTGCCCTGGCCCCTGGCCCCTGGCCCTGCTGCTGCCGCCGTCCGTCTGTCCAGTGCCCCGGCCCTGCTGCCGCCGCTCCGGCATTTCCCACTGGAAGGAAGCAGCCCAGACACGGGAGATGTTTATTCATTGCCAAAGGGCAAAAATGAGATGGCAAAGCCTACTTCTGCCTTCTGGTTTTTAGAAGAAAAGTATTGGGAATGGTGGCTTGCCACCCCCCCTTTCCTGAGAGGAGATCGAGCAAACCTCGAATACAGGCGGGTTGTTTTCTCTCTGGACTGCACTTCTAGGGCTGTCAAATCTTGCACAAAATGCTGCTCCTCCCAAATGGTTTTAAGGCACTGAAGTATAATAGGTGCTAACAAAAAGTGAAGTGTTTAAACAATCTGACCATAAATCTCTTCTGCTTTCAATTGCTCAGCTTTCATCCCCTGTCATAATTATTTATATTTTTCTACACTGAGTTCCTGGACGGATGAAACCTCAACACCTAATGGAAAAAAACAAGCCGGGCTGGGGTGGGGGGGAAAGGCAGCGGAAAATAAAAAAATCCTTGAGTTCTCGATATGCATCATACAGAAGGAAAACAAGCATATGCCCATTTTCATCACCCTGGCAAGCCACCCTGCCCTGTCAGCGAACTGCTCTCCTCTCCCTGCCACTCACCGGATGGGTTTCCACCTCCTGCTTCTTCTATGTCTTTTAATTCCTTTGTCTATTTAAATGCAACAATGAGTCAGCCCAAAGCACACACAATGCTGTGAGACAGCCCCAAGATAAGAATACCGTGCAAATAAATAAAAGCAGACAAGGGCTTCCTATTCCAACAGTGCGCTTCATTCATGAGAGGGTAAATCCCGGGGGCCCGGGGACCCCGCCTGAGGAGCAGCGGCGTGGCCGGGCGAGGGGAGAGCAGGCGATGCCGGCAGCTGCTGCAACGGCCCTGAGACCCCCAGCCAGCACAGAGACAGCACCCTGCCTTCGGGGAGGGCAGCTGGAGTTATGTGATCCATTGCTTGCTTGAAGAAGAAAAATATTTTCCTTTCCGAGGAGATCATAAGCTGCTGCTTGGATTCTTTCAAAGTAGATCTGTGGGATGTTGATGCATAGAAATTTCATTTTCTTTTTTTCACCAGTTCCTTTTTTTAAGCGTAAGAAATGTGGTTGTCAGTGCTAATAGGGAGGATAACATAGACATACAATGCATTAATTGCCAGGCATGCATCACCCATCAGAGTCAGCTCCAGTAGAGACCAATCCTTACACGCAGTCCTAAACTTTGTGAAATTCTCCTTTATTGACTCAAAGAACTAAAGAGACCATAACTCCCTGCCTTGGAAACATCACAGCAAAGATTTACAGATTTCCACAGTCAAGTCCAAAGTAGAAGCACAGACCTTGGCAGATAATGTGTTCTTGACTACTGCTCTAAGGAAGCATTTAGTGTAGTTGACTCATCAATGAATTTCACGTCAAACACAATCTATGTTTTTAAATGTTAGCCATAAAGAACTACCATATTTTAAAACATGATTTCCTTTTCTATATTAGATGTATATCTCTGTTGAACACTGTATTAACTCAATTGCGCTAGTTTACTTTGTTTACAAACAAGCCACCCGTAAACTGTCTACTGTTTGGAGACGATAATCTATTTTTGTTTAAGCGTGAGCGCTGCGAGCAGACTCAGATTGTGCTCCATTTGTTTCACGTTAGTTGTACTACAGAGGAAGGAGAGGAAGGACGAGGGTTTCTGTTGGAGGCCGACACCTGCACCGGTCCATTCGTTATTAGAATGTCAAATGTTTGTGTAAGGAAACATCTCTCTCCCTCTCTTCACCTCAAGCCGTAAGCCACCTCAGCTCCTTTAGCCGAGCAAGAAACTTTGGGTTGATGCATGCCAGGGCTTGTGTGAGAAGTGGTTTGGTACAGGCGGTGTCCGTTCTCTTCGTTATCATCTAGTATAAACATAAAACATGAAATAAAATGATTAAGAAAAGCAAGCTGGCAAAGGAGTTTATTTGGCCTGTCCGGAGTTTAAAATGCGTTTTTAAAGCTCTGTGGTCAGTAGATCTTGTTCTGCTGGAAGTGTGAACGGCTTTTTCAAACGCAAGCCTTGCTAATAAAGGAAATGCTCTTTGCACATCTAGATAGCTGTGCAACCTTTTATTTTTGTCTTTTTTTTGCACTAAGTGTGCTGAGGTACCAGAGTCAGCTGTACCTGGTAAGCCTAAATAGCATATTCAAGAGCAGTGGGGTTTTATTTGAAGAGCCTCCACTGGGCAGGCAGGACAGGCTCTCCCCTATGTCTCCCTTTGCCTCACATCCTCACACGTGTAAAACTGCAACGCAAACCAAGCGTTTACAAAACACGGACACACAGGAGGCCTGGACGCAGAGCAGACTGCCTTTCAGCCTGGTGCCTCGTTCGGCACAGCAGAAGAGGAGATGGCCAGAGCGCCAGCCGCAAACTGGATCCCATAGGCTGCCCTTGCTTTGAAATTCAACGCCTTTGTGCGCACGGGCACAGGTCGCCCAGGCTGCAGCACAGGCCAGAGCTTCGGGGGACGAGGGCTTGCCTCCTAAGGCTGCATTGCCAACGGCTGCCTGAACAACCGTGTCTGAACCTATCGCGGGTAGATTTTGATTCCTGTTGGTTCTGGGAACTTGCTACTAAATATTGGGTCCCTATAACCCAGAAAATGTTGGCAGAGGGAAGTGTGAGAGAAATTCCCTTGATTCAAAAATTGCTGCAGACCTTTGCTCCCCCCTTGGGTGGTCGCTGCAATGGCTCGGGGCTGGGGCCAACAAGCCCTAGAACATCAAGGTGCAGGGCGTGCCACCACGCTGGTTTCTGGACCGCTGCCTACTGTAGCTCAATGTTCACAGTCTTTGCACAAAACCTGCAGTAATCCAAAGTGGGCAGCACAGGCTGGGCTCCCGGGGCTCCCCCCACGGCCCCCCCATGTACAACACCTCCCGCAGCCCTGTGGCCGCCTGCCCCCCAGACCCACGGCCGGGAGGTCTCTGCTGCAGACCCTGGCATGCGTCTTCCCACCCACGCTGGGGCAAGTGCCCCAATCCGCCGTTCCACAGGCACTGCTCGACTTTCACCGGCCGACCACCCCTTCCCCTTCCCATCTTTAATTTACTCGGCCTCACTCAGATCAGGGTGACAAGACCTGTCTGTGCTTTTGCAGTACCTGAAGAGGTTAAAACCAGAGAGAAAGGAACTCTGCTCCTTATCAGGGTGAGGTCTGATTGCTTTGGGAGGGGTGAGGTCCCAAGCGGATCCCAGTGCGGCACCTTGGCGTGACTCAGCGGAGCCTCCCCGCATCGCTGCAAGGCAGCGTGGCCGCAGGCTGAGCACGAATGCAGCCACTCTGTCCTCATGTATAGCCCCACATGCTTCAGGGGGTGTTTTAAAGCATGCAGTTGTCCTGGGGTGCCCACCAACCATCGCCCCTGAGGGGCTTGGACCGATGGTAGACAAGCAGTGTGCCCAAAGAGCTGGCTATGGGAGTGTCATGCAGACACACGATGGATGGGCAACTCTAGCTGATCAGAAAAAAACCACACTCATTTCACTACCGTTCAGGCTGAAAACCAAGGCCAATATCAGAAAACCTGGCCCTCCTCCGCCCTCCTGCTTGGGGTGGATGGCCCTGCAGCCAGCGCACGGCAGTGCCGGTACCGCAAGCCGTGCCAAGCCGCTCGGAATCGCTCTTCTGTCACACTGCCAGTTTGTAAACCCCACGAATAGCTAATTTCTCGGCTACATTCAGCCCGGTAACTATGTGCTCATTAAACACTGCTACCAGAGCTCATTAGCGAGCGCATGTGCCCCTGGTTGCTGCATAGAAAGCACACGTGGCTGCAGGGTGATGCTAACCTGCCCCAGGGATGGCTGCAGGGTGATGCTAACCTGCCCTGGGATGTGCTGAGCGCCCCGGGACGCTGTGTAAGGGACGCGGGGGCGGCCACCCCACAGAGCCGCAAAGCCGGCATGGGATTCCCGGGGGAAAAACTGCCCTTGTGGCACCTGCCCAGCTCTGCTCCCCTGTTCCCTGCACCACTGCCCGCTCCAGCTGAGAGCAGCCAGGTAACAGCATCAGTCACCTACGCCGAGGGCAGCCCCCTCGCATTGTCAGTCAGTGCCAAAGCAAGATCAAAACCACGAGAAAAGCCTTAAAGCACAAAGCCTGCAGCGCAGCAGTGGCATGCACCGCCCCAGGGCACAGGCCGCGGGCACGGGCACACTGAGCACGGGCATGCTACCAGCAGTCAGGGAGCTGCAGCCCGGCGCGGGGCAGGCGTGCAAAGGACATGCGGTGGGCACCTCTGCGCTGCGTGGGCACGGGCAGTGCCACAAGTGACGGTGATCTCGCACCACCGGCTGCCCACAGCAAACACATGTGGCCGAGGAGCGCTCTGCCTGCCTGCTCCCTCCAAGCACTGCCAGGTGCAGGCAGCGGTTTTACTGCTCCTGCCAGCTCTGGGTGAGAGCTGCTGCTCTGCATCATCGAGGCCGCTTCCTGTGGAGCCTGCCTATTTGAGTTGTTTTCCACTGATTGCCAAGAGCAAGGGCATAAAGTACTTACAACAAGATAAAACCGATACAAATCTTTAAAGTAAAGCAAAGACCAAACCCCAATAAATTGCAGAGTAACACCTGGGACCATCCCAGGTACAAATTCCCAGGCCATCCCCATTGCTTGTTTGCAGAGCTCCTTCGGTGGGTCTCAGAGGAGCCCTCGGGAGCTCACAAAGCCAGATTATACCAAAGCAAGAGGATTTCCCATCAAGGCACATCATGAAGGATGTCCTGGCAGCAGCTTACGTGCCTCTAATCTGCCTAGCTCGTCAGCATGCCCCACCTAATTACAATCAGGACAATCCCGAGGTGGGCAGGAGCTGGAAGAGGATGTTCTCTTTTCTGTTTAAATACTACACCTTTGCATTAACTTACACCACCTGTAGTTGCTGACTCCATCACAGACAGTGCAGTTACATCAGTATTTTGGGGTGTTCCAGCTGGAGATGCAATACACAAATTACTACAGGAGAGCCACACCACTGCACCCCCAGCACTGCCGGCTGCAGTGTGGCCTTCATGTCCAGAAAGCAAAATGTGAAAGACAAGCTGGTCACGAAAACAGATCTTGTGTATGCTTCAGCTGACTTATGGTTTGATTTACAGACCCCAAACCCAGTCCAGCTGAAATCAGCCTTTCCAGTGAGCGGCATCGGCTCATCTCCCAGGTGCCCTTGGTCCGGGGCTGCGCAGAGACCAGCCTGCCCTGCACGAGGGAGAGTGTCGGAGAGCTACGGCACGCGCAGGCAGACTTACAGGATCAGCTTCCACTGATGTTATTCTGGTGGGGACAGGGTTTTGGGACGTGCCAGCCACCACACTGGTGCAGATGCGGCAGTGTGCGTGCATGCACACGTGCACTTGTGTGCTGGGGGAGGGAGGGGATGGGGAGGGAGGAGAAAAACAAATGGGGTAAAACAAATAGAAGCACAAGAAGAAGGGCAGGTAACATTTTGCTTGAGGTAACAAAGTTTTCTGATTGGGACCTCTGAAAGTTTTGGGACTAAGGTAAAGCTTCTGGCTGGCCTGGTGGACAGCCAGCTGCCACAGCCTCATTTTTAACCTCCCGAAACTACAGGTATGTCTATATTGTCCATGCATATTTTCCAGGCTACTGGAAAATCACCCTAAAACCCAAAGTCTCCATCCGTCCCCAGTCAGAAGCTGCTGCCCACAGAGGCGCCCATGAATCACTGCCGATAACCATGTGCGAGCCTGACATTTGGGACGGCTTGGCAGCTGCCCTGCACCGAGAAGACGAAGGCTTCCAGCTCATTTCTTCTAGTGATTTATTAAAGACGACTGTTCTTTTCAGGAACCATGACTTAAAACCCTCTGATTTATGAAAACTCCATATGTGCTCTTGCTCTGGTTACCCACGGATCGCTTCCAGCAGGGTTTCCCCACCGCTGGCTGCTGTCCCCAGCCCCGCGTGAGAGCCTGCACGCCACCGGCGGCACGAGAGCCGCCCTGGCGAGGAACTGGCACCGGGGGTGCACGTGGAGCAGCAGCTTACAGCCGTCCATTTACCGTGCTCACCAAGCAACAGCATCTAAATTTAGTTCTCCATCTAATACCCTCTTTGGAGGAAGTGTCAATTTTCCACCGGCCGCAGGTTGCCAGCGGGCTGACTGCTCGCTCGGTGACTGACCGCAATTAACTGACCCCCCAGCACCAGCACTCCTTCTTTTGTCGTGTCCCATCTACAGCCCTCTGGTAAGAGGGGTTCGTTGGTGCAGTTGCTTAGATATCACCAAAAAATCAGAGGTGCAACGAGAACCCACCTCAGCGCTCTGAGGAACGCCCTCCCTGTAAACAGAGAAGCTTTAACAGCAAAATGCAGACAGGGATTTCTGCAGGGTAGCTTATTGTAGCGTATTGTGCGTGCAATGGGGGGGGCTCCCTCTCTGCACACCCCTCCCAACACACAGTCACGACGAGAACAGCATTGCTGTTGCTAATGCTCATAATTTCAACATCTTACCGTATTTTTCCCCTCAGTCCCTGCACCCAGAGCAAAACCATCTAGCGACAATCTCTGCCTCAAGAAGAGAAGTTAACTTCTAGTCTTCACATCTGAGGAGAAGGAAAAGCGACTCAAGCCCACCAAAGAGAAACTCAAAGGGCACATAAAAGCACATTATTTAGTCAATGAATCCCACAGGCTTGTGGTTTTTAGGCTCGCTCATCTTTCAGAGGCGCAGCCAAGGCTGGCCATGCTGAAGCAGCAGGGTTGCAGCTCCAGAGAACGTTTCACCTCTCGGCAGCTCCGCGGCAGACCGGCCAGGCTGGCAGCACCCTCGCGCCTCGCTGCTGCGAGAGGACAGTTCAGGAAGAGGTGGGACCGAGCCACCAGCGCCTGCCGCCGGGAGCGGAGCCGAGGCGGGCGGCGATTGCAGCCCCGGCTGGGGCATCAACTCTTCGATCCATTTTGGCCTCCCAAGATGACGAGGCTGGTAGTTCTCCGTGCAACACTGAATCCTAAAATCTCTGCAGGTGCATCCCCATAGGAAGCGGCTTTACCCGAACCTGCTCTGCCCAGCGTTCAGCCCGAGAGCAGGCCGTGGGGCTGGAGCTGCCGACCCCAGCCTGAGCCACTGCAGCAGCTCCCGGGGAGGCCGATGCAGGTGTCCGCACCCCCTGCGGAGACACCGGCCCCTGCCCGCCTGCGGGAGCCCGGGCAGCCGCGTGCCGGGGTGCTTTGCCCCTGCCCACGGCGAGGGGCAGGTCCGGGGAGCTGGGAGGGAGCCCCGGGCACCGGGGATGGGCACGGTCTCCCTGCAAGACAGATCCTTCGGTTGCTGGAACATTAAATAACTGAGGCATGCCCACTCGTCGCTAGTCCCGCTGCTGGTACCTCCAGTTCCACACACTCAGACGTTTTCCTCTTAAATCTCCCAGGACTATGGGACTATCCCAGCTCCCCGGTAACTCTGCCTTCAGGAAAGCTTTATAGCCCTCATATGTATGAAATAAAATTTCAACATCTAAACTGAGTCAAGGCTCCAAGCCCACATGACAAAGAAGCAAGCCCACTTTTTTATTTTTAAATTCTGGGGAGGCTCATCGGTGCCTCGCGAATGTTTGAGGTTGGTGATCCTGACTCTTCTTAATGGCCTTTAATGCTCTTAAAAAAAAAAAAATCACTTAGTTTTTCCACAGTGGTCAAAGTTAGAATATTTTCTTCAGTGCAAAACTGTTAATGAATGTTTTAAGGAGATTCCTGTAGTTGTTTAGGCTAGGCTTAGGTTTTAAGAGACAAGGGTTATTTGCTTCTATTTTTAAGTTACTTGAAGGAAATTAATTTTGTGCCCCTCTAAAACAGTGCAAGCTGAGAGCAAGGTTTGGTGATGTGGGTCTGAAAAAGCTCGTGCAACTGTACCCCAATGTCAGCTGTCTCCTCGGGAGCAAAGATGAATGTCGGCCCCACCATGCCGACGGCTTCGGCCCCAGAGCAGTTCCTGGGTCGGTTCCTGCAGGACAAAGCAGCCGTGCGGCTGCGCAGGATCGTGTGTCCGATCAGCACGACGTTATGTAAAACATAACTCACAACATTCATGATTTCAGAATAGATTAACTCTGTTCGGTACTCACTCTCATTGCTAGCAGCATGGCTAATGTTAAAAAGCCAACGCTTTGACTGCCTGGCAGTATCTCTCCCGTGTAGAGGAAGGCAAGTACGGACCTAAAGCACCCCCCCATCCCCTGGCGTTTCCCGTTTCCTTCTCTAAGTCAGCCTGTTTTCTCATTAACTCACCACATGGCAGGAGGATTGGCAAATCCTTAAACTCAGTTTCAGAGAAGTCATTATAAATAATTTCCTGGTGACGTTATTTTTTTTCTAATCTGTTAATAAAAAAAAAAAATGCTGGGAATGCCGTTTCCGCATGGTGCCAACCGCTGCGGTTTGGGAGCTCCAGCCATGCAGGACTGGCAGGTCAGCTCCTTGGGGCCCGCGGCCACATCCCATGGGAAGAGCCACATCTTCGCAGTCGGGGAGGTTTGTTCAGGGAGGAAGGGACCGGGAGGAGATGGGCCAGGCTTTGGGAGGGAAGCAGCATGCTTCAAGGCAGTTAGAAAATTTCCATTATAGTTCAAGTAAACTGCATAGACGTAGCACTTGCTAGGAAGGCAATGAGCGGTGTTACTGATGCCTACGGCAGCCATTTCCCACATTTGGGACATTTCTGGTCTCCTCTGTGCCATTTCACCTGGGCAAGGCAGCGTTCAGCCGGGAGAGCTGCTGCGATAACCTGTGCACAGCTCCCCCTTTTCCTGGCCAGTCTGAGGAGTGATTTCCATCTACCACCTCCAGTTTCTCTCACCCCCTGAATTTTTCTCCTTTTAACTTTTTCTCTATCATCCTTCCACTGCACAGAGGATTTCATTTTGAGGCAATTTGCCCCCACCTCGCCAGCGGGCACTGCCCACTGCCTCCGGCAGCTGGCTCCCACCCGCAGCACCTCCACGTCCCTCCCTGCCCCTGTCCCTACATCACTCCTTGGGCTCCTCTCTGTCCGTGCACTCTCAGCCAGTGTGCCTGTGGAGACGAGGAGTTTGCATGCAGCAGAGCTCCTTGTGCTGTTGCTTCTGTGGGCAATTAGTCAACGTGTGCAGCAGCCGCCGGAGCCCTCACTCGTGTCCTGGCCCTGTGGCCGTCCACGTGCCAGCCACCCTCAGAGGCACAAATGGCATTTTACAGTCTTACTCCCGCTGAGGACTTAAAAAATAAAAGGACCTTGAATCACACCCAGAGTGGCAGGTAGGAATGAAAGTGCCACCCGAGCCTCTCCCATCGCTAGTATTTAGGGCATCTGTAAAGCCAGGACTCGGCACGCCACTCGGCTTCCATTCATGAGGACCACACGGAAATCCTCGTGGAAATAACCTACCGCACCCAGGCAGGGACCGACCCAAACTACGAGAAGAGGAGAGGGCACACACAGGCTTTATTAATGTGATCAGCGTAGTGCCAGGTTGCATCCCTCCCACTTCTGGAATATCGGCTGTAAATGAGCGCAAGGTTACGCTGGCTGGTGTAATTAGAAGTTGATCGAGGAGTGACTTACTCCTACTGAGAATAAGTGAGGTCATTCCTTCGTAGGAAGCAACAGACAATTTATTTTTCCTTTTCCGGGATCTTGGCTAACTGAATCACAGCTAGCAATCAGGCTGTCGGAGGGGTGAGGTCATTAGATTAACTCGGCAGAGGAGACGAGGAGCTTAATTTGTCAGGTATCCCGCTGGGACCAATACTGGCCAAAGACACGGGCCCTCCCACAACAGCAACTAAATGGGCATCCCATTACAATCCCAGGTCTGCAGCAGCTGGGGGGGTTTGGTGCTCTGGGGCCCGGCCAGTCGGTCCCCCGGGCACTCGCAGGGTCTCCTCCTGCATTGCCTGGGCTCGGTTTGCCCTCCAGCAGAAAGCTGTGGCTCCTGGAGCGAGGGGTTTGATGCAGGGCCGGAGGGGTCCCGCCAGGCCACGCAGACCCTTTGCACATTTTAGTGTTTTGCTGTAAATACAGGCATGGGACAACTCCCCCCGCTGGGAGGCTTCCCGCTCCATCGCCGCAGCACGCAGGATGCCTCGGAGCATGTCGGCGAGGCACCGCCGCCGAACGCCCCTGCGGCACAGGGGTGCCGACCCGGCACGGACGGCGGCGGGCAGGCTGGGGAGGAGCTCTGCCCACACCTCCTGAGCTGGGCTAGTGACAGGTGAAGCGTCCTGGAGTTAGCGCTGCAAGGGAACCCGGAGCACGGCTGCAGGGCGTGGGGTGCCCGGGGGGCTTGGGGCGCTTTCTTCGGCAGGCCTCGCTCTGCAGCGCTGCCTGCATTGCAAATCAAAGCTGTACGTTGTTAAAAGTACAGAGGAACAGAACCCGAGCAATTTCTGGGTTTGGCCTCTAACGGCTTTATCTTTATGCAAACTGGAAAGGCAAAGGCACCATCACCTGCCTTGTGAGCAAGGCAGCTCTTCACACGGCCAGCCTGGCTCACCCACCACGGAGAGGGTGAATTTCCATCAACTTCTGAAGGGCTCTTCTGAGAGGGTTGGGCCTGAGAACTTGATTTATTTCGAAAGGTCTTCAGCATAATGCATCGATTTCCTGTTCTGCCTTCAAGTCTGCTATCTCTATTACATAAGGAGCCTTGAACATATTACAAATAGCCACCCAATAAATATAATTATCATCAGCTAAGGAACAGCAAACCAACAGTAGTACCGTGGATCCCGGCCTGGGCTTGCATGTCGGACACAGCAAGGTGAAAGGCTCCCCAAATCACACCGCTGCCAGCCAGGCTGAGAAAAACGCAGCAAAGATGTCTCCTGCCGCCCCTGGGCTGCTGCATCCGCATTGCGTCAGGCACAGAGAAATCCGTAACCTCAATGAAAAGACAAAACGGAGCTTCCCCCCTGGCCGCACACTGAATTTCAGTCCCATAGGGTTCGGAGCTGAACATCGCCATGAAAAGCACAAACCCGGCCTCCCGCCAGCCTCTCCCCGAGGCCGCCGCGCGGTGCCGCATGCTGCCGGATCGCCTGCCGAGATCTGCCTCCCTCTTCGCACCGCTGCCTCCCACAACGCGCGAGCCGGGCTCCGCGCTCGAAAAGCTCAAGGTGAGAACGGGAGCAGAGAGCACTTTTCTGTGGCAGCTCTGAGGACACCCTACTTTACAGTCTCCTCTCAGGAGAAGCACAGACTCCTTCCCTCACCCCCCAGCCCTTCCATCCCCCTTTTTCCTCCCCTTCGCCTGCCAGGATCTCCTCTTGAGATGCTCAGCACCCGCAGGGACGCCCCGGGCAAAGCAGCAACTGCTGTGAAGCCACCGGTCCCGCAAAGCCAGCCCGGCTCCTGCCGGCACGCGGCCGCCTGCCACAGCAGGGTTGGCTCTCTCTGCTCTCTTCCCCGCAGAGGTGCCCGGGGGCACAGGTCTGATCTGCTCCTCCACCGCCTCCCAAATCTCGCTGCCATCAGACTTTTGCTGCTGAGGCAGCAAATGAGCGAAGCCAGAAAAGTGTGGCTTCGCCTGGGCACCGCAAGACCGATTCCCGGTGCGCCACCTGGGAAGGCTAGTGAGAACAAGGCATGTAGAAAAGCCCCGAGTGAAGTCACCATGAGGCCAGCTTTGCCTTTATGTTACAGATGTCAAACCGAAAGTGTCAAACTCCCCTGCAACATGATGGTGCAGGGGCTTCCTCGGGGAGTGCCTGCCTGCAGCACGGGGCTGCGCCGCCTCTGTGTCCGGACCTGGCTGGAGTGTTCAAGCCAGCCCGGTCTGGAATGCTCTGCCTAAGATAATTGCAAATAACAGCAATAAAGTTATTGCTGGTGCTTGCGATTAAGTTAGCAAGACCTAATAAATGCAATTAAAAAGCCAAAACAAAATGCCTGAAATCCCAAATTTCTAGTAGATAAACAATTCATTTATCTCCTTAAAGTAGAAGATCTGAATTACGGGAATAACAGGCTCCCTATGTTTGCCTGGCTTTTAAGTTCTGCTGCAAAAAAATGTTTCTGGACAGAAGTGGCACTTTCTTCTTCTTTAAGCATTTCTGCAGCAGTGCATTAGTGATTCGATTACTCAGTGCTGTATTTTAAGTCAATTGAGTGAGATGAGTGGTAAGTTGCTCCAGTACACATTAATATAATTTTTGCAAGACTGCAGAATTGCTTTCAAATCTGATGGGGACAAGTAATTTATTAAGACATCCCTTACAAAGTTTGGCAGCACTCTGCCATAGGTGTGAGTGCAACACAGCCCCACCAAATCTGCTTTGGACTCTCTGGTAACAGGAGCAGAGGCACGGAGCCGAGCTCCCCAGCGCTCCCTGTGA
Organism: Fregata magnificens; assembly: GCA_013389945.1. Taxonomy (NCBI): domain Eukaryota; kingdom Metazoa; phylum Chordata; class Aves; order Suliformes; family Fregatidae; genus Fregata; species Fregata magnificens. The sequence continues at coordinate 670,136 of WAAD01010453.1, read as the reverse complement.
GTGCCGTGCCGAGGTGTCGTGCCAGCACCGGCACGGAGGGCACGGCCGGGACCTTTGCTGGTACCGGAGACAACACTCCTTCCAGCCCGAATAGCGGATGTGAGCGCTAAGAACATATTTTCTAGACAGGAAAACAACACAATTGGACAGGAATGTGTTTCTTATTTTGTTTGCACTGCATGACCTCACTTCTCTTTATTTTCAGTTTCTCCAGACCATTCTGCACCTTCGGTTACCGTAGGTCAACAGCCCTTCCCCTTGCAGGTACAGTCGGCTGCTTAACTTTTCAGCCCGTACTTTGTCCCTGTGAAGCTGCATCCCTTCCTCGCTGGGCTCCCCTCCATCCATCAGCCATTCCATTTTTCTCCCATAACACTGAATAGTGGGTGGCAGGGTTGGCAAGGTTTATCTGAGCTTAGAGAAGGGAGTTATGGTCGTATGTCGACTGCCCTGGCAAGCCCTGCCTGGGAGCACTTCCCAGCAGCACCTTCCAGGTCCAACTTCAATCGAGACTGTCAGGAACAGAAGTCTGGGTGACCTATTTCAGGGTGAAACGTGTCTGGATTTTTCTTCTGCAGCAAATGCAAAGTACTTCTAAAATGAATTATTCTAGTACCCATAGATTCCCAAAGGATGGAAGTCCTGACTTCTGGCCATGGCCACTCGTTCCCTCATGTAGAGAACTACAGGTCCCATTTTGCAGCGACAGATGATGTGTATGGGCAGCACTGGTAAACAACAATTTTGTCTGCTGATTTGTAGCAAAGGGAAAAACCCAAAGCCCTGCACAAAAAATGCTTTTCTAAACAGAATGTTTTTCCATGCTTCCCAGAGAGACATCAGTGGTTCATAATAAAGGAAACGCTAGTGATACTACCCAAAAAAGAGCATCCATCACCATTGTGCAAGCAACAGATCCTAACTGGCTGATCATAACTAATCCCCAGTATCTGTAATGGGAGGGGGAAAAAACCCATTAATTACAGCTGATAATTAACATCTGTGACGGGAAGAACAGCTTAACCTTGAAACCGAATTTAGGCGCAAAGCTGTCCCCGATGATAGCAGCAGCAGGACCCTATCACAGACCCTTCCAAGAAGGTGGGGTTGGGACCGGGTATAGCAAACAGCAAAGACAACAACATTATTGAACAGGTTTAATTAAGCCAAGCAAGCATTAGCTTTCCTCCAAAGCCTTCTGCAGTCTGTACAAAGGAGCAGATATCAATTCGCATGTCAGTGAGCTGCTGGTTTTCTCTGCTGTACGTGTTCGGCATCACGCAGAGCAGACGCCGTGCCACTGGTGCCGGCAGCTCCCGCAGCAGCTCTGCAGCCCGTGACCCAAGCAGGCGCAGACCTTGTGCGTGGCAGGATGGCTGTCCCCTTGCAGGGACCGGGGGCGTTCCCGTGCCTCACCACCCCTCTCTACTGTGCTATACAGAGCCAAATGTAGCTCCTTTGGAAAATTCTCTGCTGATTCTACCTGGCACAGCAGTGTGATGCAAAGCCAGCTGAAGCTTGCAGACAGTGCAGAGGAGGGTCTGAGTCAGGACTTTCCCATCTGACAAACAGCCTTCTCTCGTAGGAAGTCGTGTTTTTCAAGTCTCTGAACATAACAAAGCTTGTGCAGCCTGGCACCAAACCCAGACTTTTCCCGGCTGCGCAGTTCTCCCCCAGCGAGACACCCCATTCCCACCTGCGGCTCGGGTGGCCTGACGTTCACTGGCTTGGCGTACCGCTCCCTCGCATTGCCCTCGGGGGATGGCACCCCCCTCCCTGCTCCCCAGGCTGTCAGGACACAAGCAGCTTCACCACAGAGTGCTCTACCTGACAGATAACCTGTTCTCCATCCCATCCTGCCTGCAAATGCCCGCCCTTCTCCAGCCCCAGCCAGCGCCCGAAGGCTGGTGGGCACAACCCGCCCACAGCTGTGCCATCACCCGCCAGCTCTAGACGTGTTCCCACCAAACCCCATCTCACCGCCTCGGGGGGCTGCAGGAGCGGTCGGCGTGCCCCCCATCACCCGGCCACCCTGTGCCTGCGGCACCCACGCCCAGCAGGAACCACTGCTGGGGCACAGCCAGATGTGGAGATGGACACGTCTCACGCCATCCCGGCCACCGCTGAGCTCTGCACCAGCGAGCAGGGGATGGTCAGTGGAGGGGCAACACCCGCGCCAGTCCCTGTCCACACAGCGCTGCCGCAGGGTCTGCCTGCAGGCTGCCAACACGCCAACTGGCACTGAGCAAACGCCCCGCTTTTCCCGACAGCCTTTGTCCTGCCAGGATCACGCGAGACCAGACGTTTGCTGCAGAAGGGCTTTCAGGTTAGTCTAGACCTCTGGGGCCACCCCAACACCCGTCCTTGCTGTCCACAGCGTCACCCTGGTCTAAGGTGCAGAAGAGGTGCTGGCACATGGCACTCGTCGCGTACTTTGACTTTGCTTGGTGTGTGCCTGACCTGCAAACCCCCTCGCACACCCCTGCAGCTGGTGCCCAGGGTACGTTACAGGGGGGGCAAACCGAACTAGAGGGAAAGGCAGCATCAGAGAAGACGAAACTTGGAAAAACTGGCATTACAAATTCGATTCTCTGTGAGAAGAGGTTTGCAGACAGAGGCCGTGGAGTTTTCTTCCCACTGGGTATCAATTTGTGAGGGTGAAGTTGCGTTAGTGTAGCTTTTACAGCCATTTGTAAGTCACCCCAGGGACTGTATTGAACAATCTTTTTTTTAATTTAAAAGATTTTTTCAGAAAGAGGTCATAGATAGAAAGGTGAAACAGATGTTTCCAAAGGCAATTCCTGTCCAGACCCCTACTCCTATTTCTTGAAATTGCTGCAATTATCATACCAAGAAGTGTTTCATATGTCAGGGACAAACCACCGGGGCTGAGCCAGGCAGCATTTATTAGCAGCTGACAACATCCAGCACCAGGAAGAAAAAATTACCTGTATATTACAATAAACGTCATTAGTTCAAGCCGCAGTGGAAACTGCTGCTTGGGAAACTGCTGATATAATTTTTGGTGTACACGCAAGCCGTAATAAAAAGAAAGATAAAAAGCATTATGCTAACAGGAATGCCTCTGCTCCCCCGGGAAATGCCTCCCGCCGCCCAGAAAGCTCCCGCGGGGAGGAGACCCCGCGCTGCGGCACAGCGCCGGTGGCCCTCGTCCCCCCTGAGACGCCCGCGGGTGCGGGACGGGGCCGTCACCCTCCGCAGCATGGCTGCTCCCGCTCTGGGCACACACACAGGGAACCGGCAGGGCTCCAGGGGAGGAGGTTTGGGGGGAAACCTGGGAGGCTCCCTGATACACCAGCGGAACCACGGATAAAGGAGGACCTGCCGACACGATTTGTATGGCAACAACATCTTCTTACAAAGTCCCTCACATGAACCTACTGAGCGACTAAGGTTAGGAACCAGCCAAGAGACAAGAAAGAATTAAAGTAATAATTGTCCAATTTTAATGCAGGAAAAGGTTAATAATGGAAGTGCGGTACTTATTTAAATATTGATATCAGAGGAAACAAAGCCAACAAAATGATTCTCAAATCGGTTTAGTGTCACGGAACTCCAAATCACAAGTTGTTATGTTGAAAAGTCAACTTTCAGGAAACAGAACAAACACTCCCATGGCTAAAAGCGGCAATCATCGCACAAAGCAACTGACTGCTCCTTGCACTCCAGATTGTAAATTAGCCACGTAAATTAGCAACCTCCATGGTAGCCAGGCCACTTTAAAACAGTCCTTAAGAACATTTTCTGCATTCTCCTTCAGAAGCAGATGGATGCCGAGTCAAAAGCTCTTCAGTCCGACACGGGACCACTTTTGGCAGCACGGCCCCGGTAACGCGGCGTCCCGTGGCAGCGCGCGTGGTGGCACGGCGCCTGGCGGGGCCCTTCACGGGGCGCTCCGTGGGTGGCAGAGCACAAGGTCCTGCCGTCTGGCAGCTGCCCACGGGCATCGTCCTGCGACAGCCGGAGCTCTGGTGATGGAAACCCGGCGGTGCTGCCGTGCTGTGCCAGGGACCCAGGAGGGATGCGTTCCTGGCCAGGGACCTTTCAGGTTTTTTGGGTTCGCGATCCCTTCGCATTTTCCAGTGGAAACATAGACACTTCACAGACAACGTGTATGATCTCGCTTTCTCAGTCACCTTTTGAGGGACTTCAGAAGAAAACATCATCATCTGCAGAGTAAAAGCTGAAAACCACTGAATTCCCCCCAAAAATCACTTTTGTGCTTCCCCATTACAGACTTTAACACTTAAGGTTGCTAATATAGCCCCATTCTCCCCAACTCCCTCTCGCTAGGGCCGTTAACCCAACTACATAATCCATCTAATTCAATACATACTTACACTGAGTTATTCCTGAATTTAAAAGCATCTTCACTAAACTGAAATCCACACACAGATTTAACTCGAGAAAGTAGCACAGGCTCTTCAGTTTGCCTTTACGTTTTAAGATACGCTCAGGAGAGCGGCACGCACCTACACAAGTGGCTCTGAACCCCTGCACGCTCGCACCCTCCCCTGCCAGGGAAGAGACCCAAATTCTAAAATTATCCCCTCAAAATGAGCATTTTCTCAGCCCACTTTGTATCAGCAGTCACTGAGTAATTCACAGCAGATCTAAGATTAGCTAATGAAGCGCAGTGACTCATCAGCCAAGCCTCTGCGCCGCTGGGAAAATTCAATTTTTCTTTAGCAACAGAGCTTCAGTTGTGGAAATTATAAATAAATACGGTTTGGAGAGGCTACAGTAACATGAGGATTCTTATTTAAAACTCATTGATACAGATATTTGTGCCTCTGATGCCCTTGCACTAACTGCATCACTGATCACTTGCAATGGCGCAGGATCGTGTCTGGGACTTTCTGCGGCAAAGCCACAGCGCCGAGAGGGAGAGGGTCCGGCCGAGCAGGAGCACGCAGTGACAACACACCAACCAGCAAAGCCTGATTCCAAACTGCTCATTAGCTCACACCCATAAGCAAATTAAAACCATGCAGAATCATTACAGGTTTCTGCAAACGATGTTGCTGAGCAAAATGATGGGGTGGAGGAAAGTCATAAACAGAATCAAAGCAGAAAGGATCCCCACCCCCACACCAGTAATAAGACGCAAACCAAGACCAAATTTCAATCCCGGAGTAAACACATGCTCTGTACCCAGGTCCCATGTGCTTGCGTGGGGCCGCAGGGCTGGGACNGAGCCCCCGCTGCTGTCCAGCCCGAGCTTCTCCACCGGCACCAGAACCACCTTCCCCTTTCTGCAGCCATTAACACGTGGGCTGAGCGACCTGGTGTGACTGTCCCCACCCTGGGTTTGCCGGCAACGGGTGGGCCCCATCCCAGCCGTCACCGGCGACGGGGGCTGCGCACACCACGTCCCTCGGTGTGCCAGGCGAGGCTGCTGCCGGCGGTGGCTGTGCCTGCTGCACCCCCCCACCACTGACCAGAGCCCCCTGCCTAGCTCCCCCGAGGGCGCACCAGCACCTTCGCGTTCATTAGCTCCCCTGCCTCGCCGGGGCCAGGCTGCGTACAGTTCCTTAAAACAGTTTGCTCCCCTCTCCACCAAATGGGCAGCACCAGCATGCAGGAAAGATGCTGCATTTCAGTGGATTTGGCCCCAAATCATTTCCCCACCTAAGGCTGGGCAATGGGAAACCCGCTGCCCACAGCCCGGCACGGGGGGATTGGCGATGCGGGGCTAAGCCCCGAGCAGCAGCCCCGGCCCCCGGCATGGCAGGGCCCCACGCCTCCTCCAAAACTGGACCCCCTGCGCCCCTCGGGGCCAGCGCTTCATCCTCACACACCTTTAGTGTAACACCACCGACACCGAGGATTTTCAATGAAGAAAATCAACGCTCCCCTTTCCTCCCCCCCAAGCCCGTCGGTGGGCGTCTGCTCCGTGTTCAGTACAGCTGCACTGAAGATTTTCTATTTCAACTATATTCTGTTTCAAGCCACATTAGGCTTTGGTTATCAAAGCCAAATGCTTCAGGTTTTGGTGTCTAATGAAAAACAGCTTAGAATTTATGTGTTTTTCCTGAGAAATTAGTTTTAAAAACAACTTGCCCAACTTTGTGTTTTACAATATGCACTTCAAAAAAAACAAAAAAAATTGAGTTTAGGGGAAAGAAAATATTTTCCATACAAGACAGACGTTTGATTGGATTAAAGCAAGCTTCCCTTCTAGTTAGGCTTGCCGGAGCACTGCCAGAGAGCCAGGCGCCTGTGTCTCATTCTCCGTGATGCCCATCAGCTCGGACGACCCCCATTGCCTGGGCTCAGGCTGGTCCCCCGTGCACAAACCGGAGCTCAGGCCGGGAGCCCCTCAGCAGAGCTCGGCTTTCCCTGCCCGGTCCGACAGCCCAGCAGACAGGGGAAGACACCCGGGAAGTGTCCGAATGGAGAACAGAGCACAGAAAAGCGTGAAACTGGAAGAAACAAACGGAGAAGCTTTAGGAGAACGTCACAGGTGATATTTAGACAGAAGCAGGTGCTGCGATGTTTTGCCACCATCATCCCAGGCTAGTCCCCTTTATCCCTGCTATCACCGGTGCCGGCACAAGTGCTCAGCAGGGATTTGTGTTTATACAGGGCCGCAGCGAGCGTGGAAGACCCGCACAGCAAGGGTCCCGAGGCAAGTCTGGGCCGGGACGGCAGCCCTGCCGCCCAGCGACACCCCCACGCACCCGGGAAAAGCAGAAGACAGAGTGGACTTGGCCCCACTCCCGCCATCAGCCGGCATGGCACAGCCCCGTGGGAGCCCCCTTCCCCGCTGCCCAGCGCAGGCAAAAGCCGTTCTGCTGGAGATGCCGCCAGGGCAGCTGGTACAACAGCTCTGGCGGCCCCGCTAGCCCTTATCCGTGTGAAATAGGCAGTGCGCTAACTATAAGCCACGATAAAGCAACTGGTAAAAATCTCATCTACGCCTTAGGATCCCCGATGGAATCAAAACCATGTGGGTTTTTTTGTTCTGCAAGTCACTCGGATGGCTTTATTAGCACAGAACAAAAGGTTATTTAAATAGTGCATCGTTAAGCGCCACAATTCCAACATCAGCTCAGCAAAATATCCTTCCCCTTAGCTAGACCAGCCTGCAAGGGACCCGGCCCTTGGGGCAGCTTGCTCCCCACCACTGCCGCTCCCGAGCGCGGCCGGGTCACCTCCGTCTCCCCGGTGCTCCTCACAGGACACCAGGCGCAGGGCACCCACCGCAGGGCACCAGCCCCGACCGTACAGCTGTACTACCGAAGGGATTAGTGCAAACCAAGGTAATTAAGCACGGCAGTCAGGCAGAGACTGCGGCTCCCTGCGTGCCCTCTCGCCGGTGCTGCCCGGCCCCCGGCCCCGAGGGAAACCACCACTTTCTAAATTGTTGCTGGGTTCCCAAATGGGCATTGTAGCGCTGTCACCAGCCCTCACCAACAGCTCTTCTGAGTCAGCCTACAGCTCATGAAGCAACAGAAACCATTAAGTCAGGCCACCTACACAGCTAGGTCCTTTTAATGAATTTAGTAAGTCAGAAAAGATAGGATACAAAAATTTGGTAAGAAATCATGTTTTTGGACGGAAATAACCAGACTCACTCTCCAGTTGCAGAAAATACTATTTATTTCCCCTTAGGAGGGCACGAGTGCCACCAGGCAGCGCCCACCCGGGGTGCTGAGGGGGCTTTCGGGGCTGAAAACCTCCTCAAGGCACGTCAGACATGCAGCCAAGTAAAAGGAATGTGGATTATGCACACAAAATTTAATCTGTAGGTTCAGAATATTAGCAAAATGCCTTATTACGAAAAATACCGATACGTTTAGTATCAGTTTGAATAATGTCAGCATAAAATACTGACCGCCCCCCACTGAAAGCCATACTCAGATTCTGCAGGGCTTGCATTTAGGAAATCAGCTGTGAGAGCTGAAGCACAGCGGTAGGGTTCGGGAGGAAACCTCCAAAACCACAGTGTGGAGCAGCAGAGACTATAATAAGCCTTTAGCGTAACAAGAATTGAAATGGACTGAAAAAGGCCCACCATTTCCTAAAGCCATGCACAAGTTTTAAAAGTGTAAGGAGGGAAACCTTAAAAATTCAACAAAAAGTCGAATTTCACAGCACATCGGAATCTGTTAATGATGTTCAATGGGCAGCACAGAACCTATTACAGAGAACACTAAAAACCACTTACTATTCCTGAACGCTGCCATTTAGGTTTTAGCCCAACGGAGCTTTTCCTCTGACAGAATAAAAGACTAAAGTAAGCCGTTCAAACTTCACGTTACTAAAAATGACATTCAGAAACTTCTACATTAGCTTTTTAAAAATCAGTTAAGAAACAAAACATCACTGCGCTCTCAGTTTATGCCTTTGCATTTGCTGAGAAATTATTTTCATTTATCTGCATAATGGCTGAGGCAAAAAAAGCAATTTACTACAAGATTTTTGCTTTAAGCCTTGCCAAAACTGAAGAATCATCTTTTCACCGAGGTGCAGTGAGCCAGCTTCTTCAGCTCCCATATGCAGATCCAAAGTTGTGCTTTTTGTTGGGATACTGTTTAAGGCAGGTGTTTAAACCCACCTCTGGCACTGTGCCACTGATTCAGAGAAGGACCCCAGCGTCCAATCCACTCACATGCCTCCTAAGCACCGTTTTCTCTGTCATCATATTTTTACTGAAGCTCTCTGTAGCGGTTCTTAGTAAAGTGGCAAAAGTCTGGTGTCTCACCTGCAGTGCTTAAATTCTACTCATCTGCATCGTTCTTTAAGCTGGTGTTCACACAGACACACGCGTGTCAGGCCACCCGGCGTCGCAAGGGCAACAGTCAAAAAAGGAGTCCCAGCACATGCAACCTTCCAGTCCTCTTTGGAGCAGGGTCCCTCCCCAGCCCTCCCGGCAGCAAACGGCAGCAAACCAGTTCTTCTAACCTTCCGACTGCTGACACAGGACCTGGCAAGGGCGAAACACTGACATTTTTCCCTTCACCTCTGCATTGGCAAGGAGTCTCAGGCAGTAAAAGCCCATTGTTTGCTTTCTAAAGGGCCCAGGAATGTCACACATGCAGGCGTAAGGACAGCAGAAGCTGCGCCCTTGGTGACAGGGGACCAGCAGGACACAGCAACCCCCAAGGGAAGACCGGGAAGGTTTCTCGCAGGGATACCAGGTACTCCTCCATCAGCATGGAAGAGCACAACCACTGCTCTGAGGGCACGGGATGACAGTGACTATCAAGGCAGAAGCAGAAGGCAGACAGGTTTCCACTGTACGGTTAAACATCTGGCAGAGCATGTTTATGTGCACCAGGGGTTCTACTGCAGAGCCAAACTATCACGGGGAAAAAACTCTGGGACATGCCCTCTTAAACAACTCCATCCTGGGGACCACATCCAGCGTTTGAGGACGGATGCTGGACTCGAGCTTACCTTCTCAACCCGTTTCCTGTCCCAAGCCTAGAGAAAATCAGTGGCCCCAAGCGTGAGGTATCGTAATTCTCTCTCACACCCAGCAGAGATTTGAATGCCTGGTCTTAAGGATGTTTCTGCCCGTTCACGGGACTTGAGTGACATCTGCAAGCCGCCTTGGGAAAGCAGCCAGGACTCACCTGTTATTCTTGGCATCTCCTGCAACCACGGAGCAGCCTTTCCACGTGCAGGCAGGAGCAGCCCTTCACTAAAGATGGGAGTAGACAAGCGCCTTTCCCAAGAGTGTGGGGGACTGGGGGCTTGGTTATTTTTGTTTTGCCTTTTTTTTAAATTTTATTTTTTAAATGAACAGAAGGCTGCTTGTAACTCCCTTCAGCTAACTGCTGTAATGCTACAGCCAAAAAGCTTGGCAACACTTTTTGGCAGGGATTTTGTACAATAAAGAACTGTGTGAGCAGAAAACACAAAAACTACCTCACATAGCCATCAGCTAAACCTAGGCCTAGCTCGAGAAGATGCTAGGAAAAAAAAAAACCCCACAAAGAAGCTCCTGAAGACAGACAGACAGGGGCTAAGAAAGGTAGAACTGTTTTCTCCATGAGTGGGAGTACTCACTGCACAGGAGCATCTTTGCCAGCCAAGTAGTCTGCTTTGGAGATGGGCAAAGTGGATGCCCAGGTAAACAACTGCTTCATAAAGGCTTTACACAAGGTGCAGGAACACATTCCTTTGCTATATACTGCTGTCCTTTTTACACTTATTTTTGGAAAACAGGAAGCTTACTGATTTGTTTGCAGAGGTGGCCAAAATCGGTCTTGGGAGACAGATGTCCTATTTCAGCACTGCATTTTAGTCTGCATGTTTTATACCACAGTCTTCCAACTGTTTTAAGGGAAATGTATTTGACTCATTGTACGCTCTTACTGAGACTCAGCAGAAGGGTTTTTTTGGTGTTGAACTCTTCTTGTTAAACTTTGTTGTTGTTAAACAGAAAAGGGAAGCTCTGACCTCTCTTGCTGACTTTCAAAAGACCACAATATGAACCAGCATGAACCAGGAAAACACGAGCTTCTATGTTTTCTGATCCGCTCGTTCTTCTAATTCGACAATAGTTCATCGCAGTGTTTGCTGCAACAGATTAAGAACAAACAGGAAGCAGAATCTGTGCAATGATCCTGTAGCTTGAAGGCAATCTTCTACACGCAGGCAACATTCTGCCTAGCAGGGACAACTCTGAACTGTTTTCTCCAGCATCAGAAGCAACAGATTACCACAAATGAATGTTGCTAGACTGAGGGGATCCAAGGGAAAGCTAGACTAATGCAAAACCAAAAAAACCTAACCGATACAGTTTCGAATGCTTGTCCACAGGTCACTTTAGTTTGTAAACCATTTGTACTCTAAATTTGGTACAAACGCTGTAGGCTGTTTGTTTTCTGTTTTTTAAAGACTGCTGATCATTTCTGGCTATGTGCAAGGATGAAGATCCTTTCTGTCCAACAACATGTGTTCAGGGGGCCTTAAATTACACTTGTTGACTAGGTGTGAACACAAAAGTTAGTTCAAAATGTGAATTCACTCTCCAGTCGGAGCCATTAGGCCAACCACCCACCTCTTCGCATGCAGCACGAGCAAGCCAAGGCTGTGCTGCCTGCTGTTTCAGGTGACACAAGAAAGCACACGTTTAGGACACAAACCCGTCCAAGTTACCAGGTGACTGCTTGTTCATGTACCTGAAAACATTGATTCTCTCAGCTCTGCAGTAAACGACATGAAAAGGCTTTAACATATGCAATGAGAGCCACAGTTATGCGTTGCACATTTTCCAAGTTTTAATAGACACAAAAGTGAGTCCATTGTACTTAAGACACTACAATGATTTCATTCTATTGCATGTCCTGCTCCAATTACATTTCTCAGAGTACAGTATTGAGTAAAAGTTTGGTAGCTTTAAAATTAACAAGTGTGTGAAATCTGTAAGTAAAATAAGCAGCAGCAATATTTTTTGGGATTTTATCAAGAATAGCTAACTTTTAAGTAATAAATACATTCCGAGTTGTGGTTTTTGCTGTTCTCCTAGTTCATTGCCGTATGACTTGTCAAATTCTCATTCTAGGGTAAGATATCCTTAAGACTTTCCTGCCAGCCTCACACCAGAAGAACCACCTCACTCCAAGTCCCGGTGCCTGTCACCTGTCCCAGATGAAAAGCAGTGCAATCCAACAAGGAAACTCGTCCTCCTGCCATGTGCATGGCAACCTCCAGATTCTCCTGGGGAGCATGTCAGGATGTTTACAGACTTCGTGACCCTCTAGGAGAACAGCTGTGCTCTTATCTTCTGTTACCTTGAAGAAAGTGAAAGAGGGAGAGGTTACTGCAGGCGGCACAGAACGGACTGGCATTAGTGGCGAGGCACACGCTCCGGGGCTCCTCTAAATATAGCCAGGAATTCTCCAGCTCCCAGCTGGCCCGGCAGGCAAAACCAGCAGCAGCTACAGCTTTGGAAGAAACTTGCCAAGTTAACAAACCCAAAGTAAGAGTGGGAATTTTCTCCAGGACAGACATGATATGAATTTCAGCGACGATAATAAATCTTCAGTCTCTGGCTTAAACACTTTTAAGTCCCTGTTCAGGGTGGGTTACTGTAGGTTAATCTGGACGAGCCCCTAGCGCCACGTGAAGAACATCTGCCTCCACTTTTCAAATGCAACCTATAAAATAGGATTATTTTCCCCTTGAGAGCAAACCATACAGAAGCTTTTCTAAGTACCTGCAACTGCTCAAGACATCGACCGCTGCTGCAGTGCCCCAATCGCGTGTTAATGAAGAGGCAGAGCAGCCACGCCACCTTCTCACTCTGCCTCCAGAGGTAAAAGACACCCCGCTTCCCCTCGGACCCCCCACCCGCCACAGGCTCCCCTTCCCAGCCCGGACCGCTGCTCATTTCAGGCTGCAGAAGCGTATGCCGTGGCAGCACTGCGGAGCCCCTGGGATGACCAGTGTCTCTCGCAGGACCCCGCACTGCTCCCCTCCCACGCAGCCATCCGAAGATGGCTGTATCCGACTGCACCAGACCACAACTGACCAGCCTTCGGGCAGTAAGAGCACGCAAGATGCTCATTCTGAATTCAGAAGCGCAAAACCATGCACTTCAAATCACGGATACCAAAAGGTAATGAAGCTACCGACGCTTGATGCGTTACACTGCTGTCATCTGGCCTTCTCACCAGATACCAGCCGCTAAGACTAAGGGCAGATGACAGGCTTGAAAAGATACATCTACTGGAGAGGGATGTGCCTGTCCAAACAAAAAACTATGGAAGAGAGGAGTCCTAATCTGTACCCCTGCATGCAAGAGGTACTTGCACTGGCCCCGTAAGTCAGGTTACGGAGTGGAAGCCTTGAAAGAGTTCAAAGGGAGGATCCATTTGTCTTCAAGATTAAGTGAAGAAACCAGAAGACGCGTGAAACAATTCAGTGATACAGAAATGAATGAAAAAATGGCATGGAGATCTACACTTATGCTTTTCAACTGCAAAAGCATCACTGCACCACACTTCAAATGCAATTCAGTTTAAGCCAGTTCAGAAGTCTGACCAGCTCTAACACATGTCCGTGCCAAATCAGCTAACGTGGCCGAGTCAGAACCACAGGACACACAGGCTCAGATCTGTGTTCCTGACAAACAGGATTAATGCTATGAAGCAGAAGATCAAAGACCTTTCAAAACCCCTCACAGTTGAGGTTTGTGACTTACAAGTACAGAGCACGATAAACCAAGAACGCCAACACCAAACACAGGAAGATGACCACATTTCCAACGCTGCTGAAAACACAGCAGCACCTCTTCTGCGGGCATGGAACCAAAAGCGACACTGATTTGCCCAGACTCAGCATCCAGAATGATCTTCAGCATTGCCCATACAACTGAGACTTCAAAGAGCTGATTCAATACACCATGAACATCTGCCCTAAAACCTATATTCCAGAGAAGGAATGCAATCAGGTTGCATAAACTCCTTCAGTATTGAGCAGAATCATCCCGCTCCTAAGAAACTGGGATGTCTCACAACAAGGCTCTATTACCTATAATCGACAGGGTATAAATTTATACTTAATCTTGCAGGAGAATCTATTCATTTGCCTTCTGATGAATGGCAAGATTTTCAAGAGCACACAGCAAACTCACTTGCAGGCTTATTATCTTACACCTACCAAAGCCTTAGTGAGGTCCATGGACTCGGCAGAACATCCCTCAAGTGGTTTTTGCAAAAAGCTGACCCTTTAGAGATAGATTACAGGTTGAGAATATTTGGTCTAAACAGGAAAAAATGCATTTCCTTGTTGAGGAGGTAACAGCAAGCCCTCAGGTCGGTTTTATTCTTTCCAATTTTCACGCTTGGAGGACAGAAGCATCACAACAGAAGCACGATGCCAAACAACGTCCCAGTGAAGGCTTCTGCCTGTGCAAGCGCAGACGCTGCTCCTTCGTAGGGACAGGGATGAGGCCAAACTGCAGCTGCTCGCTGAGATTACCTGGGGGCAAAGATGGGGGATTCTGTCCTCTGGGAGCAGAAAGTTGGTGCTACCGGCGAAATGGCAAACTGCTTTAAAAGAGCTGATGATCCACGTCTCGAAATGTCCAAACCTCACCACCCTGCTCAGCTCTGTGTGCCTGCGGACGGATGGGCGCCTGTCCCCAGCCTGGAAGCACAGAGCTCCACAGCCCAGGCTCAGCAAGGGGGCAGAGGCCACCTCCTACGAGAGCTCAGGTGTCTGTTTTAAGCAACCCCTGAGCAGACCCAGGAGATTTCAATGTGTGTTTAAGAGGAGCAACACACTGAGAGTCACTCATACGCTCTCACTTCGTCACTGGAAAACTTCAGAGATTTCTGTTAAAAAAAAAAAAAATCTTCAAGATGGAGCAGCAGCTTAAACACTACATTCTGGACATTGCTGTAGCCTTGATACACATACGAGTAACGAACACATAACAGACCGACTGACTCAGGACAATGGCATGATCTAGCAGCCTGTGTGCTAAGCTGTATATCAAAAGGAAAGCCAAGAAAACTCTCCTGAAGCCAAGTGCTTATTCATGATAAAAAAGATGAAGTTTTGGATCAAATAAAGCTGTTCACAAATGCAGATTTAACCGCTGCAGCAGAGTGCAGAAAGCTGGTTTATCTTCCACGATTACCGCATCCCAAGCGTGTTGACGTGTGGGGGCCCTGCTCCCACCAGCTCTGCCCACAGCCCCGCTCGGGGACTCGCACCTTGACCCTTCGGGTGAGACAAGTGCAGGACATCCCTAACGCCCCCTCCGTGGCATGGGGAGGACCCCAGGCCCCGTGCCTTTTGCCTTTGTGAGAGTACCAGGTGCAGCGCTGAAGGGGTTCCTGCGTGTACCGGTGTGCTGCCAGGCGTCCAGGGCTGCGCCGCCACCACCGGCACTCGCAGACTAGCTCCAGGTGAAGACCAAGAGACATGCACGTGTGCCAGAGCTGGAGTCAGGAACCCATCTCCTTCAGAGGGTTTCTCTGGAAAGCCCCGGAGCACTGCGGCACTGAAACCCTCTCCCATCGCAGCCCTGCAGACGGCACAAGCCCCGGTTACCCTGCGCGTCCTGGCAGGTTGGGAAGCGATGGCAGCAAGGAGCCTGCTCATTTTTTCCACCCAAGCAGCTTATTTTCAGGAATATTTTCTAATCATAATGCAATTAGCAGCAGGCTGTAATTGAGCATCGCCAGATCAGTCTTCCTCCAGACACCTCCCCTTGGAGGAAGGGCAGCGAGGCAGCCCTGGCTCAAGCTCAGGAGGTCGTATCTTCCCGCAGCCTTGAGGAGGAGGGATGGGGGCCAGGGGACCCCGAGGATCTCTGACAGGCAGGCGACTGGCTCCCGCAGGGCTTCGTTTCTGAAGACAGTACCTGCTTAACAGCCTGAGTCGCCAGCAGAAGGCGAGGGGAAGGGCAGAGGGGCTGCTGCCGGCAGCTGTCCAGGAAAAGTCCTTCCCTCCCACGCTTTCCTCCTGTGGGAGGAGGGCCGGGGCGGGTGGGGGTTCCTGGACGGCAGCCGGGACCCCCCTCCCTGACCTGTTGGACAGGGTTTTGGAACCGTCTCCAACTCCCAAGGCATCAGGATCCAGCTGACTTGAACACGCTGGCAGTTATGTTCTCCAATACTAAACTCTTATCATCTGAGCATCTCTATGAAAAATCCTATATCGGGTTCGAGGGTTTTCTCCTTTTAGAAGGGGTTGCTTTCTGCATGAAGAAAAGGCTCAAGTTATTGTCTTGAATCAAAATAGAGCAAGCCATCATTCATAAGGAAAGTTAAACCAGTAATTTTGCTACAACTCATTTCTTCAACTGCAGAGAGCACACAGGAAATATGCTTTACAAAGAAAACAAGTCCTACAATAGCAAGAATCTAATGCAGATTAAACAGGAACTGGTACGTCAGAGAAATTAATCAACTTAATGAAAAAAAGCCTTCATTAAAAAAATGCCCTGCTCCTCCCTTCCAGAGAGACATGCATACCCAGTGACCAAGAGATGATTATACGACTAATGCAGGGCAGCTGACAGAGTTCATATGGGAAAGGCTCAGGCACAAGATGCCAGAGAGCATTTGTGACCCTCTTGCCAAGGCGAGATGAGTCACGTTCGCTTGCACAGGCGGAGGAGCCACACGTGGACCTTCGCTCCATGCCGTATCTGCAGGGATGGGAGCACAAAGAGCCTTCTGCTGCCCACAGGCACCGGGGCCAGCCCGGCGGCCTCGGGATGGGCGGGAGACGCAGCCCTCGCCCTCACGTGCCAGGTGGACGTTGCCGCCAGCGCGCGCGGCAGGATGCCACGCTGCTCCTGCTCCGGGGCAGAGATGGCACCAGGAGAAGCAAGAGCGCGCTTTCCAACTGATTGAAGAGCTGGAGATTTGGGGTGCAGGGATTGTAGGTATGAAGAGCACAAGCACTCCAGAAGTTGAGGTATTAAGCCCCATCTCTGCCATCGTTGCCGGACACAAGAAGCCTATTTCAGATGTACATAATCTCAGGATGTGCGAGAGTTCATAAACTACTTAATGTGAAGCCCACATATTCTGTAAAGGTACATACAGAGTGCAAAACAGATGCATCAAGGAGATTTAAAAAAAGTAAAGCAGGCATCAGCTCATCCTCATCTAGTTTGCAGGATACAGGCAAGCAGCTTCCTTAAGCCTTTTATCAGGCAGAAGTTAGAGTTTGTCACTCAGCCCACACGCTCCCATTCACCTTGATCCCAGTGTCAGCAATGGGTACTTACGGAAAAAACCAAAACACGTTATCAAGGCTGAAAAACAACAGTCTGCAAGTTTTTCAACATTTAAGAGTCTTCACATCAATTTTTGGGTTCAAAGTCCTACCTTTCACACCTGAGCATTAAAATGGGAAATATCAGTGTCACCCCCGTTGTGTCACCAGGCCTCACGAGCCTGCGTGTACCATTAACAATGCATGGCTACCACATGAAGATCTCGTTCCTTCCCCTCCTTCAGAGTCACAGGCACTCTTCTCTACACAGTGCTATCCCCAAGTTTCCAAAAATCCCCGATTCCTTCTTGGCCCGAAGGGGCCTTTCTGTATGTGCAACCTGGAAGTGCTCAATACTTTGCAAATATCTGCTTAACCGCAACAGAAGTAGGATGAACCTTTGAGCCTCACCTAGAGAGGCAAGAGGACTCCCTTAGTAAGGGCTTTACCTCTTCGGTTGACCAGCGCTGCTCACTCCAAACTGCACGTCAGCCAGCCTTCTGCCTGAGGTGCCACCCTGCCGACCTCGCTGTGCTCGGTGTGAAAAGGGAAATTGTAGCTGCCGTTTTAGACACCTCCATTTGAGTTTACAAATGAAACGACTAAGTGAATGCAATTCAGGAAGAGCTCCAGAAATTTAATTTTTACATTATTTGTAAAACTTTTCAAAGCAGCAAGTTTCCAGGCTCTTCGTCCAGGCAGCTCTCCTCACCACGTGGACAGGGCCCATCTCTCCCACCTGGGGAAGCAGCACTGCAGAAGGGGCTGCTCTGCGGAGCCCGGCCCTCTGTGCGCTCCACTGAAAGTGCCCGTCGTCCCGAGCCCCCCCCCACCCCGGCACAGACCCTGCTCCTGCACAGATCCAACCAGCACTGAGCGCACAGCAGGCGAGTGACACCGCAGAGGGACACCCACCCTCCCTGCTCACCGCAGGCACGCTCAGCTAGCACAAGTAGCAGATGCCCAAAGCTTCAGATGGGGCTTGGAGACCCTCAGTCCAGACAGCAGCTTGCTGTGCTTCCAAGGGAGTTGTTAAGCCCTTCAGTTGATACAAATCTCCTTCGGCAGCTGAAGTTACAGCTCACATAAGCAGATTGCAGTCTTGGGCATCTGTGCAGCTCGTGTGCGGTTAGAAATAGCACAATGTATGGCCTGCTGGCATTTCCAAAAAAATATGCCTGAGAGCAGAGCATGGAGAGAAAGAGGGGCAACAGACAGCACAAACAGGGAGAAGTAGCACGGATCTAGATGCCTCCAAATGCAGTCGCACTGGTCACAAGCCAAATGTGCAAGTGCTTTCGGGAACAGGAAAATCAGCAGGATGCCACCAGACGTGCAGCTCCAGACATCCAGCACCGGGGCATACAAGTATGCAATGCAGTCTATTTTAGACTTGTTCTCCTACTTTGTATTAGTATGCAGAGACGCTGACTCCAAGCTGTTTGGAGGAAGACTGAGAAACAGTAATTAAGTTGGATGCTTGGTTTTAGTTGACTGAACCATCTAGAAACCAGGCCAAGAAAAATCTCAAGCATTCATCTTCTGGGCTGAAATATTTCACGTGACCAGGCAGGTGTTTTTGAAAAATTAGCTATCACAGCAATCACCACCACAACTTTATATAAAAAGTTATATAACCTTTTTGTGCCACTGGTAGAGCAGAAGAGAAAAGGTAAAAGGAAAAAGAAGAGTGATTTATGCTGCTTCATAAACTGCTGGCAAGCAGTACTGGCTACATGCACATACAAAGCCCTGAACATCTTTGAAGGTGAAGTCATAACCCAATGTTCCAAATTTTACGTTAGAGCTTACTATATATAGCAAGCATGCAATAAGCTTTGATTTTGCTGTACATAGTAGCAGCGTGCTTTTTGTGATGAATGGCTAAATGTACTGATACCGAGGGTCTATTAAGCTAATAGCAGTAAAATTAAAACCTTCAAAAGCCAGTTTAATGGTTCCACAGCTTGGGGGTAGAGGGGATAAGGAGAGGGAGGAAGAATAAAGGATTTTCCAGACTGAAAAAGCAAATGAATATACATATCGTAAACTTGTTTCATGCAGAGATGTATATGAAAAAATCTACAAGCAGTTTTTATAAAAAGTTTTACTGCATGAAAGGGCTGCGGGCAGGGAGGGGACATGTGTCATGAGGAGCCATTCAGGAGGATCACAGAGCAGAACAAGAGACCCAGCCTCACGGCACTGCAGGATGTGCTCAGCCTGCCGAGGGGACCAACACTCTCACCACGCAGCGGGGCCGGAGCAACGCACGCTCCTCGAAAAGCCCCTGATCCCACCCTGCGACCCGTTCCCTGGAGCAGGGACAGGGCAGCCTTAGGAAACACAGGTCTCCTTCCCTCCTGGGCTCCAGCCCGTGGCAGAGCCGGAGCTGCGGCCCTATCCGCTGCTTGTCCCCAACTCCACGTGTGTGACGCCAGCCTGAACGCCTGTCCCCGCCCTGTGCAGGGGCACCCCTGCAGACCAGGAACGTGCTCAGCGCGCTGCATCGCACACCCGTCGACTGCATCTCTCTGGCAGCCGAGCGCAACGCCCCGGGTATGCCAGCAAACCCCTGTTGTAAGACCAGAAATAAAGCTGGGGTGGTCATCACTGTGCAAGACGTTTGGCTCACGGAACTTGAAGCTTACGCAGCTGCAAGTTTAAATATGACGTTATCACAGAAGCGAACAGAAAGCAAAATGCAAAAGCACAAGAGATTTTCTTATTCCCAAGAAAAAAGCCAAGGCGGGAGCGCTGAAGCCCACGGGCCCAGCTCTCGGAGCAGGTCCTACACATGGGCCCACTGCCCCTGCTGAGAAACACATGCTCAGCACGCCGCAGGCGACGCTCCAGCTCTCAGAAGACTTACTGACCGTCCCAAACAGCTCCGGAGACAGGAGTCCTGTGACCGAAACGGGTGACGTATGACGAGCGTCCGGCCAGGCCCGCAGCACAGCCTCACAGGCGGTTACACGGGGAAGGGGGGCTGGATGCCGCAGGAACGCGGGGGAGGCAAAGCCACCTCTATCAGGACGGACCGGCAGGACGGCCGCCCCTTGCGCATCGGGAGCTCAGCCGTGCGGGCAGCCGCTGCTGCGGCCACCGCGTCCCCGCCGGGAGCTCGGTACCGCCCCGGGAAACGGCTCTGAGACGTCCATCCCTGGTGACAGTATCGTGACTCCCTGAACGTCAGGCTCAGCTTCTTCTGGCCTTCTCCCGGCACGCAGGGCAGCGCGCTGAGCCGTGCCCCCTGCCCCTCCGGCCACGTCTCTGCGGCACCAGCACCCCAGGCCCTCCTCTCCAGCTCTCAGCCACGGGCAGGAGCGGGGGGAAGCTAGCGGCCGCAGCAACCCGAAGGAGCAGCAAACACAACCGCACAACTCCAGCTAGCTTTGCCTGAGGTATCCCACACCGGAGGAGGAAGCAGTGCTGCGAAGCGCAGGCCTTGCCAAGAGCAGCTGGGCCACGGCCCTGCTCTGGCGTCCCGGCCCACGGACAGGCTTTCCTTAAGAGAAAGGCAAACATCCTTCGCCCCGGGCTAGGGGCGACCAGCCTCTGCGCTCAAGGCAGCCGTGGCGGGGGATCGGGCCGCACCCCGGCTCCCACCCGCGGGACGGGGCTGCCGACAGAGCGGGGGCCTGGCACACCAGCAGGTCAGGCTCCGCGGGGAAGTAAGGCTGCCCATTAGCCTGGCACTACCACAGCCTTGGGTCTGGCCACAGCCACCCGCCGCTAACAACAGAGGCCTGCGGTCATAAAAGCACGACGAGCGGAGGTGAGCCAGTATCTGGTGCTTTAAAACCAGGTGAGACGAACTCACCAAGCGTCCAGCTACAGCACAGACATCGCTGCGGCGCAGCGGCTCTCTGTACGTGACACACGAGCAGAAGCTACAAAGCGGCGTGAGAAGATGCTGAGTGGGCATTTTTCTCCTGGCACTGCTCTACATCAAGTGTCTTACAAATTTTACTTCTACGGGCTGCTAGTCTGCCTGTTGTTTTTCCAGAAACCCTGTTTTACTAGTCAGTTAATGACAGGGTTTTAATGAAGTATTTTCTTCGCAAAAAAAAAGTATAAGGACCGAATAATAAAAACATAAAATGCTCATAGCAGTTTTTCCAACCCCAATCAAGTTTTTAAAAAAAACCTGCAATTGCTTCCAGTTTTATATGCATTCGCAAACTACCTGAATTGTTTGTAGATTTTTTCCAGTAATTACCTTCCATGCTTTGCAGAACATCACCACGTGCCGGAAGCCAAAGTTTCACAACAGAAAATGTCCACAGTCACAAACTTCTGCCGTGCCCAGGATTAGCACAAGCGGCGTTAGCAAAGTGCTGCTGCTGAAGGCACCTCCTGGACTCACGTTCGTGTTCTGTGCTAAGGATAACAAGCCCTGGTGCAGCTGCCGGTGAAGTCACAGCATGAAGGATTTTACAGTGGCAACGTGCAATATTACCAGTCAGATCCTGCTCTTAGAAACTACTTTAACATATATAAGGCCGTACTGCCTTGAAAAGGCCTCAAAGCTTTCACATATTTAACTGTAGCTCAAGTGCCATTGTGGTCCTAGGACTGAGGAACTGCAAACATCAGTGAAAACTGAAGTTACACCCTTCAGGAAAGAACAGTCGAGCAACTGATGGAAACGTTTCAGTTCCACCTTAGGAAAATTCAAGGAAAGCAATACAATTCAATCCTTCTGAATGGAGAGAATTAGATACAGGGCAAGACTCCGAAATAATGAATTGTTTTCTAAGTGACGTACCAAAACACTAGACGTGCTGGTCTGATAGGGCATCTAAGTAAATGTGACACGTGGAATGTGGGAAGTTTTGTTCTCCTTTTCTAGTTTTGAGCAACTGCAGTTGTTTATCCAGCTATTATACCATCTCCAGATAGGCAGACTGGGTTGGCAGCTCACCTTAGACACACGTAAGGCAGAAAATCATCCGTGGAAAGCCACCTGAAGGAGGCAAATGAAATGGCAATACGCGTTTAATCTATCTCTGTACCCATGTATACACAGAGCGATTTGCCTGAAGAGTACAGAGGGGAGGAAGGGTCTGGCCTAATCCAGGCCATCCCATCACTTTCTTCTTTCCCCCAGTTTACAGACCTGCTCCACCCCTTCTGCTCTGTACCTATAGCTCAGATAGGCACCGCGTCTGCAATAACCCAGGTCTCCTCCAGAGTAAGCGCTTCTTTTCCTTCTTGAGACCTTGCCCTAGTCTTTCACCCCGCATCTCGTGGCTGGGTCTTACTGTTAGCACCACACCTGCAGTGGTCCTACTGGTAAGAACAGCCAGCGTTTTCCTTAGGCTAACATGTGACTGGGCAAACATCCTCCCATTTTGACTTCCAGGTCTGGACTCTGAGCTCCTCTTGGCCGCACGCTTTCCTACCCTGCACGGACCGACTGGCATGGCCAATCTGACTGACCTGAAGCATTAGGTGCTCCTTCACCCTGCCCCTTCTCCTCCCCAGAAGCCACCAGACGTGGCGTACCAGCCCACCCGGAGCTCCCAACAGCAAAGACAGCTGTCAGTAACGGTGATGACATCCGTCCTGCTAAAGCTGTCCCAAACTGCACGTACAAACACAGGGAAGACAGTCCAGAAGAAGGATGAAGCTTTGCTGCTCCTTTAAATAGAGCACTGTTCGTACAGGAGCGATGGATTTTGACCATGATTCTTTTTCATTGGCAAGGACGGCGTATTCTGGGCATCGGGTTTATTTATACTCCAGATCTAGCTAATAGGAATTTGGGTCCAATCCAAACGCTCTTGATATAATAAAGTCTTCAGCCAGAGTTAAGCAGCATTTGAAGGGGCAAGATCAAGGATGAAGCTTAAACACTGCTGCAGTTATACATTTTTACTTGCTCGAGTGTCCAGTCGTCCAGACACCTTGAGCACACAGGATGAATATGCCACACTGATTATTTACTCCAGCCAGGCTTGCTAGGACAGAATAATAACTCAAGCAAATCAAGTCCTTCATCACACCCAAGCCAGTGGTGAAGTCCCGTGANAAAAAAAAAAAAAAAAAAAAAAAAAAATCCTTTTTCCCCCTCAGGATTTACATGAGCACAGACCATCATAGTCCCACTGCATTAAAATAGCTTAGACAAGAACAGTCAGTCTACAGCAGGAGCGGTAGCGGCTTGTGTACCCGCAGTCTTTCTAGCACAAAAGAGAGCAGAAAAATTTAGGGGACAACATAATGAACCACAGCGTATGAAGCAACACCTTTGACAGCAAGACTCTTCCTAATGATTAGTTACGGTTTTCAGGCAAAAAGTTAATCCCTCCCCTTGTTTAACACTATCACAGATGAGGTCTTTTCTGGGTAGCGATGACTGGAAGGTCGTGAAACAATTCTAGATCTTATTCAAGTTGCTGGAGTTTTCCCATGGATTTCACCGAGGGCAGTGTAGTAGGCAGCATCAATTGAAATTACAGATGGTATTTCTATTCCCAGTCACACCACATCCTGTATTTTTAGGTACCAGATTTTCATCCTGGGGAAAGTTTTGACTGTTTGATGAGAAAGGGAGTCCCATCCCCCTCCATGCTCGCAACCAGTAGAAGCAAAACGTGGAGGCCTGACAGAGAATCAGCTCCCACATCTACGTTCCCACCTTGTGTCCTCAAACAAAGAGGTTGCAGGTGAAGCCCAGACGCATTTAATTTGATGTCACAGGCCATTCCCCAGCAACGCACCAACATTTCAGACACAAGCCAAACCCCAAGCGCTGCGAGAAATGTTGAGATACTGTTCCCCAGTTAAAGACAGTTTTTGGTACTATCATTTTGAAGAGCCATAAAGGAAGTGCCCTCGTAAGCAATCAATACCAGAGGGGTCAGAGAAACCGCAGGGGAGCAAAGGGCCTCCAAGGGCCCTTAGCTGTTACGGGTAACTGCTGTGCATCAGTACCTAGATATGATACACATAATCTCAATCCCAAGAAGAGTTTTAGTTCTTTGAACCAAGAGATATTTCAAAGAAACTTAAAGTCTAGGAGCTATTAGTCCTTTAGTCACACAGGATTAGTTCCGACACAAATGAAGTATCCTCAATACTTGCCACATCCTAGCTGTAAGCGGCACTAATACGTGACTACAATTTTACTAGCTCTTGGAGCAAGCGATGCTTGCTTCCTCCCCATGTCAACTGCTTTGCACTCCCCTCTGAGAGCAGGGGCTCCAATTCCCACGGTCCCCTCAAAGGTTTGGAACTAAAGGCTCTTATCACCTCTGATATTACCACCACCAACTAACAGCCAGGCATTTAAGTTTAACAATTGTCCACCTCCGTTTTTAAGGAAAAATAAAAGGCAAACAAACAGTGGAACGTAGGTTAAAAAACACAAGGAGGTTTTTCATGGGAAGCATTAGTCCAGCAAGCACTCACCTGATACTAGAGGCAAAGTTATGTCTCAAACTGTGTTAAGAGATCTCTTATTTCCGGAGTCAGATGCTCTACTGCCTTTGCAGCTTCTGTGATAGCTTTCCGATACATCCCTTTCTTCTTGCGATTAAATCTCAGTTTGAAAAATTCAGAGAAAGGAGAGAGTTTTGAAACAGATAAGAATGAAGTCGTCGGAGAACCAAACCACGATACTTTAGCTTCTCGCCACGAAGGTTCCCCGTTTTCCTTCTGGCTAAGGTTTATGTCAAGAACGCGTGCTGGCCACCATGGAAAACCATGAATTTTACCCCAAACAATATCCCCCACTGAAACAGTTCTTCCATCTTCTGTGACACATTTAGACACACTTTGGGTATGGAGTCTAACTGTTAGTGGCGGCACGATTTTACGCTCATCTTTTGAAGATGAAGAGACGGATGCATCATCACCAGGCAAAAAGTCACACATTTCCGGTGATGTTACTTCTGAACTAGAAGACTTGGATTCATCTAGACTGTCATTACTACACACCGATAAGCTAGAAGAATCTGCTTTTCTTTTACGATAATTCATAAGGAAAGCCAAGTTATCGTGTCCATCTTTACCTTGGGGAAATCTTTTAAAGTCCTCATCTTCACCTGAACTCCCTGAAGACATCTCGGCTAAACTTCTGTCTGTGGATTCATCATTGTAAAACGCGCCTGGATTGGACTCCCTGCTGTTCTGAAGGACGTTTATTTCGTCAATAAGTTCTGCCTTATAAATTGAAACACTCTGACCATCATTTATGCGATGGGGCTTCAGCCGTATCTTTGGGGGTGGGACATCCGCACTGGAATGCACGGGCCGCGTGAGCTTCAGTTTTGGAATGGAAGCAAGCTGGCTGCCTGCTGACTTGTCCATTAAACATTTGGTTTCTCGACACCGTTCAGAGTCTCTGGTCTCCTCTTGGTCCTCCCCTCCATTCTGCAATATTCGCTCTGGACAAAACGGTTTGACTGAGCCATGAACCCGGGAAGGGATTTTTACAACTTCGCCTTTCCCTTGTGGAGTACTGTAGGATATTTTTATAACTGGCGTTCGATGTACGAGTTCCCCAGCAAATTTGTCATCCTCTCTCTTTTCTCTTTTGTTCCTTTTCTCTGTGTAGTCGGAGTCACTGTGCTTTTTCTGCTCTTTGTCCTGAATGCTCAGCTTCCTCCTGGTTTTAGCGTTCTGCCTAGCTGTGTTCGCATCCTCGGGGTTCAGAGTGTTTTTACACTTCTCACAGAGGACCTGTCGTGGCCGCAGCCTGATAGTGCTCATGATAAGCCTTCCCGGGTCTCTATTCCGCGACAAACGCCTCCTCGTCCTCTTTATAGTCCGTGGCGGTGGCTGAGGAACCCACTGGTTGTACGTGTGCCGTAGCCATAGTGGACGAGGAAAGGGAGCTCCCTCGAAGTAGGGGGGGTAAGGAGGAAGGCTGCCAGGCGGCGGGGGAGGCAGGAGCGGGGGCACTTGCTCATCACCGTTTCCTTTGGGAGGCTTTTCACCAGCGGGCTGCGGCTCCGTCTCGCCCTGCACAGCATCTCCACTGTCAGCAACTCCGTTAGCGCAGGCGTCAGCAGGAGGGTCCTCATGCTTGGGAAAGGAGGACGGGAGACAAAACAATCCGGATCTAAAACGGGGCGAGAAGGACAGGGAGGGAAAGAGAAAAAGAGTCAGGATGTTTGAAAGGTGCCTCTCTGGGAAGACTGCACATAACAGACATGCTAGTTTCTTTAAAAAAAAAAAAAAAAAAAAAAAAAAGGAAAAACAAAACCAAAAAACCCCACAAAAACCAAAACCAAACAAAAAACCCAAAAGCAAAACCCAAAACCTCACAACTTCCACATACTAAGAACGCAACATTTTCCCTTGAATTTTATGACAAGGCAGCCAACTCTGCCACTGAAAAAAAATGACAGCATTTCAAAATTTAGGAAGGGTGTCCCACTCTTCTGCAAGAAAAGGCATGGAGATCAAGATCTCTATTTCCATGAACTCTTTGCACAAAGTTTTGCTCTAATAAGTTTTAAGTTTTATCAGGCAAAGCAGTTTATTTTATCAGCAGGCTGGTAAAGCCACGAGGAGGGCTGTGATACAGATTACGCAAGCCTTCTGGGAGCTATTAAGCTTCCTTTCTTCACGCTGTAACTGCACGGCAGATTTTTCAGCTTCTCCTTCAAGATCTGAACAACCTGACTTGGATAGATAACTTGCACTTTCAAGCCACAGGTCCACCGGCACACAGCTCTGCTCCTCTGCCCCCAGTCTTTCCATGTATGACTTTATTTGTTAAAATAAGGAACACACTACAACTTCAGAATAGCAAGATTAAGAATGATGATGTACTATTGTTCAATGCCAAGTCTCACTGCAGGCTACCAAAGTCTGGATACAGTATCGTGCACAGATATAGGCAAAAGCAAATCCTCTGAAACACAGAACTGCAATTCATGTCTCTGGGTTTCTGCACCAGAATTTATGCCCTTGGCCTGACATCAGAAATATTATGCTAACGCAGCACTTGGACAAATATTTGCCCTGAAACACCGACTCAGAATGGGCAATGCTCGCTGTCTTGGCTTTCCAGACATAAATCTGTAGAGAGTACACCGTCGGCGAAGTGTTTCAGCTTTTTTAATAAAAACAAAATGCTGTATGGGTGAGCCACAAAGAAGGGATGGAGAACAGTTACAGACCAAACACTAGTTTTAGTTTAGGATGCTACATTCCCCATTGCCCTCCTTTGCTAGCCATCGTTCTTCTTCCAACCACTAGCAAGGGAGGAGTTTCTTGGTGGCGTTACAGAGAGGAGGACTCTGGCAACCGTTACGTGGAAGGGCACCGAAGAGAAGCTGAAGGCATCCACTCAGTCGCACATCCCCTTATCAAGAGAAGCACAAAGCCACCGCCGCGGGTTCGCCGATGGAGAGGAGCCTCCTCTCTCCACCGGGGCTCCCAGCGCCCTCCCCAGCTCTGCCCTCAGGCCGCATCGCTTTGCTGTGGGACGGACCCTAAAAACATCACTCCCCTTCAGCAGGCACGGGCGAGGAGGGGTCTCCTTCCCAGGAGCACCCACAGAAAGCAGCGTTACCAAAGGTCACGTACCGTCCGAGACTAGAGACAAAAAGAGCAGGGCTTTTTAAGCAGATCACAGGAGAATGGGGAACATGGATCCCATTTAACATGGCTCTAGTCCACTGGCTTCATTCTCCTCTTCTCAGACAACTACAGACTGCATCTCTCTCACCTGATTCCCACGAAGACTCCCACCAAGTTTAAAAATAAAGCTTGCATAAACTAAGCAAACAGGAATTAGACTGATTCTGGTACCAAGTCACTGCCCTCCTCTGAAATAAAAAGAACCACTGAGTCATCTGGACTCTGAAAAGTCTCTTCCCATTACTCAAAGAGTGCAAGAACTTGCTGTTTACATGACAGTTTAGTTTAACTGGGAAGCTCCAAGTTCGAATGCTAGTGA
Source organism: Fregata magnificens (assembly GCA_013389945.1). Taxonomy (NCBI): domain Eukaryota; kingdom Metazoa; phylum Chordata; class Aves; order Suliformes; family Fregatidae; genus Fregata; species Fregata magnificens. The sequence goes on along the minus strand of WAAD01010453.1, from coordinate 642,496 downwards.
GTCAAGAGGACTACGCTGTTGAAACCGCATAATTTGGAACAAAATGTTTTTGTTCTGAGAGGTTTTTTTTTTTTTAAACAGAGACAACTGAGAATGTAGGTGTCTTTCGAACGACAACGAAGAAAGCAAGTACAGTTTGTACAGCCAAACCAAGATGTCAGCATCATTCATAAAACAACTGAAAGTGATATAATTTCCGAAGCTCCGGCTATAAATTTTGGTTATTTCATGCAATGAGATTGTCTAATTCGGTCACACCAGGAAACTGTACAAGTTTTCTGTTCCTTGCGTGGAGACAAGCCCAGCTCCCTCTGCTCCTGCAGGCAAGCCCTCATCCTGCCTGCTTTCCACACTCTGGCTCCGAGCAGGCAAACATGCAGGCAGGTCCGTCAAATCCACAAATCCTTCTGGAGGATCCGGCGTGGCATGAAGTTTCTCGCTTGGCAGAAGCGAAGCGCTCGAAGGTTAACTTCACGGGATGATTTATGCTTGTAAAGTTAACGTATTAGCACACTGTAAGCCCGCTAGGTTTGAAATGGCCCGCCTTGCCGCAGGAACGTGCTCCCGCAGACCCCAGCCTCACGGCAGCACGTGGGTCAGTGCCCTCCCTAGGGAGCGCAGCGGGGCAAGAAACGAGCGTGCCTCTGCTCAGGTACCTATGCCCTGCTGCCATCGCACGGCCCTGGACTAAGGCTAACTCGGACCGCGGCGTGACCGGGAGNCCTGCACCACGCGGGCAGCTCATGACAAGCGCTTTGGAGAAGCGCAGTGGCTGTTAAGCCGTTTTAACCAGAAGCCTTTTAGGCCAGGGTCCTGCTATTTTAGACTTGCTACAAAGATACAAGGAAAAAAGCCCAAGCGATCAGGAAGAGCCCCCCCGCGGCGGGGACTCCTCACCCAGAATCAGTCACCGCCCTGTGCCAGGGCATCGCTTCAGCAGCTTTTCAGCCCAAAGCTGCAGTAGCACCAGCGGTCTGAGAGAAAAATATGCCACCTGCCTTGTCTGAGGGATTACACGAGCTGCCAGGCTGAACAACAAAGCAGCTTAAGATTCATTTTCAACAGCAGCGGCTTTCCGCATGCCCAGGTAGCAGCTCTGGCAGGGAGGGCCACGGCCGGGCAGGGACAGTGACAGACGAGTTCTGCAAATCCTGCTGCGGCACGGTGGTGCGGCAGGACTGCTCCTACGCTGGCGCTGGGGTGGGCAGCCCACCACTGCATCCTGCATCCCGCCACGGGATCCAACAGCACCGGGGAGAGCCGTGCTCTGCACGGATGCAGCACGGGGTGCTGGGAGTTGTAAAATAGGCAGGTTGGTGCGCTAAGCGGCTAAGTCCTTCCTGCCCTGTTCTGGGCTTGGGACCCCAACTGCCTGCCCGTCATGCCTTCCCGTACTGGAGCTCCCACGGTGCAGAGGTGGCACAGCAGGAGCTCCCAGGCTCCCTCCTCTCCCTGCCGGTGCTCACAAGCGTCCCTGCCTCGGGGAGCTTCAGCAGGGCACCCAGCACCTCCCACGGCAGCCGTGCTCCCTGGACCAGGCACTCTTATGGGCAGACAGCAAGGGCAGCCGTGGTAAATCACAGCCCCTGCAGCTCCTCCAGCAGCGCCTCTGGCTCCAGCCAGGACATCAGGAACCTGGTGTCCTGCCTGCCGCGAGGTTGCCACACGGGTGCCCCGGCACGCTGCCACAGCCAGGGCGCAGGTGTGACGGATGCATTTGCTCCCGAGGGGCCTCTGGCTCTTTTCATTCATACTGGAAGTGTCTCCGAAGGCTAAGAAATCAGTTTTGCTGAGCAATCATCCCTTTTCCAGTCTGCCTGCCACGCCAGTTCTGGGCAGAGGCAAGAAGAGTTCTGCCGTCTTGCCCACGCACCCGCCCGCCTGCCTGCCCCCCCGCGCGGCGATGCACGCCACATCCCTACTTCTCAGGCACAGGGGAAGGAAAACAGCTCCAGAGAGGCCATGCACCGATATCTCATATCTCATCAGTGCATCGCCAGGCGCCAGCGGCGCCTGTTCGGCACGACTGAACCACCACCGTCACCTAAGGCTGCTTTCGGTTTCTCTGTCCCTCTGTGCTACGTACTCCTGATGGGGATGCACTGGAAGACCGAGCTCCTTCGGGCCCCTTCGGCCGCGGGAAGACCGGTGAAAAGCGATGAAGTCCTACCCTTGGAGAGCGCTCGCCAGGGGCCGTGCCCGCAGCCCCCAGTGCTCCCCCCGCTGCCGCCCCCCTCACCCAGCCTGAAGCCGCCTTCCCCGCAGGCACAGCTCCTTGTAAGAGGATTTAGCTCCGGTGTCTTTCCACCCACTGCAGAACAAGAAGCGTTTCATCTGACGCACATCACTTTCCAGGAGAAGCTCACTTTTACCACAAGAAGAAATACCAATTTCACTAGCTTCCCCTACATCACCCAGACTTTTTTGCACAAATCTGGGTGTAGTTAATGTATTTCCATCTATTTACTGTCACTACTGATTCTGCGTATCTAAACCCATTGAACTAAGATGAGGGTGGCTTAGGGGCACGAGTGCATGTGCAGGTATTACAAGCATCAGGAAATACCGCAGAATGTCATTTCACCCTGTTTATAATCCCCCTTTCTGGGCCAGACGTAGCCAAATGGACTAAGTTACCTCAATCCAACCTCTGCTTGGAACGGAGGACATCGTCCTCCAATTTATACTCATGCATAATTAAAAAACAACTAATTAGAAGTTCAGTTGCAACAAAATTGCCACGTCTTGTTATGAAAAGCACTTTAACTGCAGTCAAAATGCATTTAAATCTCATGAGCATGGATGCTACGTAGCTTGCTGTCTAGAAGAGTGAATTTATTAAAAACAAAGTCACTCGATTATAAGTACTGGTACTTGCTGCATGCACTATCTAGGCTGTGGTCAAAAAGGGATGCCTGTAGAAAACCAATAACCATTTTTTCTTCAAATAATTCCACAGCTATTGGAAAAGTCAGGCATGTATTTTTAACTACATCCCACTGTTCCCAAAGGCACAGGGGAGAAGGCAGGCTGCAGGCAGGCTGCAGGCAGGCAGGCACGCTCCTGCCCGCAGCCACTCCCGCTTCCCACGCAAGCTGCCTGCCGGCCGACCCCCGCACACCCGGGCAGGCGGTTTCGGCTTCAAACCTGCGCCTGCTTCTTTGCAGCTAAAATAAGGGGAGTCCGACAGTGGGACCTGGACGGAGCGGGATCTCCTGGCTGCCGGGGCGGTCGGGGCTGCAGGCCTGCCTCCTGCTCAGCTCCCCACGTCACCCGCTACATTTTAGGAGAAATAAAACAGATTTATCCTCTGTGTAATGCTAAAACCAGTTGAAAACATGAAAGAAAGCCGAGGAGCCACCATACAGGCTTTCCCTCTCTTTCTTTTGGGGTTCTCCCCTCTTCACAGGGTAAAACCACTCACGCTGGTTGCTCGTCTCCTGCCAGTCCCGTCCCACCATCCTGCACGGCTCCCCCTCTCCCGTGGGGCGGCACCGACTGCTGCGCAGGCCAGCGAGACACCTCTCTCCATCAGCGTGGCAACGGGGAGGAGGAGGGAAAACACTTTTGCCACGTCTCTGTTTCGGACTAGTTTTGGGGCCTTCAAAGCTCAGCACCAAGCTGACAAATTCCTACTGCCGTTGGGACACATCTCGACCTCTACCTTCCAAGCACTAGCAGACCGACTCCTGTATTCTGCTGTTAATGCAATGGGCAAGACCTCTTCTTCCCTCCACATCCCAAATTCAGGGTCGCTGCAGCGGGGAAGGTGCTTCCAGCCTACTCCTCTTGCTTACCCAAAGCGGCTGAGGTCCACCAGGAGCCAGGCACTCGCCGCCTCACATACGACACTTCCCTCCTGTTGAGCAGGCACGATCAGAGGCCAACGGCTCTCCAGCCATGTGCCGGCCACCACGTCACAGGCTTACTATGGTCATCACAGGCCAGCCAGCGCTCAGGACCACCACGGATGGGATGCAGCCCCAGCAGTTGCTCCGTGTTCAAGCTCTGCGCAACACCCGAAGCGGGGAGACCTCCCGGCCCACCGCCTGGGCCCCCAGCCCCACGGGGAGAGGCACTCCCCCCAGTGCTGCAGGAGACTCGTGGAAGCTGAGAAGATCTCTACCCAGGGCTCCTGGAGGGACAGGCGGGATGTGCTCCCGCTCCATCGCAGCCCTAGCGAGATGATTAAATTGCAGTGCCAGGTGGCACCCAGAAGCCGGACTGCTTTTCCTCCCACTTCTCTACCTGAAGCAGCCCTACCGTACCAACGGGCTACAAAACTGGCCCACTCAAAGATTTTAGCCTCTTTTAAGGCGACGAGAGGGAGCAGCAATCCCACCCCTGTGTAACCTCAGGGGCAGGTGGCGCCATCCAAAGGCTCACCTTCTGCCACAGACAAGTCTGATCATTAGAGATGATGATGACTGGGGTGGGCGGGTGGGAGATGGGGGCAGCTGTCCTACTCAGGAGTTAAAACACATCAACAAAATGCCTCCTCTCTGCCCTCCCCGTTCCACTTCAAGTCAGAAAGGAGGACGCTGCCTCAGCATCCCCACTGCAGGTCCAGGCAGCCCCCGGCCAAGCCGCAGGTCTCTCGGTCGACGGGACGGCAGCGGAACGAGCACCAACCCTGGGAGACCGCTCCAACCGCTCAGGTGACGGCGGGCCGTCTGCCGCCCTCCCACCCCAGCAGAGATCCGTGTCACCAGCGACAGGGCCGGGGCAGCGACGGGCTCCAGAAGCACCTTAAAGCCTGGGAGGAAACACCCGTCTGGTCGTTTCTTGGATCCACTGGGGGCCGAGGGGGCAGAAGGAAGAAAAAAAAAATAATGGAGAAAGGTTAGGGGAAAAAAAAGCGTACGTTGTCACTAATGAGGAAGACAACTGGAATGTGGAAAGATAGAAACAGCTGGCTTTTTGAACTGACTGACGAGATGCCTACCGCTCACTGTTTTGGCTGGAACTAGACACCGAGCAGGGTTTATAGACTCTTAACAGAGTTAGATGCCTGAATACTTTTGAAAGTCTGGCTCCAATTTTCTGGGATAGCCACGTGAAACTAAATAAACTATGAAAATTAAGCTCAGAAGTCTCGCTTCATACATCTCCTAAGAAGAATCAGAGAGGTGAAACTGGCTGTACTCCTACCCAGCACTAACCTGACAATTCACCTCCTGAGCAGAGAGAAAGCAAAACCCTCTCCTTCTCTTAACGCAGCACGGAGAACAGCCGGCCAGCCTGGGCGCGCTGGTCCTTGGGACAGCCGTACCTACCGTCGGTGCGTTCAGAGGCGCTTCAGAAGTTAGCATCGTTTTGAAATAAAGCACCCACGGCGCGAACGCCCTTCCCGTCCTTTGGAAGAAGGGGCCTTTCGTGCCCCTCGCCAGAGAAATGCCCCTCTGCCCGTCGGAGGGGATCTCGCCCTCTCGGAGCGGGTGCCACACGGGCGCGCAGCCCTGCCCAGCGGCGGACGGGGCCGCGG
>WAAD01010453.1:608861-635816 GCA_013389945.1 Fregata magnificens | reverse complement strand
GACCCAAAGCCGACGCGTCCGGGAGGGGAGGAGCGGAGGGCCAGGCCCCGCGGCCCGACCAGACGGGGCTCGGCGAACGTTCAGCGGCTGGAAGCTGCGTTCGCGGCACGAAGCGGCGCCGGGACGTTCCAGGTGCGCCGCGGCACCCTCCGCTACCGCGCCGCTGACGGAATCAACGCGACAGGAAGGAGAATTTCCGATGCAGGCACAGCAAACTCCTCTGGGACAGAGCAGCAGAGCGCGCAGCTGCAGAGGGGCTTTCTCAGTCCGTCTCTTCTGATCCTTAGCGGTGCTGTTTAAACTCAGCCGCAGTTTGTTTAGAATACACGAAATCCAGAAAATTTACTCACGCTGGAAATACTTATACACATTAAAGATTAGTGGTACAATTAGCAGTAACTAAGAACGCCTACAAGAAAGTACATGTTCCGAACGGCCCCAAACTGCGCATTACAAAGCGACCTTGTGGGGGAGCAGGGGCGCTGAGGGTCAGGGTCCGGAGGTGGCTTCCACCATTCCCTCTGGAAACTTAAACCTGCTTGTCTGGATGACAAGGGTGCGTGCCACCATGCTGGAAGGACGGGGTAGTTCCAGGTGGGAGGGGCCTCGGAAGGCCGCGTGCTCTGCAGCTTTTCACACCTCTAAGAAAATGCTTGTACGTGAGTTTAAAAGCTTGTAGAAACTCTGAAAAATCTCAAATGTATGTGTCAAGGCATCTCTGAGCTGGGTTTTTATTGTTTTGAGGGTCTTGACTCCAGGAGCCTACAGTGCCGTTTGCCGACGCTACGATCAGAAAAACAAGTGGCCTCTGTCAAAAGGAGACGAACTGCGCATTGAGCTATATGCCGTTGCATTTTGGTGGAGTCGTCATCCCTGGAGGCGTTCAAAAAAGGTGTAGACGTGGCACTCCAGGGCCTGGTTTAGGAGGCATGGTGGTGTTGGGTTGACGGTTGGACTTGATGATCTTAGAGGTCTTTTCCAACCTTAATGATTCTATGATTTTCCTGTTTTACAACAGTCATCAAAACACAATCACTGGAAACACCCACAGGTTATGACAACCTGTGCCTAGGAAAGTGAGCTACGGAAATCACGATGGGTCTGAATCGGTTCCTGCTGCGCCCGCTCTGGGCTCTTGCGGTCTCCACCCAGTGAGCGCAGGCAATTCAGTTGTGGGCCTTACAGGTGCCAAAGGATCCCAGCGCTCGGCCACTGTTACCGGTGGAAGCCTGCCTCCTCTGCGGCCAGACTTCCCAGAAGAGGAGCCTTCCTCCCCCAGCTCCCACAATTCACCCCTTGACTGGCAGCTACTCAGACATCAATTCATACGAGTGCTAATCCACTGCTACCGAGGCACCGGAAGCGCCTCCTCTGCCACACACCTTGTAACACCAGATACATCCGAAACATCCTTTTTACTTTCTGAGACATACTGTGGTACGAACAAAAGCCGAAATCCCCAGGTCTGACTCAGCCCTGGTACATTTTGGATCCAAATGATGTGGACGCAACGACCGCTCTGAGCTACTTTCACGCTCTCATCTGAGAGAGAGCTTGGGAGTTGTTCATCTGTCAATATCTGCTTAGAGTTGCAACAGCAACAAACAGACCTCAGAAGCTGGAAACACCGTACTGGCCTTTGTGCCAGCTGTGCCAGGAGTCCAAAGCAAGAAATGCGTGTATCACGAGTACGTCAGCAACGTACAAAATACTCTTTGGTGATGTTCTGTGCCAACCCACGGTATTTTTTCCCAGCTGGTTTGCACACGTCAGAAACATTACGATGGCTCTAAGGCACGACTGTTCTGGGGAATATGGAAGCATGGAGAGAAATTTTGGCCACTTAAAATCATTGAGAAAACTTCAGGTGACTTCAGCAGAGTCAGATAACATCTGTGATACCACTTCTCCCATGTTAGTAAAGCATACTTCAGATTTTAAGGTTAGATAGCAATTTAAATCTTATTTGCTTTACCCGTCTCCGATGTTTACTTCTGTCACATCACCACTGTGAAGTAATTAAATTAATTCCACTTTTGTTTCCGGTTAGATTTTCTGCTGCTTATTCACTGCAATGACCCTGCAACAAGCTTGCACATCCTCTGAGAAATACTCAAACAGTGAAATACCATTTTCATTGCTTTTGAAATAGGAGGGCGTTGAGAAAACATTTCTGCTAACACTTAAGTTCTGCATTTTTTTCCCCCATTCATAAAGGAAATGTCATTAAGCGTGTTTTGTGAGGCCGCCTAGCAGGTTCAGATGATGTCTCTATTCCTTTGTATACAAAATGTAGTAGCGTTTCCCTACCTTGTTGTGTGGCTTTGAAATCCTTGAAAATTAGGGTCACCCAACACTTTCCAGTGTAAGCCTTCTTTCTGTTAACTTTGCCAAACGTAATGGTCTGTGCTGAATTAATTTCTTTCTGGGTGTTTGCTTCAAGGACATTGGTCTTGGCTGCATTGGTTTGACATCACCGAGAATAAACAACTTCATTAGTTTCGGCTTAACCCCCTCTCTGCCTCAGTTAACCATTTGCCAAATGGGGACAGTGTCATCCCTTCCTAGCACAGAGACATCTATCAGACCTTTCGATGATGTCTCGGTGGCATCACAGAAACTGGTTTCTTTGAACCAAAACGCCTGGTTTCCCATTGCGGACTTTGGAGAGTGAGTGTTAAATGAAACCTTGAGCTGTTCACAGTACAGAAAAGACACAAAGAAAAATGGACTGAGGGATCCAGAAGAAGTAACTCTCCTGCGGGAGGTGCGGTACAGTGAGGCTCACCGTCCAGGGTTGGTTTGTCTGGGTTGTAGATGAACCAGGATGGGTGTGCCGGTGCGGGCGTGGTGCTGAGCCAGCCCTGCCGCGCTGCTTCCAGGCCCACATCGCGTTTGGAAAGGGCTGAGCTCCTCGCAGGCGGTGCAGAGCCCGAGCCGGCCCAGCCGCAAGCGCGTGCACTGGGGCGTTGTGCGCTGTGCTCCCGTTACTGACGGCGGGGGAGAAATGCTTCCCCAACCGGGCTGGCGCTAGTCTAACATGGGAGACCCAGGCTGTTCCCCGACAGCCTGCCTGGGTATGTCTGCACTGCTCCCCGCAGAGCGCGCGGGGCCAGGACCGCTCGTCGGTGCAGCCGCAGCGCAGCAAACCCACGCAGAGCCAGCCATGACGCTGACCCAGGCACAGCCCCGGCACTCGGCCCTCTGCCAGCCCGCAGCCCCCAGACCGACCAGCCAGGCCGGCTGCGCCCCCCAGGCAGTGCCCGGCAGGCAGTGCCCGGCCTCTGCCGCTCCTCGTGGGGCTCCAACCGAGTGACCGCAGACAGGCCTTTCCACTGCCTGGGTGTCACCACCACGCCATGACCCTGGCCACCAGCAGCTGGCTGCACGTCACCCCGTCACTGAAGGCACCCACCACCCACGGTATGCACACAAGAGGGCAGGGTAGCTCCTAACTGGGAAAGCTCGACTTGGAAATTTTAATGCTTCAAACCTTTTCGTCTGCCCAGACACCCTGAGATTTTAACTGGCGAAAGCCCCCATAGCACCTGAAAACCAGGCAAAAGTGACAGTGAGACCAAAGAACCGACACTGGTTGGGACGAGCTCCAAGCCCTGAGCCTTAACAAACACCCAGGAGCAGCTGATTCACCTATGGTCTCAAAATGACATTCAGTTGCAGATGCAAGTGTAATCTGGCTTGTTAAATATTTCCGGTATCTGCACAAATTAGCATTATTTGTGGAACTGAATCAAGAGCCAAAGGGGTTATTGGTACAGTCAAACTGCACCCGTGCTGGGCACTGTCACTGCCAGACCTGCTGTGCTCTGCCTGTAAAGCACGCCAAAACAAAAGGATAAAGCAATTAGTTTTTGTGTTTGGTGATCCTCCCTCTTTTCCTCTCCTCTCAGAGGTCTGGCATTCCTGAAAATGGAACAAACGAGCATGAATTGATTTCAGCCCTCCTGTTGGAGTGGAAGTGCCCATTCCCAATTTTCCATGAGCAAATACCAATAAAACCAGCACAGAAATCAATCATCGCTTGTGTGTTTGTACAAAATTAATTGACAGACTCTGTTCAGTCACTGCCTCTCGTTCATCAGTTGTTGATCCAGACATATGCAAGACAAATCTCTCTCTGATATACTTGGAAGTGTATTCAGCAACACCTCACACAGAAAGCAAGAAAGATGCTTTAGGAACGGCCACAAACCTACAAATGCAACAGATCCCCTGGGATCCAGCAGTTCAGCCTTAATGGATGATTTCCGCTTAGGACTTCAGAGACATGAAGGTCAAAACTGTGAAAAACAAAAGTCAAGTCCTCCTTAAATGTGACTTTTAGGGGAAAAAAGTAGAGAAAATCCTTTTTTTAACCTTGCATTTGCCAATTACTTAAATAATGTAGTTCCTTAACAACTGCTAGTAGTATTTTCTTCAGGGTTTCCTTAGGGTTTATACATAGGCCAAACGGGATAGCTGTACATAAATTAATGCTTTTACTGGTAACTACAGACAATATGAGCTAGAACGAGGAACAAGACACGTTCTAAACCCTCACCCTTGCTCTCTTTCACGTGCATGTGAACCCGCGTCTGTTCAGCTCTGCGTTCGGTGCAGTCCTTTGAGACAACTGTCACACTCATTTCCAGGTTTCTTTGAAATTCGACATTTGGTAAGTCACATCCACTAGCTTACTTTTATAACCATCCTTTACAAATAACATGTATGTTTTTACTAATCTTTTATGGAAGAGTCACATTTTTATCTGACTTGGTGAACCGACTCAAGTACGCTAGACGCAATAAAGTGTCTCTGCTGCTGACCAGAGCTGAATTCTCCTTGTACCCAAAGGACCGAGACCCAAATGTGAACCGTTGAAGCTTCACGTAGGTTTCAAGTAGAGACCTGGCAAAAAGGGCTAATAAATGTTTACTCACACGAATAGTACTACGCGCTATTTTCTCTGTTAATCTAAACAGCAAAATAAAACCAAACCCCCTAAACTGAATTGGTATTTGGTATTTTTTATTATGGAAACTTTTTAATGTTGCAATTGCAGTATCTAGAGGACAGGACAAGCTGTCGTTCTGAGGCAGCCTTGACTTTCTGCAAAACCTTGAAAATCTGTTGAGAACAACATGCATGTGTAGAGGAAAGTTCTGATGTCACTGAGGACAGAGAAATCTGTACTGATTTTCAGAGGGAAAAGGATTTTTTGAAGCATCCTCCAAACCATGGTGATAAGACTTTTACAGAAGGTCTACCTCCAAAACTGTTCAGAAATTAAGGCAGTTTCGACTGTCACTCATTAAATCCAGTGACTCTGAATGTAACTTGGGCCAGATGTAGACCATTTTGGAATATACAGAATAAATCAATACACAATTATCAGTATGGAAACAGCGGACAGGCTGCATAAACACACGTATGATGGACATTCAAAGGAAACCTTGTCAAAAGTTGATCAAATTAACATCACTCTAAATAGTATCTGTTCTGAAAAAGTACAGCAAACCCAAAGGAGTTGCTCTGAGCTTTCCATCTGTATGGCAGCAGAATTGGCTGAGCGAGCCTCGTTAATACCTGTATGAGATGAGGAAGCACAAAGACGTGTAATCCTGGGTGTCAGAGCTGCCAGCAAGGTGGGCAGGGAGCATCAGAAGCTCTGGGACAGGTCCAATGGCAGTGCCAGCCATCGCTGCCAGCTCTAATGCATCTTCACCATTAAAGAACCTCTGCTCCGCAGGATCTGGTGGGCTTGCACCACGTTTTTCCTTAAGAAAAATTTCCACCTTTTGTGTATTCATCTTTCCCTGCCAAACACCGCCACTTTGTCCCCACAGAGAGGTTCGGTGGCGTTACTGTTTATTCCCATGCCTAAAATTTCCAACATTTTAAGGCATGTAGACTTAGCAGCAAGCGGAGGCAAGACCCACCTGAGGTACCTCTGCTGTCCCAAGAGGACAAATGACAGGACCATGGCAGGGGAAGAGAGAGAGAGAGTGGGGACAGAGGGAGAGCACAGAAAGCACAGGAGGGAGGAAGACCTCTGCTATTTGTTAAAGTCAGCACCGTGACCCCCTTCCCGGGGCTCCTGTAGTACTGGAAGATCACTGGCACCGGTTCAGCTCCCGTAATGCATTTCTGTAATAAAGCCCTCTCCAAAGTATTGCTGCGGTTTTGGGGGAGTAGAAGGTAAAAGCTCCCGATATCCCGTCCTGGTTAACTCCAATCTTAGTGCTGCGTAGTTCCACGTATCTCAAAGGAGCAACACTGCTGGGATTCAGGCTCAGTTGTTATCGCATCTTGTTTGCCTCTGCTCTCTGATCCCCTGCTCTCACTGCAGCCGGCATCAGAGGGGCCCCACCAAAGGCTCCCAGGTGTGGAAGGGGCAGCTCTGCTGCTCCCAAACATCAGGAGGGCTCCAAACCAAAGTACAGACACCCTGAGAAGTGCTCCTGCCTGCTTCCTCTTGTCCAGGAGGACAATGCAGCCTTCATGACAGTAAAATGCAAGTAAGGTTATTCTACATTTGAAGAGTAGCTTTAAATCTAACATTACGACTTAACATTAAACACAGCGTTTGTGATGAAAACCCAGACTGGTCTGATATGACTAGGACATACACGGCAAGGCCAGAGATGTGTTATTCGTGAAATTGGTTAACTAAGAGTACATAGTTCCTCATATCAGTAAAATTACAAATAGCTGCTCCAAACCTTAGGGACAATTTTTGAATTTTATTTTTGTAGGATTTTTGTAAGCCTATAGAAGCATGCTTGAGCAAAATATGCAGAAAGGCTGAAGAAAACCCTTTACAACACTGTTACCACAAATCTTCTAAAAGAGACAAATTTTACAGTCAGTTAGAGCAGACTGATTATCATTATAAGTTTAACATTGTCAAATGCAGTTGGGAAGACTAAGTGGGAAGAGGAGGCTTTTCTAATTCTCATTCTTATGAAGTAAATATTTCACACTTCAACAATTCCAGGCAATCAGAATTTCCTCCTGGAAAAGATCTTTTGAGTTTGCATTCTTGGCGAGTCAGGTGGAAACTCCCCCGTGAAGGCCGTGAGACGATACTCCTGGAGAGGGAGTCCTCCTTTTGTTTTTGCTAGCTTGGTCTGTAGATCTTCAACCTTGGATTTAAAACAGAACAACAAAAAACCAGAGAATGGATATAAGTACATATAATTACGAACAGAAAGTAGTGCATATGTCTAATGGGCCAGATTTTTACCTGCTCCTTCTGCAGCCTCCATTTGCATACACCTAAAGCCGTACACATACAACGGCCAGAGTACATGCTTAAATTGACTTGTCCATCCGTGTTAACTGTGCAAGCATAAGAATGTGCTGGCATTTACATCTGCAGTCCCATGCACATGCTAACATTTAAATATGTGCATGTTTTAAAATAGCTGAAATGCGAACAGGGTTTTTTAATCCCATTAGTGCAAATACATGCATAGGTCAGTTTGTAGGAATAAAGCAGCTATCGATTATAAAAGGGCTGGAAGCATTAAAGCTCAACAGATTTTGAAAGTAATAAACAGTAACTACATGTACTACTAAACTTATTACTAAGAAATATACTTGTGAATAGTCTTGACTCAATATTGGTATGTAAATATACTTTTTGCCAGATAAGGATTCACGTTCATTCACTTAGGTATTTCACAAAATTGTAATAAACTTGAAAGTTGATGGAAATCAGTAAAGCTCTTACAAGTCTTCATGAAAATGTTCTGCTTTTTAGAAATACAATCAGAGATTTTAAAACATTTTTTCTTTTGCTATTCAGTATGTTATGAATACTGTGGAATACAATACAGTCATATTCAAAATACAGTAACCTTGGGGGTTCCAAAATAACTTAAGATCATCATGCCAAGTTTACACACATTTCATACACAAAAGCTCACAGTGAAGTCCATGAGTAGATCTTTGCAGGCTTTGGCTCCTGACAGTCCATTCCACATATCTTTTTTAAAACAACTTTAACAAAAATGAAAACAATTCAGCTAACACATTACACCTTTCCACTGTTTGAAGCGTGCACTCTGCAAAACGTGCTCCTTTGTGCCAGCACAAGGCACCATGTATTAACGGCACGCTGTGAAGCTGGAAGTCACTCAGATTTGGTGAATGAACTCAAGCTCCTCAAATCCCACAGTTCCCCAACTGCCATCCACTGATGCATTCCTTTTTGGGTGGTAATTACCCCTTTTAAAATATTAGCAGGCCATTACTGACAGCGCAGTTTCCCTGCTCTGCAAGGCTCCTAACTGTGGGTACGCAGCAGTTTGTGTAGACATACATGACATTGCAGCTAACCAGAAGACATCCTGCAAGCCAACCACCACGCTACTGAGGACCTGGGGATACTGATCGAGGAACAGGATCTCCTAAGTAGCGTCAAGACTCTCAGATGTGTATTTGGGAAAACAAAGGGCAGACTGCTAATGGAAACAGCAAACGCAACCAAGTCCATCCTGAACTGCAGCCGCGTGCCACCCCGTGAGAGCAGAGGGACCCTCCCAGAGCACCGAGAGCCCACAGTACGGGACACACGGAGCCCTACAGAGTCCACTCCTAAATGCCAGGCTGATGTCGNAGCTGCCCGGCAGAAAAGGACCTGGGGGTGCTGGTCGACAGCAGACTGAACATGAGCTGGCAGTGCGCCCAGGTGGCCAAGGTGGCCAACAGCATCCTGGCTTGTATCAGGAATAGTGTGGCCAGCAGGACCAGGGAAGTGATCGTGCCCCTGTACTCGGCACTGGTGAGGCCGCACCTCGAGTACTGTGTTCAGTTTTGGGCCCCTCACTACAAGAAGGACATTGAGGTGCTGGAGCATGTCCAGAGAAGGGCAACGAGGCTGGTGAAGGGACTAGAAAACAAGTCTTATGAGGAGCGGCTGAGAGAACTGGGGTTGTTTAGTCTGGAGAAGAGGAGGCTGAGGGGAGACCTTATCGCTCTCTACAACTACCTGAAGGGAGGTTGTAGGGAAGCGGGTGCTGGACTCTTCTCCCAAGTAACTAGCGATAGGACGAGAGGGAATGGCCTCAAGTTGCGTCAGGGGAGGTTTAGACTGGACATCAGGAAGAATTTCTTTACCGAAAGAGTGGTTAGGCATTTGAACAGGCTGCCCAGAGAGGTGGTGGAGTCGTCAACCCTGGAGGCGTTCAAAAAAGGTGTAGACGTGACACTCCAGGCCCTGGTTTAGGAGTCATGGTGGTGTTGGGTTGATGGTTGGACTTGATGATCTCAGAGGTCTTTTCCAACCTTAATGATTCTATGATTCTACGGTACACGACTCCTACACCTACCTTGAGGGACGAGCTCCCTTTCGGGAGCACGCAGCTTGCGTTGTGCTGTGCGTGACGTTGTGGAACGTGAGGGATGTGGGTAATTTTAGAACAGTGTCATGATTTCCTGGCATAGGGACAGACACTTTGCACTACATATGATTTGTTTGCCCTGTTAGGTATAGTAGGGAGGCTGTGCTTTCAGCACATTAGATCACTCTGGTTTTTGAGGCCAAAAGATGCTTTGAATAAAATCAGAATTTCTTTTTTCCAAAAGCACATGTACTGTAAAGTGGTGCAAACACTGCAAAAATGAGGCTATGAAATCCATGGCCTTTACGTGATCAGTTCACACAGCTACAGCCACGTGTGCATTTCCAGTATTTCTACCCAGTGACTGCTAGGACTCCCCAGGACCTGGAAGCCCACACGTGAGTGAAAATTCAAACGTAGGTGACTCCCAGCAGGCACAAGTTCTTACTACTGCATGAGAAGGAGCTGCAATGGAACGGTCTTTTCATGGACTGCTGCTCCTCTTTGGAGTAAGTAAACAGTTTTGGAGCAGTTTCATATTCCTTCTGCATTATAAAGGGGTTTTGTTTATTACTACAGTGTAATTCTTTACTGGGAAAAGGCTTTGCCAAATTTAGTACCACCAATACTACCTCTACACGTTAACAAAAGTGATTTCTTGCTTGATTAGAATGCACGATGCATACACAACGTGCCACGGCATTCAGAGAACCATATAGAGCATTTGTACTTGCTCTGCCCTCAGGAAACGTATTTCTAAGACAGTTTGCTTTTTTGAATCTGACAAAATCATCAGCTGAGCACATTACACAGAGGGAACGATCCGGCAGGCAGAAGAGAAAGGAGATGGGACAGCGGAGTGAGAGGCCCCGCTGCCAGCTTGCTGGTCCCTGGGGAAAGCGCTCCAGCGCGGCTGCCCGGCCATCACCATCCCAGCCCCGCAGAAACCAGTCAGTATCAGTAGCAACCTCATGCCAATGGGAATCAAAAATCAGTCTGGGTTCCTGAGGCAAAACTGGTTTTGAGCCGAGTGCCTTGATTATGCACAGCAAACAAACTAAATGCAAAGCACTGACTCATTTTATTGAAAGATATATAACTTCACTTTGACTAGCTATGCAGTTTGGAAAACTGAAGTAACACTTTCAGTCAAGACAAAATAATTCCTAATACAGTTGCAATACGCAAATAAATTTTACAGCTGCACCAACTTTAATGACAGCTCTCAATTTGCTCTCCCAATCAGGACACTTACTGATGTGTCAAAGTATAGATTTATGAGTCCTCTTTCCAATTGTAAATGGACAATTTTGAATTTCAACTTTTTGCTGTATTAACCACTTGCATTGAATGGCTTGTATAGCTCATGATAAAAATCATCATCCTTGTCTACCGAGTTTTATAATAATCTTTGGCCATCTTTTATGCTTTTCTTGGTTTTTGTCTTCTATCTTAGAATTTTGGCTTTGCTTTTGAAAGACTCAAAGCGCTACAGATGTTTACCTCTGTTTACGTATGTACACGTTGTGTACACGTACACATACATACACACAATTTTAGCATGAGCAAAAATACAGTGTTTAATTTTTAACAATTTTAATTTAAAAATATTTGGTACCTGAGATTTTTGTGAAATTAACAAAATGTCAAATTAACAACCGTTCATCAGCACAGAGCACTGTGTTTACTGTACTTCCAGAAAAAGAGAAGATACTCACTGTCTCAATGTCTTGTTTTGCTTTCTTCATTTCCACTTGGGATGTTCCTTTTAATTTTTTTCCTCTTGCTTTCATCATTTGCGTGTGCTGTTTGATGCGCTGTTCCAGTTTCTTTTCTCTGAGGGATCTAGGTAAACACGGTAAAATTATTATTTCAGTTGCTTTATATTCATTGACCCTTCTGTTTCCAGTTTCAAGTATTTTAACACATTTATGCCAAAAATACAAATACAGACACAGGGAGCAAAAAGAGCAAATGCTGTGGCTTTGCCTTTGTGGTGTATGCACCACGTGGTGGTCTTGCACTGCTGTATCTTACACTGGCTCCTACACTTGCAGGGACCTGTTTATTTATTCAGTTATTTATGTAAATCAACCCCTTGCCTCGCTCAGTGCATAAGCTCAATGGTGCTCTGGGGATAGGTCAGAGTCTGGTAGTGCAGCAGATTGGTTTTGGTGGGACCTTTGCAGGGCTGCTGTAGAAGCTGGAAGACTTTCAGTGAACAAGGCAGGGGAATGAAAAAGGAAAAAAGGAGACACATACAGTCAGGGAAGCTGAACGAGGTCCTGTAATTCAAGGGAGGAAACACCGATGGGGAGTTCAGCACAAGCAGTAGGTGAAACTAAAGAAATGCTGCAGAAGGCATGCTAACAAAACAAGAATTTGAAGGGGCAGCTGAGCTGTACCCAGTGCAAGCGGCTGAGCCATCTACAGCATACGCAAACAACTTTTCGACCGTCTCGCATGTAAATTTTAAATCATGTTGGGCAGCAGAAATACAAAAGAGAGTACTACAGAACAGCCCTTTCCAATGTACTAGGGATACTCATGCAGGTATGAAAGCCAATACAAGAACAGGACTGAAATATCAATGACTGCTAAATAAATGTATTTACTGTACTTTACTTTTTGTGCTCATCAGACCTGTCTGGCCATAGCCGTGGTATCGGTAACCACCTCTCTTCCATATTATGTGATAGTATAATACAGTGTATTTTTCCTTAAAGCTGATTAAAATCTTCCTTGATTTACAGACGTCTGTTTAGTACTTATGTCCTGAGATTATCAACTAGAACATGCTTGTACAGTTAGTCAACTTACAGCCTCATCTAGAGATACACTCATTTTTAGAAGTGCAAAATGGAGCAAACCAACGCATCTTGTCATCAGAAAAACAAACAGAACATTTCAAGCTTTCATGCCAAATAGAAACCCCCCGTGAAACTTATTTTGAATACTTTCTAAAAATAGCACCAGATATTTTACAAGCTCTTAAAAATCTGGGACACGTTCAAACTTCTCCCTGCTCTTTTTTTTTTTTTTTTTTTTTTTTTTTTTTTAACCTCTCGTAAAGAAGAATGATTTCAAGTATTTTCCAGCCCAGCTAGCAGACGAGAACAACTGAGACAAGTATGTAAATTTATACTGCAGGACGAGCCTGTGTAGGTGAGGCCATCAATCAGTTGAGATTTGTTTAGTTCATTTTGCAAAAAGGACCAGAGATACTCAATTTCTAGTCAGCCCTCTGGTTCACACTCACTGTATTAAGATGATATAGAGATACTATAAAATAGTTGGTTTATTATTAAAATAAATTATTACTATAATAAAGTAAGAATTGCTTTAACAGCATACTTCTTGTCTTGGTATTCCATTGTACATGAAAGAGCAAATGCACATAGCTCAGGTGCAAGTCTCGAAGCGCTAGTGATTATCTTTTAAATTTTTTTTTTTTAAAGTAAGCCTGGAATTAACTTGATCTTTTATTTCTCTTTCAGTCACAGTGTTTGTTGATTAGGTGCAAGATTTTTTACTTCACACGATAGCAAAAAAGAAATGAATACTTTCATACTAACAAAATTAAATGGAAGTCATCAATAGCGTTACGTAGGAACAGTTTATAATCTTATCTTTTTAGCGCTCACCTTGTACCTTCATCTTTTACTTTCAGCAACCTTTCTTCCATTATTTCAGGTGTACGGTCCCGTTTCTCAGCTCCCTCTTTCACGGTGTAGTAACTGACATTATCGATAGCATATGGTGCACTTTCTGGTATCTACAGCAAAATATAATGCTAACACATTATATGGAAATGATAGCAATTAAGAACTGGTTTCGTATTGAAATTAAAAATGCTGTAAAGGCTGTTGCTCATTGAAGCCATGGTTAGTGACCAGTGACTGTTGGGGAAATGCTGTGACCGGCATTCAGTTACTGATCCTCCCAGACAGCTCAGGGCTGGGGTGTCTGGGGCAGCTAGCAGCAACTCATGGCGAGCACCACACGATGCTGTAAAACACTTTGGGGACATGCTCTTAGGAAGACACTCTCCATATGTTTTCCCACTTGTCACACAGCGTGAATACGCTTCTACTTCTGTAAGAGGCTTTAATACAGAGTCCAGTAAATCAAAAATCAAAGCTGCGAGAAAGCTTGGCTTGAACACCTGTTGTTTTTTGTTTTTTTTTTTTAAGTAAAATAATAGTGATGCTGTGGAGGCCAATGGCAGTTGCATAATGACTATGCTCATGAGTTCTGCTAAGGCTACAATGGCTGAAGTCAGAGTCCTATAATTGAGTTCTGCATCTTGTACTCCTGTGTTTTTATTGCCTTCAATTGAGTTGTAACGTTCACAGATTAAATGTGATAATTATTTCATGTTTACTTACAAGAGTCTTATTTCCCCGAGATCTGGGGAAAAAAACCCAGACAGATAAACGAAATCTGTTTAAATTATTTAAATTCAGATTAATGCTGATGCTTTACATAAACTTCTACCATAAAGTAAAAAACTTAAAACCACTACTTAATGACTTAAGAACAAACCATGCAGACCAAAGCAGCATCCACCCTCCTGCGAGGGGTCAGTAACTGCGCCATCCAGTTACATCTTAAGCTCCTAAGATCTCTTAAAACTTGCTGCACTGTCTTTCAGAAACTCACAACTTTAGTCTGCATGGTTTGTTCTTCTCCCAGACTTTTACAAATCCACTCTAGCTAAATTAAACACGTACCTGTGCAATTCAGGGGGTTAGCGAACAGCCTTAGGGTGCCATGGCATTTTACACTGCTTGGCTTACACCACCTTAAGACTGTTTTCTCTGAAACAGTTTCAAAACCAGTTGGCGTTTTAGAGAAGGCATTCTCAGTGAGGACTAGACTTAGGTGAAAAGCAAGACATGCCAGCAGCAGTGTCTGGCCTGCAGATTTGTTCATAGAGAACCGGGTTTCCTTTGCTGGTATGTAATTAGACAGTTCAGTAATTGTTATGAAGAATATGTGAATTTCATCCCTAGTAGAAGCACAGAATGGTTTTATAAAAGGTATTCAGGTCTGAAGAGACCAAGGTGGTGGCAGGCATGACAGCATGCAAAGTTTAGGACCAAAAATAAGGGGAAAAAATGGGGAAATTTATATTTTCAAATCTAGAACACTGTACTAACAGTAATTGTAATTGGCAACATATTCTGTCTTTTCAAATTCTGTCCTACCTTATTTTTTTCCAGGTAGATATGCATTTACCTTTAATTATAGCTGAAAGAGGTGTTTGCTTGATTTTATATTGCTGAAGAACAGGAAAATGACTCTCGCCTGTAACTTCGGTATCGCATGTTTAGTAGCCCACAGGAGACAGCTATCCTAATGGCACATGGAGGTGTAATTTGTAATGATGCCTGAGCTTCAAGAACATGGTTCGGTGGCATAGAATTGCATCCCGAGTTATCAAAGAAGTTAAAAAGTAGCTCGTGGTGGTGAAGTTCATAAAAGTGCCATCATCCCATTTTGGGACTGCTAACCCAAAACCTTCACCAACGTGGCAGCATGGCCCTTGGGGATTACCTGAACTGATAAGTAGAAACAACTGAAGATGTTTCAGCAATACTTCTTCCATTTAACAAAAATATAAAGTCAATTTTGTGGCAAAGTATCAGTCTTAAAAACATGCTACTGAGAAAGCGTACTTAATGTATTTTCTCACGTATGGGCTGTGTACACGTGGTGGCAACACCCTGCAAGTCCAACCCTTGACTGCAATGCAAGTAACAGATCACCGGAGCCTGGGAAAAGGGAGGCCAAGTGCGTGTTTTCCAATTATGTTAGCCAAATCTGGGGAGCAAAAGTAGGTAGGACAATAGGGCCATTTGGTAAGAAAACAGTAGTTCCAGGAGAGAGGGTGGGAAGAGGCTCGGAAGAGCCGACACCTTGTATTTTGGTTACAGAAGAAGGGTGGCTTCAGTGTCCTCCTCTACGCCAGTGAAAAAGCAGCTGGCACCCTGCCCTTACAGACTTCTGCCAGATGTTCTGGCCACTGGGCTGCGCAGTCTCTCTCTCTCTTTATATCAGAGGATATTCAGTTATTTATAGAATACAGCTCAACAGCCCTGTGGAGTCACCTGTGGAACAGCTAAGTCCACACTGAACTTCTCACATTCCCAGAAACCTGGTCCTTAGCACTTGGCTGTAGGGTTAGACCCTTCCCTCAGCATTTTCTAAATAAAGCTACAAAAAAAAATTTGGTTTTTTTCTGCCAGGTTGAACACCTTTAAAAACTTTAAAAACTGTTCTGTGAAGGCAAATTATTTCCCAGACAAACCACCTTACCTATACTTCAAGTTAATGAATTCCCAAGGTTTTGCACCGAGAAAAATTACTGTGGTAGATTTGAAATATTTTATAGGCACTTCATTTTTCTCAGTGCAAAAGCTTACCTCCAAACTGGCTTATAATAAAACTGCCAATTATATTTTAAAAGTATTGCCTATGACTATGCTTCTGTAGCCACGCTGCTGCAAAGAAAGCCAATCAACTAACAGAAGGAGAATGCTATAGAACAAATCCATCTCCAGAACTATCCCTTACGACATTACCAATTAAGGGGAAGAGAGAGCAGAAATGACATGGCATGCTCATGTTGATTTGACACATACGCACAAGAAGAGTATTTACTTTTGGGAAAGTCAAGGTATGCAATGGCAACCACAAGCAACCACCCCTCACCTATCCATGCCCTTATCACCGTTACTCAAAACTAGGATTCTAAATCCAAGACAATCCCATAATTTTAGGAAAAATATTTAAAGTTTTATTAAGTAAGGGTAGCTGCCTTGTGTTTTTTTTCCCCCCATTCCAACAAGAACAATTTGAAAACTAAAACCTTTAGGGTTAAGTAAAGGAATATTCTCTGTAACGCTCAAGGAATATGAAAACTGCTTCTAACAAGATGATCAGAGAACAAAGACATACACTAAACATGAGAGCAAAAGTTAGATTGTTAATATAAAAATACGAGAACATGTTGCAAAGCTCTTACTAATTTCAGTATTGAGTAGGCATTAATGTAAACTGTAGCAACCCGGGAGCGTAACAGTGTGTGCCTCGTCCGCATGTGGTCCTGCGGTGCCATCTCGTGTTGAACTGGCGCGCGCCCAGGCATCGGCCTTCAAGAACACTTCCACTCGTGCAGCGTTCAGGTCCTGTATCGTTCATGCCATTTTAAACCCATCCTTTGTTATCACTGTGTATGTGTATCACTTACATTGTTGTAAGTACCTAAATATGTTTTGTTTTGAAGAAGAAAAAACTTTTACAGGAGAAATTCAAGAATTGTTCTCTGTGAGAGAACACATTATTCTCCCATTTATTTATGTGGGAACATGAAGAGAAAAATGAGGCATATTTAAATGAATCATGTAACAATATACTTACTCCTCTTGTCATTCAAAATTCAATTCTATTCTATGCTAACCGAATTTCTGTAGTCCTAAAAACAATCGCCAGGTTGCCCAAAACAAAGACCTTCATACCTAGAGTAAGTAGACTGCACAACCTCAACAAGATAAGCGGAACCCCCGGGAGCTGTTATCCATCAAGAGAGTTCTCAGGGCTTCAGCAGGAATTCAGCTAGTAAGTTTTCCGTAAAAAACAGTCTGCATGTTCAGACCCGACCCCTACTGTTCATAGCAGAAAGGTGCATTTTTCTCACACAACCTGCTTCTGCTCCTGCTTTGAGCATTGTGAAATTACCCTTGGTGTTGAATATTGCTACACTACAAAACAGTTTCCGGAACTGTCGCACTTACATCGTCAGCTTTAAGGGCAGAGAAAGCGGGAAATAAGTGACCCACGTTGGTTTGTTCCATATACACAAAAAGGATAGTCTGTGTAAAATCAGTTCAGCATAAGTAAATATTATTAATCCTACCCAGTAATCAGAATGAGCTACTGGTGCCACTAAAGTCATTGGTGAGCTACTGCTGTTCACTTCGTGACGACCCCGCTGCAAGGTGACCCTTCAGAACAAGTGGCTGCACTTGTTCTGCAGCCCACTTCGCCTTGTGCACATAAAAACTGTCCTGCAAACCTCTTTTGGCACCACAGCAAAGCACTATGTTGCTTTTGCTTTATTTCTGTGGTAAGCCTGGCCAAAGACATCATAGATAGAAGCATTACAGTTATGTATTTATTTAACTTCCAGGACAATAAAAGACAGCAATGAATAATCACAGTCTAAGAAAATCAGGTTGAAATGTCTGGTAACTGAAACTTAGGTAACAACTCTGTTGAAGATACATGAAGTGGAATAAAATCCTGCTCGTATCACTTTTCCAGCCACCAGTTCCAAAATGTTTTGGTATTGTATCACATATAGTATCATATAGAAAAAATCTGTTTAAATCAAAATTTCTATTTTGCTAAAGTAACTAAATATGACCTTTAGCACTGCCGCTTGGTGAGAGAAAGGGGGACTGTGGGTACGCTGCGCTGTGCCAGCAGGTTGTCTCTGATACATTCCCATGGCTCTGCAGGTTAAGCAAAGTTCTGTCGCCAGGATTAAGAAATACTGTTTCATTGGTGGAAAATGTCACCTTATGGGTGAGTAGAAAAGCGAAAAAGGGTTGTATTAACACGAATAAACTGCCCGAGTCAGAAGCCCAGGTTCCTGCATAGTCAGTGAAAATGGAAGACAACTCGGATCACTAATGTTAGGTGCCTGCCTTCACCTGTGCACTGGGAGCTGAGGCTCCTAACGTGGGCACCTATGTTAAATGCCTATTTTTAGATGGTAAACCTATGTAATCTCCTATTTGATAAACTGCAGTTCAAAAAGACGTTTCTCCAAGCACTGATGCATTTAGTAACATAATTTAGTTTAGTTTCAAAAATCTGAGTTTAAAAAAAAAAACAAACAAAGAATACAGTAAAAAACCCAGTGAGCTGGAAGTGTGGCTGCTTTGTTTTTACTTTTAACATACATACAAAAAATTGTTTGGTTGTGTCAGATGTTGAATTGCAAATTTTCCTGCATTTCTAGAAAAGCTGTAATCTGTTATGCAAGGGTCCTTTTTTATTGTTTGAGCACCAGGTATTGCTAAGCAGATATCAATAAAATGTAACACTAACCCTGTACAAATCCCCTTTTTATCACTGAGGGATGTAATTAAAATTAAATTTAAAACCTACTGGCATTTCAGAAGGATATATTTCTACACTTCCAAGATTCAAGGTGGTATTGCCCAGCCATCATGAAACTGAGATGAAAGAATTCGTCACAGCAAGGGAAAAACTCTCACAGCATTTCAAGTTCCTTCAGCGATCATCTCTAACTGCCTTACTCAGTGTCTATGTTACAGTTCATTTTCACACCAGAGCCCTGGAGAAATTATGTGTATTCATTTTCAGCATCTCATCTTTTGCAATACTGTATTATAAGGAATGAGAATCTAATGGCAAAACTAACAGGATAATTTTTTTGAGATTTTTGTTTTAATGTTTGTTACTTTGGGGAAAAAACTTTCCAGGCCTTTTATATACACTCAGAAAGAACCAGAAGTGAGGTCCCCTCCTTTCATATGCCAGCATTTACAAATTCCTGGAGGAACCAGAAAATCCAGCCGACTTCAAATTCAGTTTGGCAGAAGCAACATCTCATACTGGAGGCGTTCAATAATTTAAGAAACCATATTTCAACATACACACTTCTGTTTTAACACCTCCAAGTAGCCTGATTATTGGAGCCACTACAGATTTTGAATAGCAGTTTGAAGGATCTGGCAACTCCTACGCTGCACGTGGGGCTGCAGCACTTCACACAGGAGCCACAGTCCACATAGATATTTGAGAAAGGGTCTGCAAAGCCATTGCCAAAGTGCTGGCATTTAAAGTCCCGGTTTTCTCTTTTTAAGTTTTAAATATATGGGCTATAAAGAAAATAAATCAAAGAGTATCATTAATGTTTTTTCCAGTGTCCTACCTTGCTATTTTCTGTTACATACCATATCTGCATTTGTAGGTGAAAATCTAAATGTTTCTTTTTTTTCTTTCATCAACTTCGCTTGGCTGCGCCATTCCTGAAGCATTTCTTCATTGCTGAAAAAGTTAATTTATATCAAACTTTCAGAGCCATAATTTAAGAGGTGAATGTTGCTACTCTTGTTCGCATGCTTAGCCATTTACAGCTGAACAGTATGTGAAACTTATTAAACATACCGATTCCTAAGAAAGAGAAACAGAATACCAGGGGCCTCTTCGTGAAACATTAACCAAAGGAAGACGAGAACTCCAACTCACTTCCCAGTTCAGTGGGGGAATATAGCAGCAAAGAGCAGGACACAGATTCAAACAAAAGCCCAGCAGAGTAATGAAATTGCTCAGAGTAGTGGTAACAAGCTACACGGTTCACCTCTGGACTATAGTTTAAACTTGGCAACTTTAGATACTGAGTAAATTTGAGTGAACATAAGGAAGCAGACAGTTGTACCACAAAAAGTTCTACTGGATGACGTGATCTGACCCATCACATTTTTAAGGTTCATCAATAAAGGTCTCATTAATATGATATCTACTCTGATCCTGAATGTCCGCAGCGATTCTCCAGCTCTTCTTTGTTTCAGTCCTAAGTTTCAGGTGACTCCTCCTTGTACTGCCATTGTCTGGCACATAAACAGAGTAATCCTCTTCATTTCACTGTCTCTTTAAAAATACTTGTCAAATATAATAATGCCTAATAAATTAATAGTTTAATAAACAACAGGCATTGTCCCGTCTCTTGTTACGGGTGCTTTCCTAAAGTCTTCCCCGTGTTTTCCTCTTGACCTCTATATTCTGTCTGTAACTGTTCATAAAGCAAAGGAATGCTCGCATCAAAGTCCAACAAGAAGCTAAACGAACACTTCCTTTGTGTCAGCACCTCACCTGAGAGTGAATGAGGTTCAGAAAACAAGACAGCCACGATTCAAAGGTAGGGCAGGTCATGGCCCATGAAAGCTCAGCTTTTGTTCCCAGCGGTCGCTCTACCGCTGTGCACACAACTGGTTAAATAACTCGCAATAGCAGCAGGCTCATTTTTACTAGCACTGGCCCAAATGATGGCTCACTGCCCAATCACGAGCACCTTGACACACGTTTCTCAGGAGCGGGCAGTCCTGCTCAACCGACAGCATTCGCTGCCTGACTGGAAGGGGAGACGAGAATTCCCTGGCCCTGCTCCTCTCCTCCTGGTTTTTCCCTCTATCCTGGTGCAGGGATGCCCAGGGAGCTCCAAAGCACACCAGATTTAACCCAAACCGCCGGAACACAGAGCTCCACCTTGTGTACCCCCCAAATCCAGGGCATTGCCCTTTCATAACACAACCATCTGGTGTTTCCAGGAGTGCCACAGAGATGCATTTGTTCTGTAACGACGACTTTTTAACACCAGGTATGAAAGAAAAAAGGTATTAAGATGATAGAAATTAGGACTAACGTTGTCTCATTTCTTGGGTGGATAAGTGGATTGATTGCTGAACAGCAGTCCAAATGTATGCATGTAGTGGGAAAACATGCAGAGATATAAACAAGTTCTTTTAGCAAAGTTTGTACAATACATATACTTTTTTATACCCCAGATATATCACATTTTTAGGTCATATGCAGAGTTTGCCCTCTAGCTGTAGCCTTCTGTCAGCAAAGACAAATTTAAGTTTACATGGAATGTAACATATGAATTAACTGAAACGGATTTACTTTCTGCTCAGCTGGAATGGGAATTCATAGAGTTCCATGGCTGAGCTGGCAAGAAGCTTGGTAAGTCACCTTTCTTGTTGCCTTGGGGCACTGTATTTTGTAAAGAAGAGCACTCTTTATATTTCTATTTGTAGTGCAAAATATTTGAAATTACTTCTTTCCTTATAAATAGTCAACTAGGCAATTTATTAATAAGCTAAGTAACAACTTTTAAAAGACAATGACATTGTAATACTTGCTTTTTCCTTTGTTCAAACAAAGCTTGTTCCTCTTTCAGCTCCTTTTCTGCTACCGATCTGCACTTTTCAGCTTGCTTTGCCTGAATCGTCCTACCACAGGATAGAAACTCAGTAAGTTTATTTGTCTGTGTGGACATCCTCCTTTTAAAATGGACAGTTTGATATTGTTAATTAAACGCTACATAGAAAACTAAGCGCATTTAATGATGGTGATATACACACTCAAAATGCAGTTTTTTATCTACTAGTGATCCTGCACATGAGCAGCCTGTTTTATTTCAATATAACTATTATAATATTTAAAGTAAAAAACATGTTTAAGTAATTTACCAAATGAATTACTTCACAAAAACCACTGCAAGCCCAAGGTTGTACTGTGAGGAAAAAAAGTAAGCATAAACTGTGAATTCTGCAAGGCTTCTTCCATACTGTTGATACTTCAAAATCAAAACCGCCCTAAATCATGAGTACCAACATCAAATGATATATAAAATATACACCATAAAACGTAGAGAATAGCGAGAAGTAGGGCAATGCAAGGTTTGAGAGCTGGCGTGGAGGCACATAGCGAGGAGAGACTGCCACCTCCAGGTTGTTGTCACGTAAGAGCAGCCGGAGGCCGAACCGTGAACACGGAATGCAGAGGCAAGTCAGTGATCTCCCAAATCCATCCATCGCCGATTACTGGAGATGTCCCCCATCCCTCCCACTAATTAGGGACATGGCTTCTTGCTACTGACTTACAGTATTTTATGTTTCCTGGGAGTGACATCAGAGAGACGGAGGGAGGCAAACACAAATGGGTGAGGAGTGAAAGAGAGAAGGCAAGAAAGAAAATTCACAGAAAATATAAAAACCCCTTTCTATTTTTGTTTGCAATCTGAAACCTAATCAAATGGTCAATGTTTAAAAAAATCAGTCAGCTCTAGTTTATTAAAAACTAGTGTTAATAAATAATTTTTAAGTAACAATAAAAACATTCATGAATACTGGGGGAAAAAAATAATTGGTATCATGGTAAATACTGAAAATAGTTGGACAAAAAAAATAAAATTAAGGACATTTCCAGTGTGTTTATTCTCTCCGTTACACAAATCCTTTTTCAGAAAGGATTCACCAACAAATTCTCCCAAATAGGGTTTGCTTTATTTGCATATTGTGAAATATGACAAATAAAGCATTTATTAAATGCTCTGTATGCAAATGTAAAGGAATTTAATGTATAATCTTGTATTTATACTTAGTTATTCATCATATTGCATATACTAGAAATGAAAAATTACGTTACTTGCAGGATTCTACAGTCCTTTGTTATTCTGTATTACAAAATTCTACTGTTTTTCAGTAGAATGAATCTGGACATTCAAGGGTACAATTATCAAAATAGGAATAAAAAAGGAAGTAAATGAGAAAATATAAAAGATTGATAGTGGGGTTTAATTTTGGAGAAAAAAATATTTAAAATGATAGAAAACAGAAAAGTTGTTTTGCGTTCTATATACTTATGTCAAAAATACCATTTATTCATCAAATACATATTTGACAATGAGTATAATGATGCACATTAAGCTGCTTTTATGTTTTCCAGTAGAAATGCAGAGTTTTCCAGCACTTGCAGGACCCTTATCATATACTGTTGTGTGAAGCTTAGTCACCTGCAAAGACTAGCTGACTCTGAGCAGAGCTGTTCCTTCTTTCTCTGTTTTTTCCCTGCTTCAGTAAAATCACGGATTGCACCTACACGTTTGTCAGCAAGAAATTCTTCTTTTTCAACTTTTATAATTTCCTCTTTCAGCTTCTGAAATCTTAGCTTTTCCTCTTCATTAGGCCACTCCTCTGACAAATCCAAACTAGACTGCAACAGTTCACTTAAGTTTAGCTTTTCAACAGGTGGCATTTCTGTTGGAATTAAAGGGAGATTACTGTAATCCTATGTATCAATTAAATCACGTTACATTTTTTTCTAAGCAAAACACAGCGGTTAGATAGTGTCAATCAATCAATCAAACAGAAGGGGGATTCGTTGGTCTTTTTTTCTTTTAATACATACTTTATTCTCAAAGATTTTTAACAAGTTTAAAGGAATCTGTGTTCTGGAAGAAACCAACAGCCTATTGATGAATGTGAGCAGAACAGGGGCTTCCTTTTGATTGATAATTTCTCTATCTCACAATTTGGTAAACTCTTCACCCAGCTTTTAATCAATTCCACCATGCAGAAGCTGATTCAACATTACAATCCTTTTTGTGAATTGCTCAATACCTCTTACACCGAGTTTAAGAGCCACGTGCCCTCGACACTCTGCAGAGATCAAGTTCTCAGAGTAGCGTCCGTAGTCTTACTTGCTGAAGGTCCCTTGTTGCCTTTACCACGGACACGTGCAACCCAAAGAGCATGGCTCCGTATCACTGCCGGAGCCCCTGTCTCCTTCAGGGCTGACCCAAGACCCGTGCAACTGAATGGAGGGTCTACCACAGCTGTCAGCAAAGTTTAAATATGGCCACGTCAAATATACTGTATAAATGACAGTGATTTCTGAAACGGAGGAGGACATGAAACTGGAAAATCCCAGCTTTATCCTGGCATCTTTGACGAAAAAAGTAGAGCGGAAATTAAGACTTACATAATGCGCGTACATATAAGGATTGAATTAAGGCTGTATATAACCCTAACTTTTTCCCTCACTTTATTTTTCTGCAGCATTTATAGCCTGCCAATGTAGATTTGGGTATAAATAAGTATTACATTAACTGTGTATGACTGAATTAAAGATAGAGCTCTCTGCATGATGAATAGGAGTTAAAAATATGTTCCATGTATCAGAGGAAGTAAAAAGGCAAAGCAAACAGCTACAATAATCATTAACATACTACAAGTGCCAAAATGCAGTCTGTGAGTCAAAACAGGAAAGATACTTTAACATAATCAATTTAAATATGTAATGTAATGTAATGACGAAAACCGAAGCACTGATGAAAGCTTTAGCACACCTCGCATTTCATCCCAACAGGCATCTCAGGTTAAACAAATTTAGCATTATTATTGCAGGTATTAATCTTCACATGCAACTGACCTTTCACATTTACATGACAATGATTACTTCTAGGGTGTATCTACACTGCACTCCAAAGTGTGCCTTACATACACAAACCACAGTTACCAGGAAGTTATTAGGGTACCCACAGAAGTGCCAAGCTCAGCAACTGTTGACCACCACAGAATTAATCCACTTTTTTGGGTAGGTCTGTACCCTAGACCTTCTGCTGCCCAAACAATAACCACAACAGCTAAACAGATCGCAGCTCACTTTGGCTGCGGTGCTGAGAGATCGTAAGATATACAAAGGTTTGGTTCTATGTAAGCTATAGCCTTAGGAGGTTCCCTGAATCCTAGAGAAGAAACACACTGGATTCCATCTCCCTCCTCTTCTCGCATTTTAGGGAAAAAGCATTATTCCAAGGTACATTCTGTTATCCTCTCTGCATGAAGTATGTATATACTACTTCTTACACACTGCTCTCATCCAACATGAACAGATGGGCCATGTGGGAGGGAGCAAAAAACTCTTGCATATTACAGAAGGTTCCCAAACTTCATGTGCATGCCCACAGATTCTAAATACTAAAGTCCATGGGATTATTTTTTCTTTAAATATACCACTATCTAAACTAACATTAAACATGATAACATAATTAAGTTACAATGCTGTTCCAGAGCATAATTTATAATTGCTTTGTCATTCTAATCTATTGTGTTTGAATTAAGTAGAACAGAACGCAATCCCACACTCTTATGCAGACAAAAATCAGCAGAAAAAATGCTTTTGATTTGCTATTTTGAAAAATACTAACAAAATCCTCAAAATTGTCAAGATTGTGCACCACTGAAGGGGAGTTAAAACCCAAAATAAATAATTAGAGTGTTTCAAGTATATTACTTGTTTAGTTTGAAAGGAAGCGTATAACAAACGTGTAAGGGAACTTGGAAGAACAGCTGTAATAGTTCACTTTACAATACAAACAGTACACTATTGTCAGAAACTACTCTGCTAATTTCCAAACAAAACTCTCACTTCACATACTAACTTGAAGAGTGATCAGCTGTAATTAATTCTAAATTGCTATGGCTGAGTACAGAAAGTGATCTCTGAAAAATAATACTGGTTCACCTCACACAGACCGAGAAAAAGATAAAAAGATAAAAAGAAGACAGGCTGTTTTCATACTCTGCACATCTTTAACAACAAAATCAAGAAAATCTCTTTCAGCGCATTACTGGGCTCCTAACACTACACAAGCGTTAGGAGTACAGTACGTGAATGTACTTAGCCAGCTGCCCCTAAGGTAAGCACCTTCTTCTGTTCAGAGGTTTTACTACTTTAGTCTAACATAAAAAAGACATGCTTTTGTTACTACCCTACATTTTTTACTTTAGGTAACAATTAAAAATACCCAAAGATAAATTAATTTCCTAATTGTAAAGGGGACAATTCATATCAATGAGTACAGTAAGAATCTGTACTCTACTGTGCAGAAGTTTTGCTTCAGTTTTGCATAATTTGCTTACTAAAACTCCACCTGAATGCTACAGAAAGTTCAGTCTAATTGGACTGAAGCATTCCAATGTATTTCAACCATGACAAGGATTTGTTACCAAAACGCTTTGCAAGTCTATAAAAGGCACATTAATTCTCATTGAAAATTAATGGTAAATGCTTGGCATTTTATTCCCGCTCCCAAGTGCTTTTCCTATTTCGATTCTAAAAGTTATTCTGCTGTTGATAGAAATACCAAACGAACACCTACACTTGGCACTAGGCCTACGTCCAGAAAAACAAACATTAGCCTCAACTACATTAAGCACAGATGAAACTGTGAGCTTTTTTCCCTTTCATTTTAGTACTCTTTGTAAATTAACATAGCACCATGCACCAGTAAACATGACAGACTCCGCAGAAGGCACAGCAAAAAAATAAGTTAAATGACTAGTGTATGGTCCTATATTAAAATGCTAGTATTAACAAAAAAACCAGCCCGGAACACTTACTGAAGCTCACCCGCTTCCATGGGCCACTGATTACCTTCCTAGGAAGAGGACATCTCTGATTTTCTTTCATAATGTTTAGCAATGGCCTGTGCTGATTCCTGTAGCATGGGCAACTCTGTGAAATACAGAACTTTGGGGTTCTAGCTCTATCATTATGACTACATTAAAAATTAAACTAGGACTGGACTTCTAAAACAGCAAAACATATTTAAAAGACCAATCTTGCATCTCGAAAGGTCTACTTTAATGTATCACTGGTTTCCTTCCTGGAAGACTCTGTAAATTTCTTCAGATGATGAATTTACACTAATTCTGATATGATGTGGCTGGAGGCAGGTATCAGGAATACTTCGTGCAGGCAGGTGCCCACCAAAGCCGCTCTATCACTCCCCTCCTCAGCTGGACAGGGGAGAGAAAATATAACAAAAGGCTCGTGGGTTGAGATAAGGACAGGGAGAGATCACTCAGCAGTTACCGTCACAGGCAACACAGACTCAACTTGGGGAAATTAGCTTAATTTATTAACAATCAAATCAGGGTAGGGTAATGAGAAATAAAACCAAGTCTCAAAAACACCTTCCCCCCACCCCTCCCTTCTTCCC
>WAAD01010453.1:588391-604831 GCA_013389945.1 Fregata magnificens | reverse complement strand
GGCCTGCACTCCACTGCCAAAGGGATTGAGAAAAACGCATTAGCAATATCAATGGTGGCATACCGCTTGGCTGCCTTTGACTCCAGTTCATGTTGAGGTTCTAGCATGTCCGGCACGGCAGCGCTCAGCGGCGGCGTGACCTCATTCAGGCCGCGATAGTCTGCTGTTAGTCTCCACCCTCCATTACATTTCCACGCTGGCCATATGGGGACTGTTAAAGGGTGAGCAAGTCCTGCTGATCGCTCCTTGGCTCTCCAGTCGACGAATCAGCTCATGGATGGGAATTGGGGAGTCTCAGTTGGTGCAATATTGCCGCCGGTGCGCTGTTGTGGTGGCAATTGGCACCTGTTGTTCTTTGACCCTCAGCAACCCCACAACAGAAGGGTCCTCCGAGAGACCAGGCAAGGTGGACAGCTGTTTAATTTCCTCCGTCTCCAGGGCGGCTATACCAAAAGCCCACCAGTACCCTTTTGGGTCCCTGAAATACCCTTTCCTGAGATAGTCTATGCCAAGGATGCATGGAGCCTCTGGGCCAGTCACAATGGGGTGCTTCTGCCACTCATTCCCAGTTAGGCTCACTTTGGCCTCCAATGCAGTCAGCTGTTGGGGTCCCGCAGTCACTCCAGAAATACGGATGGGTTCTGCCCCTGTACAGCTTGGTGGCATTAGGGTGCACTGTGCACCAGTGTCCACTTGAGCCTTATACTCCTGTGGGTCTGATGTGCCAGGCCATCGAATCCACACAGCCCAGTAAACCCGGTTGTCCCTTTCCTCCTCCTGGCTGGAGGCAGGGCCCCTCTACTCCTGGTCATAGTATTCGTTACTCACTTCTTCTAAATGCGACTCAAAAGACCCTTTATTAATATTGGAAGCAAAATCAGCCCTTCTACTCTGTCTGGGGAAAGACCCACTGGAAACTGGAGCAGCAATTTTCCTGGAAGAACCCCCTTTCGTGATTTTCCTCGTAACTCACATACCTGTGCCTCTAGGGTCAAGGTAGATTTTCCATCCCACTTCCTCATGTCCTCTCCATGGTCACGCAGGTAAAACCACAGGGTGGCCCGTGGTGTGTATCCACTACATCCTCTCTCTTGAGCAGAGGGACGCTTACTCCTAATGGCTGAGGTACTGGTCTGTACCGGTGGGGAGTAGGACATATCCTATTTGAGTTGCTGGAACTCCCGGGACGGTTTTTTGGACAGTTTTTCCACAGCTGAGAGGCAGGCCCATAGAGAGGAAGAGAGACTTTCTTTGTATTGCCGGAGTTGGCCAGCCAATTCATCCACCATTGGTTCCTCTCCGTCTTTCCAGGTCATTACCGCCAATGAGTCGGCATATGACACTGGTGAGCTCCGTACCAACTTCCGCCAGGTGGGTTGTGCGCACCTGACTTCATCTGGATCTTTGGATAACTGCTCGTTGTTCAGGTCATCATAAGTCACCTCCAGCACAGATAATTCCTTCAGGTACTGGACACCCCTCTCCATGGTGGTCCACTTGCCTGGGTGACATATAACATCTTCCTTGAAGGGATACCTTTCCTTCATGCCTGACAGGAGTCGCCTCCAGAGCCTGAGGGCTTGTGCCCCTTTTCCAATCGTTTTGTCAGTGCCCCCTTCCCTAGAAAGGGATCCCAGCTGCTTGGCTTCCCTACCCTCCAATTCCAGCCTACTGGCCCCGTTATCCCAGCATCGGAGTAGCCAGGCGACAATGTGCTCACCTGGACGACGACTGAAATCTTTGCGTCTATCTCACAGGTCACTCAGGGATAGAGATCGGGTGGTTATCACCTCATTTATGAGTTCTGCCTCTTCCTCCTCC
Organism: Fregata magnificens; assembly: GCA_013389945.1. Taxonomy (NCBI): domain Eukaryota; kingdom Metazoa; phylum Chordata; class Aves; order Suliformes; family Fregatidae; genus Fregata; species Fregata magnificens. The sequence continues at coordinate 603,010 of WAAD01010453.1, read as the reverse complement.
TGTTCTCGTGGTGGCCCTGGTTCATCTTCATCCCTTACTAAACGAGCTGATTTTCCTGTGTATTTCTTCTTGTATATAGAGGCGACTGATACCAGCACGGGTTTGTTCTCTGGTTCAGCCGCAGCGCCTGTCACGAGGGTTGGAGTAGCCGCAGTGCCTGTCATGAGGGTAGATCTCCGGATGGTGTTCTTAAATAGTTGTTTAACCCTGAACAAGACCTGAACCACATTCAAGAGACACAGCAATAGGAGCATGCTGGTTTGAACGTCCCAAGGATATCCAGAATTCTCAAGAGCTGTTGTAACCAGCTGGAAGGATAAAGGGAAGGTGAAGGAGCCGGGAAAAGTGTCCCCCCCGTCTTCCCAATAGATTGATTCTCTGAGGAGAAAAGGTAGAGTGTAATTATTAGTACTTTCCAAGAGGTGGCTCCTGAGGTACGGAGATGACGGCAATGCTGAGTACAAATACCAGAACAGTCTCACAACCAATAATTTTATCATATCATAAGCTAGTGTTACACAGTGCAGCAAAATGATAACCTTGATCCAGCTCCCAGGGGTGATAAAGAGCACAACAGGGAACATATACAGCAAGTAAGGTATTTCATAACACAACTCTGAGAGCAAGCACGACAACTTTGAGAGCAATAAATCAACATTGTGACCAGCAACTATTAAACCAATATAATGAATGCTTATAACAAATTTGCCTTAACACACTCTGGTCAGATCTGTCATTATCTCAACCCTTCATGAACCACGATGGGTGCCAAAAAGGACTGTTGTGGTTTAACCTAGCAGGCAGCTAAACACCACACAGCCGTTCGCTCACTCCCTCCTGCCCCAGTGGGATAGGGGAGAGAATCGGGGGAAAAGAAGTAAAATTCGTGGGTTGAGATAGAGACAGTTTAATAGGACAGAAAAGGAAGGAAAAATAGTAACAACAGTAATAGCGATAAAAGAATATGCAAAACAAGTGACGCACAATGCAACTGCTCACCACCCGCCGACCGATGCCCTGCCCATCCCTGAGTAGCGGTCACCACCCCCCCCCAGCCAACTCCCCCCAGTTTATATACTGAGCATGACATCACATGGTATGGAATATCCCTTTGGCCAGTCTGGGTCAGCTGTCCTGGCTGTGCCCCCTCCCAGCTTCTCGCTGGCAGGGCAGGAGAAGCTGAAAAAATCCTTGACTGCTGTAAGCACTACTTAGCAACAACTAAAACATCAGTGTGTTATCAACATTATTCTCACACTAAATCCAGAACACAGCCCTATACCAGCTACTAGGAAGAAAATTAACTCTATCCTAGCCGAAACCAGGACTGCAATACCGTGGAAAAAAGGAGAAAGTGTGATAAAGAGCAAATTGTGCTTGTCTTTCAAGAATGTGAGCTCAAACACAATACGAAAACACAGAAAACACTATCAGGCTTCTGGTATGTGGATGAACAATATCAAGCAGCTTGTAAAAATTAGTTACGGCGTATCTATAGTGCACTAAATTTTTAAAAAGGAGGAGGTCTGTCCTTCAGATTGCATACAAATTTGATAATTATGTCCCCACCTTCCTTGTGACACACAGGCAGACAGAAGGAATTTCCTCAATACATATTTTCATTTTCCTCTTGCCTCGTGCCAAAGGCCAAGAAGACTGGCAACACAGAGTAAGCAGAAAGTTGGTTCTGCAATCCACCTGCAGCCGGCTGACCAGCCATGCCTCGTCACCGCAGACCTCCTACCTGGAGACTATGGGAAGATGCACATTGGCATTACACACGTCAAGCGGAGGCCATCATCTGCCAGCCTTCAGCAGCCTCCAGCGCCTGCAATGGCCCTCTATGCCCCACTGCAGCAGCATCAACTATTTCTCCTTTACCCACCAGGCCTCTGACAGTGTCACTGGAGGCAACTCAATTAGCATGACTTTTTGGGTTTGACATCCATGGAAGGCTGTCACTAATCTCCGTAGTGGTTGCAGCAGTCTGAGTATCTGAACCAGACTATGTCCTGAAATAGAAGCTACACTGACCCATCTGTAATTTTATCAGCTCCACCTTTTTTCTGTAAGCCACGTACGGTATTTCCATTTTCTTCCCACAGTCTTCTGCTAATTAAGTGTCCTCTTTCATTTCCCTAATATCTCTATTTCCCCTATATCCCCTACAAAATGTCATCTACCTGTATACTTATCCTGGCATGTACACTAGCCATTTTTCATCTTAATGAAACAGCCCAACCTTCCGTTCATGCTTCTTCTCTGCTGATTCTAAGGAACCACCTCGGCTGAAACTTTGTCTTCTGTTTCTCTAACCATATCACATGTAATTAAGACTTCCTCTTATACAAATACCACCTCTTCTTCTCCACTTAGGGGTTTAAGATTCATGGTTTGATTTTTTTTATCACAACATTGAAGCACTTCTTTTTCCTCATTCATCCTAGCCGGCAACAGCCCTTTCAGATGCAGAGCTGGACGACACCCATTAGTGGAAAAGCCCACAAGGAAAGCATCCCTTGGTTCACCCTTTTTTCAAAACAAGTTACAGTAAATGCACACAAATATGTCTCCAACGTACCTGAGGTAGCTGGCTCCATACAGAGTAGTTTTCCATTCCCAGAATCCCGAAGAAAACACAGGATGGATTTTAATCCCTTTTCTATGACATCTTTAGGTGGAAATTCAAGGGGACAGTGTCTCAGATTCAAGGCTGTCAACGAAGTTAAGTTTCCTGTGAAAATTATATACTTTAGTAAACACAGAACCATAGAACAGCCCAGGTTGGAAGGGACCTCAAAAGGTCATCGGGCCCAGGCCCAACCTTTCAACATTTTGAAGGATGGGTGAGTTCTCAGATATATATAGTAGCTGGGTCAAAGTGAATGACTGGTGTTTACTGCGTTTATGATTTCTATGATAATTACCATTATTACATTATTACTTAACCAGTACAATCCCCCAGCTGCTGATCTTATGCTTTTACTCATAAATGAATGGAATTTGTGGTGTTGATAGATCAAGTTTTTATCCCATGTTAATTTTTTAATACGAAAGGAATTAAAGATTTTAATTAAAAGTTTTCCTTCTTTTCTTTCTAGTGCATTGTTCCGATTTTCTATTTTTGAAATCATTGGGTCTATATTGCTTCTCACTCCTAGCCTCACCATTAGCTATTCTTGCCCAAGAAAACAAAGGGCCACCATCCCTCCACAACAAACAAGAGAGTGACATAAATCTTTAGCCTCCCAAGGGCTAATGAGTTCATGCATCTCGCAGGCCTGCCGCAGCCTCCTACTCATCTCATAACCAAAAGTATATGCAGCACAGGTTACACATGTAAAGAGAAGATGACTAGCAGGGTGGAAGTCATCTGTCACTTTCCGCTTACCGTCTGGTGAAATGGGAACAAAGTCCAAAATACGTACAATCAATTTCAGAAATCAGATTTATGCTGATATTTATAAATATTTATAGATTATGTTTTATAGAAGTAAAATAAAATGAGCAATTTTGCCTTCCTAACTAGATTTGCAGAATTAAATACTACTTTCAGTCAGTTTTGATCCAAACAAAAACACAACAGTTGAAATCTGTTAAATCTTTCAAAACTTAAGTGTACCAAGTCTCTAAAAGGAAGGTAGTATCATATTTTGTCCTGACATTTATTTTAGGTTGACATATGGTTTATAATAACATATTTAGGAAGTGCAGCATTGAAAGCTATGTAGACAATCTCAGTCTAGTCAATGAGAATAAATTTTGCATATTGTATTACTGGAGTCACACTTCAAATCTCCATTCACAGCTTGACTGTACAGTCTAATCTGCCTCACTTTCGACAGGTTGACTGCTTAAAATTCTGGCTGTCTATCTGCTTCACTCATTACAGTATAAAATAGCGTATTTGCTCTTTTAAAATGTTTTTGTAAAACCTTACTTGCAGAAATGACAAATACATTACTAATAGCACAGCTATTTGATTTTAAATTACCAGTAATTAAAGCTGAAAGGAATGTTACAAAACAAATTTTACAACGTGATTAACAGCTCCATTTGACATTACTTCTCTAGAAATGTCAACCGCAGCAATATTGACAAAGTACACTTCAAAAGAAAAAAATAAAAACCAGCATGAGAGCAACTGAAGGCAATGAGCAGCTGAAGTAGATACTAGGGTTCTCCAGAAAGCTGGGGAGCGCAAAGGAGTTCTTCCAAGCATCACGATGGGGACAACTGCTGGGTCCTTCTGGGTCTGTTCTCTTGGAAGAGAGACTTGAGACCCAAGAGCAAATGGATTCTTTACATCAAGGAGACAGTATGTACAACCTGCTACACGTAAAACTACACCACAGCTATACAGGGGATTTACTGCAACACCCTATTACCGCCATGGAATGCAGATTTGTTCCAGTTTCATTGAAATGGAGAATGAATGCATCTAAACCTTGTTTCTTTTCAAGTACATTCCCATTTTTCATTGTTTATTTTTTTTTGTTCAGCCACAGGGTCAGGGCTGACCGGTGGCTTATCAGTCGTGTAAGAAAAAATGCGTTTTGCCATCCTAACACCAACGAAGTTACTTACTTGAGAGTTAAGGAAAATTCAGCTCGAGTCTCAAAAACATCCAAAACTTATTTTTTTCCCCACAGACCATAGCTAGAACTCTGAAATTTTAATCAGAACTATTACTTTGAAGTTTGCTAAAGCTGAACTCAAACTGAGAACCAATGAAAACCAGAGCTGCCTGAATCATTATTCTGAAATTGCGCTCAAATTGCAACTGGGGTTATTTAGAGAAGCTGAACAGGAATGGGACTGAAAAAATTATTTGTTGAAATCCCTGGTGAAACACTTAGATGAAAATTTAACTGCACCACATATGTACCACATGCTGGCTACAAAACAGACATATCGTTGGTTTACTGTAAGTTAAGTTCATGAGGGAACAATGCGGAATCAGCCTGCCAACGTCTGGCGGAAGGAGAAGAGTTCTGAGGAGAGGTCAGAAAAGAGGAATTACCTGGTACCACAGATCAAGTGAAATACTCCAGGCAGGCAAAGTGGCCAAAAAAAAAAAAAAAAAAAAAAAAAAAAAAAGAGGCACAAAGGAAGAATTACTTGACTACAAACTAAAAATACAACAGACCAGCAGTGCTGTATACATAATTATGTTACAGAGTAACAAAAGTGCATAAAATTGAAAATCCATGTTTATTGCACAGAGACTAAATATGCTGTTGTGTAATTATTGCTGTTGGTTTTGTGAAGAAACATATCCGCAGAGCTCATATACGAGTGTATCTCTGTCAAACAAGCAAGCATTCCCAATGCTCTAAACAATCATCTTGATTGTTGTCAACGTGGTGTTGGTGATAAGGAACGCTGACGTTTGGAGGTTTATTAAATTTACTGTATTCTAACAATCTAAAACCAAAAGTTTGCTAAGTGAGCTACAGTTACCAGAATGCCTTTTCATACAGTCGTGATTCCCGTATTAGAAAATTACTTCAAATAATCATAAAATACAAACACAGAAATGGAAGAGCTACATTAGCAACAGAAGAAATGGCTTTGCAAACGCACCTTGTAAAGAATTATTTGGGAAAACAATTAGATTTAGAATAGTTTAGTATGAAGAAATTGAATCTATTTTTAAACAGAAATGATCAAAATGAATCACACAGGTGACTTCAGTATTGGAAAAATTGAAATATCTTTTTTTATCTTGCTGAAAACCACTCACATTTGAACATGATTTCAACGTAGTGGGGGAGTTACACAGGACATGCAGCTACAGCTCATGCTGCATGATGCGGCAGTGTGCGCTGGCTTCACTTGCACGCCTGGAAAGATGGCAAATTGGCACTCTACCTTTCAGCATCCTTTTCAAAACCATTGACTTGAAAATTTAAATTGCATCACCTACTGAGATTCTTCACGATTTAGAATTGTTCCTAAATCATTCTAAGGAACACTTAGGTAGATGCAGCAATAATATTATCTAGCTCCTATGCAATGCCTTCTTTGGTAGGCTTGAAGAGTTTTACGACAATATTGCCATCCCCACTTTACAGCAGAGGAAACTGAGGCGTGGGCAGTCCGGTGACTTATCCAAAGCCAGGTAAGTCTCCCGACTTCTCCAGCAAGCCACTGGTAGTCCTGGAAACAGAAGGCATGTATCCCAAGTTCCCCACAACACTGCCCACCTAGCGCACAGTACACTGGAGTTTGAGATCATTTCTTGAAACATGTTGGCTCGCAATGAATTTTTCATCCTTGCTGATTAAATTCAGAACACATGATAATTCGACACAAATCAGGTGAACCAGTATAAATGCTCTAGGAACAGCCACAGGTGAATAACAAAACTGTTTTGTTACGATTCAGACTTCTGCTCTCCTTCCAAAGATTTTTTCGTTCATTGAACAGGTAGCTTTTAACAAAAAACAAAAACAAACCCCAAACAAACAAACAAAAAAAATCAATGAATGAAGGCAAACTTTGCAAATTCATTCCAGATTTAGATGAAAAACACACCCAAGAAATGAAGACTAACAGCTGAGAGAGAGTTATCATGGATCATCCTCCAAACTCATCTCAGTTTACATTACAAACTTTTTGTTTGGTATTGAAACACCAAAAACTGGTGTTCTAGTTACTACGAAGCGAGAAGACAAAGAATCACAGAACAGCCACTGCAGGACAGTAACTCTAATTTAAGTTAGTGCTGATGCTGTCAGCATTAGCTCCTACTCCGCTTCTTGATATAGGTGGTTATGATGGCAAGTGTACAGACGAGAGCAATAGGGAAGGGTAGGAGGAAGAGTGGGCTAGGAATTAGCTCATGAAACATGATTTTATCAGAAAAAGCTGTCTTGTCAAAACATGAGTGTTTTGTAAAAATATACTAGATTTTGACAACCCCTCACTATGTCACAGGCACAATTCCCAGGTTTTCTCCCAGCTTACCCGGTGGATTGCTTGGTAATCTCCTCAGGTGCCCATGACCGGAGAAGCCTGCAATGCAGGCTGCCCGGGACATGCAGGGGACTTGCCAGTCCTGAGAAGCACAGGCCCACCGCAGGGAAACCAGAAGTCTTTAGTAACTTGGATTAAGGCAAATCATTGCATTACATCTGCCATTCTCTAGCTAAGGTTCCAGTCACTGTGCAGGTCCAAGTCTCACGTTGTCCACTAAGTAAGGAGTCAAGTCTGAAGCAGCTCAGCTGCAGTGGGGCAGAGGGAGGCACGGTTCTGCAAACCACGTGTGTATACACACCCCCCCCCGCCCCGTATATATTACATGGTGGCAATTGTGGTATATACGACTGCTAGGTGGCAATGCCATGGACATACAGGCTCTGCCAAGGGAACAGATCATCCAAAGTAAGGCATATGGTAGGACAGCATCACCCCAACACAACAATCCTGCCAGCCTTATCCAGGATCCTTGTGACTGTTAAAAATACTGAAGTGGATGTGTGCAAGTGATTAAGGCAAATGATGCTGAAAGTCCTGCTAGCAGAGCTGGCAGAGCAGACCGGCCTGGCTTGGACCACCCCTACTCAGTCAGGGTATCACTGCACCACTTGCTAATGAGCACATACACAACTTTGGGAAGCCTGGCTGCAGCCAGCCTCTATAAATGCCTCCAGCCATCTGCCATCACTGCATTGCTGCCCAACAAAACCCGCCCTGAAAATCCTGCAGTGCTCTTTTCCAATTGCTGTGGCTTGAACAAAACCTCCAACACAGCAGGAATGCTGGCATCCTTTTTTTGGTACCACTCATCCACGGAGCCAGGGGAAACGGGTAAGTGTCACGTACGGTAGGAATTCCCTCACCTCAATACCAATCTGGGAAACCTGTAATGATCAAAGTATTACAGTAGAAGAGAGTCCTGATCTAGGATCTGTCCAGAAAACAGCATCACATAAAACAAGTCTTACTGCAGAAAGGCCAGCATACCAGTGGCCCATTCTACTTTGAGAGACACAAGGATGTTTAAATCAGCAAAAATTTTTTTTTTTTTTTTTTAAATTCAGTCACCGCTCAGCTTGCGGTAGAAAGAGCGGAGTTCTTCCAGGAACAGGCTGCCTCATGTGAAGCAGTAACGGAACAACTGATGCCCTCTGTCCTTCCCCTGCCTGGGCTATCAGCCATTCCTCTCCAGCAGCCAGGTGGGCAACAGCAGGACTGCAGAGGTCACCAAGTCCAGCTCCAGTTTGAGGCCACTTCCCTGCACTCTTATACGCTTTGATCCCCTGTTCAAAGCTCTCCTTCAAATAATTCTCCTAGGAGATAGACTCCACAGCAATAAGTCCTGCTTCAGGATGCAACTAAAAGCTAACTAGTACAGCAGAGTTGGTAGTGCACGCGAATTGTGTCTGAGTAAACAGCATCTGAACCGCAGGCGTCAGTTGGGTTTTTTTCTTCCCTATGCATGTATGAAGTCACCATCAGGTCAGCCAGTGCACAGCACACCTGCAGCCTCTGGCACGTTGGTTGTGAATGATTTCAGCACAGAGCTCGGAAGGCCAGAGGGGATTCTGGCCTGACCTGGGAGGATGAGCTGGCCCGAAGCCCACAGGCAGCAGGCCTGAAGAAAGCAGGGCCCTAAAGTGCTGAAGGGTGCCAGGTCTGCGTGGAAGACCCTGGTGCTGGAAGCCTCAAAAAGGGACCAGTCCAGACTGCCCCAGAATAACTACTAGGTGGCAAGCAAGAGGGTCAGTATTGCATCAGCAACATTTTCTGCCAAAATCTGAGCAGAGGTACAGGGCTCGAATGGCTGTGATGTAAGGGTATTTACTGCTGTGCCTGGTTGCTTTCTTAATGCATTGCCCAAGGAGCAGGAGGGACCATACTTGCACAGCATTAAGTATGAATAGCAAAGCTTTGTTAAAATAACAGAAAACTTAATAGTGCTTGGGAACGCTCTTGGGCCTTAGACTACAGCTGTCTGTAGCACTAAAGGGTTGGACTGGTCCTTGGTACGTGTCTGCCTGTACCAGCCAGGCCCCTCCCAGGCAATTCCTGCGTGTGGCCAGGAAACTAAAGATGCTCCAGATCCACTCCCAGGGGAGTTCTGCATGCCGCCACCCTGTTGGGGGCTGAGACAGTGTAATTGTATAGGAGCAGGTCATTTTGTGCCAGCTGGCCCAGTACTTGGGGATATTCCTGGGCACATTTTATTTACTAGCAGAGACATCATCTCAGGGACAGAGGCAGGTACGATACTTTATGTAGAGAGTACTGGAAAGTGAAAACAAACGTAACAAAGCCCAACGAAGCACAGGAGCCAGCATGGTCTACCATAAGCAGCTGCACAAATGCATGCCAAGGTGCAGTCTGAACATCTGCTGTGTAAGCAGAAGGCAGCCAGGCCTAACTGTGTGGCCATCTTCAGATCAAGCCATTTGTTTTGGTGACACAAGCCCAGACTCCAGATGCAGCTTTGGAGGTTAGTCTGCCAGTACTACAGCAAGGAGCCTTACAGCTCGGACAACATCCAATAGGGATAGAAAAATCCCCCAACACTTATGCTGTAAGGACTCCGAGAGCCCAAGGAGTCCCAGCTGGACCATCCTAGGAATCCATGCAGCCTGCTCTGTTTTCCTTAGGAACATTTGATTTGGAAAATATTTGTTATTCCAAACTAGTAACTGCACATACAAAAAGAGTCAGTAAAATGAAGTTACAAACTGTAAGACATCCTTAAGTGTAAGAAACCCCTGTAGAAGTTCTCAGCTCTAATCACATTTAGTTATTTATGTCTTACTATGTAGATGCCCAAGATGTCTGGCGTCCGAGACATGTTTTTTACTTCAGCCTTAGTCAGAGAAACAATATTGAACATTTCTGACTAGAACACTACAGACATTTTAATAAAATTTTCCCCTCATCAATGAAGGCAAATCATTATAAATAACATAAGTAATTCTTCCCCCGCCCATAGCACATGTTCGTGGTAAATTAAAACCATTCTTTATCTGAAGTATTTTAAAGTCTAACCACAGAATTAAACACTGAGAGCCAAAAAATGTCTATGATATCTTCAAAAACAGAAGTGAGTACTTACCAAGCTCTGTGGGTAGCTCTTTTATAGGATTCCTTTCTAAAAGCAGAGTTTTCAATTGCCTTTTCAATAAAAGAGAAAATAGTAGCAACCGTAAGAGCAAAGTTCATCTAATTAAATAGAAACACAAGGATATTTTTCCTCGGTTTTTTTTTCCTTGCTTTTATTTCCTACTACAGGAAGGACTCCACAAGGCAAATCCACACTTCTCTGTTGCTAACATCAGTGCTGGGAAATAACACACCCCAAAGCTTTCTGCTGTAACAACCTGAAGTTTGCATTTATGCCCATTTTTTTTTATATACTACTTCAGTATTTAGTATTTGATCTTTCTTTGAAAAGCCTGCTTATCACTTTAAAGTCTGCCGCTAACTGTTCCAATTATAAACACATCATTTTCAGTTGTTTATGATTTTGCTGAGCTTCAACTGTTTGTGTTGAGTGCACTCCTCAGGCTAATTTGAGCTAAAGTTGCTCAGCCATTTTTGATAATGAGATTAGAAAGAAATATGCCTTATTTGTATTTGATTTCATCAACTTCTTTTTTTGAAAAGCTCTAGTGTTCCTATTCTTGGAAGCAGCCTAGAAGCTTGGCATGGGTCACATACAACATTTATAGCATTTATGTCACACATAAGATTTTTTTTTGATCTACCTGAAAATCTGCTAACGTTTAGACAAATCCCAAGCTTCTGAAAAAACATCAGTATGACCGTGCTCTGAAAACAATTGGTATTGTTTAGCAAGTAAAATTGCCCAGAGCTGCTGTACACGCTGTTGTTTGGAGCGTCTCTAATGGGAATCTCTGGGCTACTGTGTGTTTAGTATACGGGGACACTTCATCCAAATGCAAGGAGATTACCTCTTTTTACCCTTGTAGCGCACAGCCGCTGACACCCAGGCAGCTACGAAATGGACACTATAACAGAAACCATACTTTACCTATTTCCTAATTTTTGACTGCTTCATTTTGCCATTTTAATAGCATTCTTTTAAATAGCTTTTAAACCCCAGCAATATATCAGATCAAATGATATTCCATAGACAAAGTGCTGTCCATACCATCAATGGAATATCATCCTAACAGAAAAGTTACTGGGTTTTTATTTACTAGTGTTGCAATTTGACTTGTTTACTGTTAAAATTCAACAAAACAAACAAGAAGAAAGCTTGGTAGTTTCTGTCATAATATTTCTTTACCTCTAGGAAAGAAAAAACAACCCAAACATTTTGGCAGCTGCTCAACACCGGATTAACATTTGTGGCAATATTTTAAAACATTTCGATTCCGTCAAAAAACGAAAGCACCGTATTCATGTTCGCATTTTTGAAGCGGAGTACTGAATCCCATTTAAAGCAAAAAACTAAGTGAAAGCGACAGGAGATTCCAGACTCCGAAACCGGAATTCCTCTGCAGCTTGAGGCACCACGGTCCGCCGGGGCGATCCCACTGCCTCCGAACCCCTCGGCGTTTACAGCCCTGTGCACGGAGAGCTGAGGCCCTGCGCCACAGCAACTGCTCATTCTTGCCAGCTCTTGCCTGAATGCAACCTCTGCAGCGACGATAACGTGGAACACGCCCTCGGCTGATCCCTGCCCAGCCGTACATCCAGATCTCACAGAGACTTCTAGAGAGAAAAGTGTTAAGAGTGGTACCTTCCCGCCCTGCACGCCGGGCTAGACACCGTTTCCACAACTGAGGCTATGTTTTTGTTTGACCTGGAGAAACTCTCATCAGAATATCTATTAAAATCAGTGAAAAGATTCACGAACAACTTGAATGGTCAATCGATTGGGCCCCAAACTAGCACAATGTTTCAATAAGTCTCTGCTTTTGATGAAAACGACACTTTCGGCTGCTTCTAGAAAAGGATACCCAGAGAATTTCCAAACATCTTAAAATAGATCTTATGCTCCAACATAAAATAAGGATAAAATGAAACTATAAAAATATTGAGAAAGCAAAGTAATATTCAGTGAATATTTCTGATGGGCATTTTCTAAAAGCTGAGCTGCTGTTTGAAGTCAGTGGAAAAATACAAACAAGATAAAGCATAATACATGTAGGGACTCATGACTGACATTATTTTTGAGGAAGATGCACACAGAGAATGTCTTAATGTCAAAGGATTTCAACCGCTTGTACAATGATGATCATGTAATTTACAAAACATTGAAATACCATCAGTCCTGTCCAATTTAAAAATAATTTATGAAGGCTGTATTTAGAAGATTTGAAGACATCATTAAACTTGACATTTTCCAGCTATGTTTAGAGGCATAACCTTCATTTACCGTATTTTTCTAATCACAAGTTGAATATATAATGATTCACAAACAAGTGATCTTAAAATACCTTTAAGCACCTCGTTTCAATCACAGGGTGCCATGAAATTGAGGGTTTTTTGTTTGTTTGTCTTGGAAAATTCTGTAGCATATACTGCTCAAGGGTTGCCTCCTTTTCCTCCTTACTCACTCTTCGCAGAAAGGTTTCTTTTAGAACCACAACTGCAAGCAAACTGTCCTGTGCTGGTCTTTTTTTTTTTCCTTCCAGTAATAAAACCATTTCTTTGTTTCTGTTAATTACCATACATTGTGATTTGTGGTCTTCCACTTCTGGAGTGAGAAGCAAGGAATTGTCCAAGGACTTTAAAAAAAACCCCAAAACTGGTGAGAAGTTAGTTTTGGTGATCACAGCAACGTGAGAGCAAGTGCGCTTTTCAGGGTCACAGCAATACAGCGTACTTTCTTCCTCGCACACTCCATCTGAATCAGTGACAGCCAATTAATCCTTCCAACAGTTAATACCATGTCAGACAACCATCAAAACCAGATTAACGGGTAACGTTCTAACGTTCTTTGACTAAACTGTCCTTCATTGTCACTTAGGAGTAACATGAAGTTTGTAACTGTGGGTCCCCATTTTCGCCTCGCCTACAACACTGTAAAAATAGTCACCTGCAGTCAATAAAATGGTGCAAAGCCTATGTGAAAAGACCAACAGGCTTACATTTCTAAAGTTAAAAGAGTTTAGAAATTCACTATGTAATATTAATCGGACCTTTCAGTTCACCTGAGTTTTAGTAAACAACGTTAAGCTTATTTACCGCTCTCCTGCACTGAGGGCAACGCCAAACGAAAGCATATAAAAGCCTGACTGTTACAATGAAATTACAGCAAGGCAAAAAGAAGACAAATACAATTGTTATAAAATTATCTGTATGACCAATGATCTTACCTGTGGTAACCGATTCCAGGGGGAAGAGCTTTAATCTTGTTATAGCGGAGATCCAGCCAAACAAGATGTGGCAGCTTTTGAAATAAATCCTCGGGAATTGTTGATATGACATTCCCTTCCAGATGAAAGTACTACCAGAGAAAAACATAAACATGTTCTAAATCCAGAAAGAGAGTGGCCACTCCTTTGGCATGCAAAATGTCGAATGTGAAAACTGTAAACTGCTCTACGCTTTTATGGAAAGAACACTGCTAAAGGGGATTAAAGGATACACAGTTCTATAAGTTACACACAGAAGTGATTTATTTAAGGACTTTTTCTTAAAAAAAAAAAAAAAAAAAAAAAAAAGAAACAGGGATTAAAAATCATAGTTAAGAATCTGTAGCTTTTCCACTCATCTGTCAAAGCAACAAGCCCTTAACTGCTCTGCGCTATACTCAAGCCAAGAGTACCAGAACTACTCATAACAATTTACTCACCTTTATGCTGGGCAGTCTATATACTTCCTCAGTAAGATGCTTAATATTTTTTCTGCTGACATCAAGAGTACTTGAAGATGACAACAGACACTGTTCAACAGCTTTCCTGATCTCTTTTGATGAATTAGAACCAGACGGATTTCTCTTTTTGAGATGTTCGTCTCCAAAATTATCGCCGCTGCCGCTAAACTCTTTAGAGCGGTTGTCATCCATTTGTCAGGAAGCCTGGAATACCGACTCAGTAATCCAAACCGATCGGCTGAAGGCAAGTCATGAGCTGAGAAAAACAGCAATGTATTTTGGAAAGAGAACATACAGAAAGCAAGGGGGTTTTTTTAATATTATTAATTTGCAGATTATCCCCAGTGCTATGTGTTCTTCGTACGATACAGAACAGTCAAATTGTTCCTTATATACATATGCACACTTATAATAATGGCAGAATTTATCACAACACATATTTAAAGGTATAGTAAGTAAGAAAAATCATCGATCGGCCCTTGTGGCTATTTTCCCCCCACGCTATGTCATATGTAGGCTTGGCAGGAACGCTGACACACAAATACGCAATAAGTAATCTCCCCTCCGACAGCGTGCTGTCCTGCCAAGCCTCCTGGCTGCCCTCTTGGTCTCATCTCATCCGAAGGAGATACCGATATCTCCCCCTCCCCTTTCCGCCAGGTCTCACAGGGGCACCCGCACCTTACCGCGGTACCTCGCCGGAGGCACGGAGCGTAGCGAGGCTGTGGGGGCCTCTCCCAGCTCACCCGAGGGCGCGGGTGCCCCAAGGCCCGCAGCTGCTCGGCCGGCGCTGGGGCGCCGAG
>WAAD01010453.1:577269-587691 GCA_013389945.1 Fregata magnificens | reverse complement strand
GGGGCGGGCGGTCCTCTCCGCACGGCCGGAGGGTGCCCGGGCCGGGCCGGCCTCCCGAGCGCCGCCTTCCCCCGCTGCTCCCACGCGCTGCTCGTAACACACTGTTTCCCGTTTCCCGTGGTTGCTGCTCACCCCTTTGTCTTCCAGGGCCCACGTCCGCCGCATCCCTCAGCCCGATTAAGCGGTTCTGTTCGCGGGTTCCCCCTCTTCGGGGCAGCCACGGGGCGGGTGCCTGCGGGCCGAAGGCACGAGCCGTGGAAAGACCCCCAGCCCCCCCAGGAAGACCCTCCGGGGGCGCAGCCCCGCCGGGGCAGCCGCTGGGCCCTGGTTTCGGCGGTAGCATCCCTGCAGAGCCTCTGCGCCGCGGGGTGAGTGACACAGAGATGAGCCAGGGGCTGTGTTGGTCTGAAATAAAGCATGTTCTTAATTAGCACGACGGTGGAAATCCATTACTGGGACATGAGGAGTACTTAATCTTACAGATCCAGAGAATTGTGTTCCCAGTGACCTGACCAAGTTTGGTCAGTAGCACTAGTAGGGTTTAAAATACAGGAAATTAATTTCCGAGTTTAGATACTTTTTTTTTTTTTTTTGCTGACTTATACTGTGCTTATTAAACTAAATGAGAAAACAAAGCTATTTTAATGGGATTCCTTCAGAAGCTATTTCCTTACAGAAGCTTTTTTTTTTTTTAATTTGAAGAAGAGAACCTGACACATTTTATTATGGTCTGTAACCCCAAATGCATATTGCACTCTGTAGGAAAGAGTATCTCCCTAACTGTAAGAACTATCACATGGCAAAATACAGAGCCTTGGCAATAATACTATGAGCCAAACGGGTAAACTTCTTGTTAGAGCCCATGCATATACAGTGTCTTTTGAAGCAAGTACAGCTGGAGACTGGAATGTCTCAAACTGCCAGAGATACTGCATTAGTGCAAAGCTTTGATTCCATTAAATTTAGAATTGTCCTACCTTGGCTCACTTGAACAATCCCCTCGTTTGGGAACTTCTGACCTCCAAAGCCTGTCCGGACAGGAGCCTGTTTTGTAGTAGAGCACGCTGAACCTTGAAAACTTCCACTTTACAGGAAATCTCTGAATTCCGAAAGAAAAAAAAAAAAAAACTTGTGCTACAATACTGCCATTTTCATGGAAACAGTTGGCTTAAATGCATAACTAAATAGGCCTAAATCTTCACGCTTGCTTTGTTACAGGGCCACAAGCTTCTGAAAAATACACCATTACCTGGGCTGAATAAGACAAAGCACCTATTCCTCAGCTCGAATGCCTCTCCACTTTGAAAATACAGATTCTACTAATTAGGCTATTACTGCTGATTTGAAGAAAAAGCAGGTATGACTAGTAATTTCATTACGCTTTTCCTGGAATAGTTTTTCATTGAGGCTACTTCGGTGATTAAATCCTAATTATGAGCAATATTTATAAATCAGAGGGCAAAATTTATGAAAATTAAAAATGGATCAATGGCAAAGCTGTACTGAAAGAAGTATTGCTTTGCATTTGTTTATGCAAAACCAAAAATATTTTAGGATAATTTTATTTAAGATGACATAAGAAAAACATTAGGATTGAAACCAGTGACATCATTCCATTAATTAAAGCAGTGATTATTTCAGGTAGTTTTGATCTCAGCATTCTGTTTAGAATTCTATAGCACAATGGTAACGGCGAAACGTTTTCATGGGCGTTTCTAGGAGAGAAAGTGAATCCGGAGAGATACCCAACGTAGGTAAATCATCTTAAAACAGAACTTTCAATGTTCCTTTTTCAAATCTAGTTGTCCAATTCGGCCTCCTCGCTTGAGTTCTCTATGCGGTATCAGCACAGTCACATAATACCACTTCTTTAACGTGACAGTATCTAGGAAGATTTTATCCTAATGAGAAGGCAAAAAGAAATAATAGATCAAAAGTCAATATATCGCTGAATAGGGTGATTTTAACTTTTAGCAAGCCAGAGTTACAAGCTTCAGTTGCAAAGCGACAGCCAGTATGCATATTTCACTGCACAAATCACTGTCAGTCAGGTTGGTCGCTGCATTTTCAGGTTGCTGAGCTTTAAAGCAACTCAGGTTGTCAGTTTTACATTGAAGTCTTACCCTCCCGAGTCTTTGGTCTCTAAGCTCTTTGGGCCATCCAGTTTCAATACCCGAGGAACTCCTTTACAAATACAATCACAACAACAAAAATACCATTAAAGTTTGCATGTGAGATGGCAAACGAGCAACATTCTGTTTAGATTGTTTCTGATCTTGGGGGATAACTGAGGGTTTCAGCTTTTTGTATTGGGAGTTGCCTCCTAGAAGCAAAAGCCATGCAGGGATTGAGGGTATAAAGAGAAAACCATGCAATTGCTGTGCAGACAGAACTATCCCAAGGGCAGGCTGCGGCAACAGCCTTGTCCAGACCCGGGGGGGCGGATCTTGACGCAGCATGTTGAAATGCAGTCAGGTCTCCATCTGAAACAGTCATCCTGGTGATAGCATTTCACAGAGAAGTGATGTTAGAACAAGGAGGAACAGTGACAGCCAAGAGCTGGGATGGGATCGCTGAAGACCTGCATTTGTATCTTTTGACAAACAGAACCTCTTTGGATATTGAAAGAAGAATTTCCCAAGGGTGTTAGGGTGTGGTTTTTAATCCTTCAGCTGCAATGACACTAACATAACTTACGATGGAGCAAAGCGATTGCCAAATTATCTCCAAAGATGTACAGGTCTCTGCTTTCAGACTCAGCTGTTTTGCTAGGCAAGCAAGGAAGTGGCATGTGTTTCATTTGATTGAATTACAAGATTTTTTTTTTCTTCTTTTAAAAGGATGCCAATCTCCGAGAAGACCAAGCTTGGGCACTGATCTCTTGTCAGGACCTAAGCTGCTGAGTCTTCATACAGAGGGCTCAGAATCAAATATTCCGGGATGGACACTGAACCGCAGCCCTCCCTCCTCCCTAGTCCTGGTTTCAAAGATGATGCACTTCAAATGCACCAGTACCCACAGAAGAGAGGGAAGCTGCCCCCGTGCATCATCATGCATTGCCCTGGCACTAAAGCATAGCGGCCAGTTGTCTCTTACGACTCAGCGACAGCCGGAGTGGGCTCCTCTTCATGCGTATTAGAGCCTCCCCGGGGCACCGTGAAGCAAAACTGAGGTCTTTACAACAGTGCTTTGTCACCATTGACTATTGCGTATATTGATACCACCGACACTTCTCTACAGCATCACAGATCGGTGTGGTTGACAGAACGAATGGCGCCAGAGAGATTCTCATGCAGATGAATTGTTCAATTATGGACTCTAAGGGTACTGCATCATCTTACAAAGTTGCAAGTGATAACCAAGCTTCAGAGAGAAGTGTTCAGCTTTTCTGCCCCGCTACTTGTTCAGGTTGGCAGGCACTTATGTTACACAAGATTTACTTGCATTTGACTTCAGATAAGTTAGGAAGCAAAGTTTTTTCTCATCCTTCTAAAGTAAGAGACATTGAATAATACAAGAAAAGTCATTGCTTTCTATATAAAACTACTCTCTATAGCTTTATATAGATTTTTTTTTAATATCCCCATAAGTGAAAGAACTAGATGAGTGAATTCTAAGAATGAGTCTTATTAAAATATAGTAACATATGTTCTTAATTTCTTAGTGAAACATTTGGTTAACCTAAATAAATAGATAGCATAAGCAGAAAAGTGAACAGACACACAAATGAAAGGAAACACAAGAAAACAAAAGTAGGCAGAAGTCACCAAAAATGAAAGGGCTGAATTGCTCAAATAGTTCCAGAAATAAAATCAATCTTTCACAGGATTAAGCAAGCAAAAGCTTTACAGTATACAGAAAATTAAGCAGGATATATATTCTACACTGTAAAAGGCTAAACCAAAACAAGCAACTGAACTAGCATATACTTACCTCAACAGCTTAAGAGGAAGAAGTTTGGTAGGGAGGGAGGCAGGCACTTTTGTCACTCTATGGGCTTGAGCACCTGCTGGTAAAAGGCATGTAATCCATCTGCACCACAGCTGGTACCTGTGGAACCAGCAGGAACCCTGCACTGCAATGAGAGGTGTAACCCTTTTTCTACCAGTCTGGACAAGGTTTTAGTTTTAAGGTTGTGTGACAGCTGTTCTGCCTGTTCATGCTTACTGCAGGCCACTGCAGGTGACCCTGATAAGAGAATGTTATTAGTTAACTGTGGTGCTGTTAAAAGACTTTGAAACAGCTGGATCAGAGTGATCACCATTAGCATCCTTAAAAATAGAATTGGCACTATTTACAGAAACACTTAACGATAGGAAAATGTGTGAAACTCCCTCCTTATGTAATGTTTGTTGAAAGAATTATGTGTTCTTTTAGAGGAACTTTTAAAAATAAACGTAAGCTTTTCTCTGTAGGCTTTCTTCTTGATGAAGAAGGCATGTGAATTTTAAGAATCACAGTACTATTCCTTTCATCATCTCAAACATGTTGCAATTACAGCCATTATATTCAGTAAAGGGCTTTTAATAGGAATGTGATATCATGGTATATTGCCCCCCTTGTTTCTATGCCTAAATTAGGAGTGTCTTATATTATTTGCTTCCTTTGCAGTTTTATGATAATTGGTAGCATTTTTGTTTAGAAACCATTTTCATCAGCTCACTGAGAACAGATAACGACAAAGAATGTAATGCTACTTCAGGCAGTTCTATTTTTATTTGTACTGGTTTTATTCAGGATAACTTCACTGATACCAGGGAACTTGATCCTGATTACCGCTGATGAAAGAGGAAAACCATCACCATTCCATGCAACCAGTAAAAAGACAGAAAGGGAACTGTAAATAATAGCTACCAGTAGAGGGTAACATAAAGAGGTAAACTGCAGGATCCATACTGCTTAATTGAAGTGTGAGATTAAGAAGCAAAAATTGAAACATTGTCTTCAGTTTCCCTCACACTAATTTTGACATGATGTAAAATACACAGCTTATGATGCTTGGGAATGAGAATGATCAGTCATTCCTCAAAGGGTACTTCATTCACTTGCAGAAATGAGGCATCTGAGAACAATTGGATGAAATAATTCCTGATACAAATCCTGTCGTTAAAAGAATCATCCTGGATTTTCATAAAGAATTTATTTGGCCTGTTCTAGATTAGCACACGTATCACGTCTCCCAGTTAAATGAACGCACGTTGGCTTTGCCTGTTGGATGTCAGTGAGATTTTGATGAGCTACGACATAGGTGGTACCAGCTATATGAAAACTGGACGAGTTTGGTTCAGCATATGTAATTCCATAAAGTTAGAGATGATTTCATGGCTCGTGAAATGAAAGAAAACTCCAATCTCTTGGAATCCGTGAGAAAAGAAAGAACATGCAAAAGTAAACACAGATGGGAGAAGACAAACTCTTCCAAACATGAGAGTGGTTGCTCTGCCTTTTGTAAGTCTTCCCTTGCCTTTCGCAAGTCTTCCCTTGCCTTTCGCAAGTCTCTGCTTACACCCAGGTAAAACACAGTCATGCAAGCCTCATCTTTCTAAAGCTGCAATAGGGCTATTACGTAGCATCTTATCTATACTCTAGTCAGTAGTCACATATGCTTTGATCAGCTGATTTTCCACCATCATATGCCTTGAAGTGCAATACGTATGGATGTGCTTCAGGCTCGAATGCATTTCCACGATAAGAGACCAGGATGACGCCCAGTTTGGAGTGCAAATTACGGTATCTCTGTCTACTTTGCAGGTGTTGTACCATCCCCTCCCTGCAATATCTGGCATTAGCTAGCTATCGTCAGGCAGGATGGTGGACTAGGTGGACTTCGTACACGCTAGTGACCACAGCAGTTCTGGTTTGCCTCAGGTTTTCCTCTTGCTTTCCCTAGAAAGAACAGAACCTTCTTGCAGCTTTTTCTGCTTTTCTAATTTAAGAAAATCATCAGATCTGTTGTATATTAACAGTTTCCAGGGACAAACAGACATGCATATAGTACCCCCAAGACTTTCACTAGTAAAATGCCTAATTGTCTCTTAGTAAAACATAAAACACCAAAAAAAGAATGGAAAACGGAAGAGGAAAAAAAGAAAAGAAAAAAAGGAGTAATGAATTCTTAATGGTTTCAAGAACAGTCTGTTCCTAATAACCTCTTTGGTCACCCAGCTTGCACATTTCCCTCTTAAGAGATGTAATTAAGAGTTACATCCAAAGATGTCTTGAAGAATATATTATCATAAAAGTCAGCTTTTAATTAAACTTCCTCATTTCAAAAACAAAGTGGATCTCTGTTTCCCTGGAGACCAGGATATGTATGTAAGAGGGCAGAATTTTCTCTCCATTTCCCTTTCCTATGTTGGACCACTGTCGAGCAGTTTATGTATTTTTCTCCTGCAGGATTAGTATTAATTACTGAATGGACATTTTCATAAGATGACTGTACGTGTGTTACTGTGGTGGGTAATCTGCATTGATACTCTTGATGTGCAGTTGTTCACTGAGGGGATTGAGATCTTTCACTGCACGTTACTACACTGGTTTGGAATAGCAGTATCAGACACGAGTGCCCACTGAACAGGAAGGGAACCCTGTTTTCAAGGCTTAGAAATAGAAAATGAATACGATTCTGCTACAGAAATAACACGGACCTGTCTGTCTGAGCCTCCAGCACACTTGCACTGTGGGTGAGAGCAAATACTGTTGTCTGAGAGAAAACAGGAGGGCTACGCTTAGTATTTTTGGCACTAATTTTGCACTATTGTAAATGACTGTGCACGGGCAATCGTGACCCAGCATTCTCTGGTTCACACACTGATCTGAGATGGTGAGCAGCTCATCCTTCTCTCAATTTCTGTTGGTATAGAGGAGGAGACAACAACAGAGCTCCATCGGAATTACTCGAGAGTAGACGGAGAGTTAGAATTCTGAATAAGTTGGAATTTATTTGTAATGGTGTTAAAATATTGAAAATGGAAAAGCTTATACAACACCATTTGTGCTAAGTATTCACAAACTAAATACAAATTTCACTTTTCCTAATGAAGTGAGCAGCTGTGGCAGTTTTGCCCAAAGACCACCACCACATGATTTAGAGCCTGTATGATGAACACCATGTATAATGACAGTGCTGTTTTTCTCCCCTTTTCCTTCCACGCACTCTCCAAAGTCAATGTTCATATGTCTCTCATGTCCCCTCCAACACATTCTCCTTTTCATGATTCAGATGTTGTCAGATATGACTTAAGATCACAAGCAAAAATACTGTTTTTCAAACGGGGACATCACGAACAATTTAGATAATCAAAACATAATTTCCAAGGGCAAAATACAGGCAAATACCGTTAGTGGCCCAGATTCTTTGCCATGCCACAGAAGTCTGGAGGAACTTTTCTAAACTCTTTTTCTCTTATCTCGTGGTTCTATCACCATTGTTGGTGGCAGTTCAAAAGGCACCAGCACGGCACAACAGTCTCCAAATACCAGGTTTGGTATTTAGACTAAGAATGTCCTCTCCCAAGTCAAAGCAGAGGGCAAAAATCAGATGAATTTACACCTGACAAGAACTGTTCGGTTCAATTCATGATAAACCTCACCCAGTTTTCTACTGAAGGGAACGTCCTCCCTGACAATTTCAGCATCATAATTTAGACTGAAACGGGGCTTAGGTTTTGGGCACGGCACCTTCTTGCCTTAGAACCCCAAGGAGAAGTCCGTGGCTGTCCTGCTGAGTAATGAGCACAGGACCAAACTCCTGGTAGCTGTCAGGGCAGCTCCTGCCGTTTCATTCTGAGTAGAGAAAAGCCTCTGTAATTATGGATGGGTTTAGATACCTGATAGTTCTTCCCTTACAAAACAAGACTAAAATTCTGGTTGTCTCGGCTATGCCATAGACAGGCCTTGTGAACGGGCAGACCTCATCATGAGGATGCTAACAAGATGATCATTTTCTTGGGGTTTGTTAGGGCTTGTATATATGCCTATGGGTGACTTCCTAGAAAGCAGGAGTGAACGAGAGGACCTAGTTTTAATTAGCCTGTATTCCTATCAAGAACTTTGAGCAGCACTTAGTCAGTAGTGCTCTGAATAGCACTAAAAAGCCCCAAACAACCAACTCACAAGGCCTTTTATTTCTCTCCTATTTGACTTATCTTTGTGAAGGTAAAACTACTTGTTGCACTTCTAAGGAAGCAAAAATTAAACAAAGCCTCATGCTGCACCTTCTTCCAGTTCGCAGGTAAAGGAGTCAAGAAATGTGGCAGAATGAAACCCTCTTCTGGTATTAGGACCATCACATCCTTACTTCCCACTCTTTTTTCCTACACTACATCTTGCAAACTTCTCGGGTAAAGACTATGATTCTATGCTATGGATTTGATTGTTCAAATACTGGTGGAGAACGAGAGAGATACGACAACTGAATGGCAGACAGACTGAAGCCGTTCAACGGCATCTTTCATACTTTTCCTACAGAACGTAAAGGAAAGAGAAAGGAAGGAATGAAAGCTGATTGCTCAGAGATTTGCAGTATATTTAAAAACAAACCTATCCCTAAACAAAGCAAAAATTACTGTCTTGTGTAAAAGTGTTCTGTCTTTTTATTTGAGAGCGATTCCTTCTGATTTCTCAAAGATTCTTTAAGAACTATTCTTTGCCTTTGGAAAACTGTTCTTAAATTACACCTTTCAATTGTAATCCTTTTACAACTTTCAGGCTCTTTTAAATACTGACTAACTCGCAGCAAATTTTCTGTAAAGAGTACAATAACTAACATATCCATTTCAAAACATGCTATGAAAGAAAACAGCATAAATTTTAAATTAGAGGTTAGGAAGCAGCCTCTCAGAAATTATGGAAGTCCTTACTGATGGTATAACAGATACAATCTAATGGCTAAAGAGCTGTCACTCGCCTTGACATTTCTGATGTGGTCTGTTAACGTTATGAGTTATTTCTGAGAAACGCATTTAATTAGACATTCCATGAGACATTTCAGTTCAACAAGCCATAAAAAACGACATCACGAGCACGTTACAGCTCAGCATTCTGCAGTGTCTGTAGTGACTTGGGATGAATTCTTCTCCTGAGGAGCTCTGCAGCAATCCGGAGTTTTATCACCGACAAAAGAGCACGAACCCTCTAGAGCGAGTGAGATACAAACACTGATTATTTAGGCAATGCGGCTTTTCCATTACATAGTGCTGCACAGAACAAAAATGCAGCATAAGGCTCCTCATCAGAGCTCGCCCTCCGTATGTGTTAACAGTTCACGCAGCAGAATGGAACAGTTGCATCCTTTGCTATTTATGCGTTGGCAGACTGTTTGCGATAGCGGCTGTGGGCCACGCTTCTCTCCTGACTACTTGAAAGTAAAGTCGCAGTCCCAGTAGTTTACGGAGGAAAATAGAGATCTTCGGGACATGCTTTTGGGAAAACAAGGCATCTGAGTTACCGCCTGTTTTAAAGCTCTGAAGCAAGCCTTGGAGGCTTCACCCAGTCGAGCGAGGGACTCGGCAGCGTGGCAGGGAGGTGCAGTTTCTGAGGGGCGGTGGAACATCTGGTTCTGGGCCTCTGCTCCTCCTCGGGGCTGCCTGCGTGTGCTGCTCCCCGGCAGCCACGGAGCCTGGCAGCTGTGGGTCCCCGAGCTCCCCTCCGGGGCGGGCGTCCCTGCCACGCGCAGAAGTTATCCGCAGGGACCAGCCCACGCTGCGCTGGTTGAGCATCACCTGCCTGCAGGCTGCATTGGCCCAGGCAGCGGGACTGGATGGAGCGGTGATGTCCTTTAACGTGTACTGAAGAAACCTGGGGATTTTGGTGTGCGACTGCGTTAGGGGCTCTCGTTCTACCTGGGGAAAAGACGGAGGTTCAGGCACTAATTATTTTTCTAACTTTTGTTGCATTGCACCTGTTGCGGCGATCAGTGAGAGCCACCATTTCAGGCCTAAACTACCACCCTCAGGCTTGTTTTTCTTCCCTGTGTTGAAACTTCCCGTATCACATCTTCAGACACGGCGCAATAAAGATCTCAATAGCGAGGGAGCTTCTGAAACGCTGTGGAATCTCTATACGAGAAAAACATTGATTTTCCAAGCTACCCACTAATTTAAATCGAGTCCTTATTTTATTACAATAGCTGAATAAAAAAATCGATGTGGCTGTCTTCACATTAATAAGGTTAAAAATCAGTAGTGAGCACTAGTGACTAATTTAAGATGAGCTATTTGCGCTTTCATCAATAACAACCGAACGCTGGTAAAAGGCTCGGCCATATCATCATCTGATTGCCCTTCGTGGTGGTTGCGATGTTTGAGTTTAGCGATAACTAAACCGTGCGAGACAGCTGCTGACAGTGGGGGTGCCCCCGAGGGAGCGGCAGGTCCCCCCGGGGCCGGGGGAACCCCGCGGCCCCGTCCTGCGGCACCACCG
>WAAD01010453.1:519924-576455 GCA_013389945.1 Fregata magnificens | reverse complement strand
CAGCTCGCGACGGGGGTGCAACCTGTGCAAGGAAATCTCTGGGTTTAACAAGAAAAGGTCAAGCGCAGCTGGCCATCAAACTTCTAAAAACTCCTTCTCATTGCAAAAAGGCTGCTTTGGGGGTTTTTTTTTTCCCCCAAAATACGATTTTCTTGTAGAAACGCACCGTGAAATACCACAGTTGCATGAGACTTCTCAGATGCAGGGTGAAATCTCGGAGGACGGAAGGAAGGAAATTTGACCGTGGCAAGACTCGGGAGAGGCGTCAGGCCAGCAGGCAGGGTGCTGGATGGCTGGGGGCTCTCCTGACGGACAAAGAACCCCGCGTTGGCCCTAGGACACCAACTGAGCGCTGGCAAAAATCCCCGCGTGCTCAGGGCACTCGAATTGTACGCTAGATAAACTTGGAGTTAAATATATATGTTAATCTGAGTCTTCAAGGCACGAGGACGTTCTGGTTTACACGACTACTGGGTCTGCGGGTATCCCCTCGGTGAGGGTGATCAAACCTGAGACTGTCTGTGCTGCTTCTGACAGCTGAAAGGATGTTAGATCAGGTAAACTTTTACTGGGGAAGCAGCTAGCTGATCTCACCAACAAGTATTTATTAGCAATTCAGAGTATGATATTGAATTGTTAACCCTTGCATCTCTTACTACAGAAGTGTAGAGAAAACCTCTGTTAGAGTGACACCTTACTGCCCAAGGGGTGTGCCGTGGTGTGACTGAAATGCACAACAAAATTGCTGTTGGAAGNCGGTGTGCATGAGATTGGGTCGATGTGGCTGCTGGGCGTGTGTAGCTCCGGTGGGCTTTACCAGGATTTTGTGCTCAACGTGGAAAATGTGTTTCCTCTTGCATGTGGTGGGTCAGCAGGAACAGCAAGCGAGCCAAGTAAAAACGCTTAAGTTGAAGGCTTTGCTACGTAATTCAGAAAGCATTTCATTCTGAACTGTGCCTGTATGCAGCCAGTATAGGGAAATTGAGCTTTGCAGGTGAATGGCCATTGACAAAAACCTGATAACATCTCATAAGGCATTTTCAAGCAGCGCTTTTGCAACAGTGGAGAGTTATTAGGACATTACTTTCTTAATATTGCCTGCTTTTTCATCATCACTTGTTAGTGTGTGCTCAGAGCAATTACAGTGTTGTTCTGGTGAGCTCATATTTACTGGCACGGCGTGGTTGCTATGGAGATCTCTTAAGACATTCCAATAACTTCCTTATATAAAGAAGCCAGTTAATACTTTGGTTTTGTGTGTGACATAATGTGGAAGAATTGCTAGTGATGACAATTTAAACTGAAATAAATTAGAAAAAAAAGGGAAAAATATAGGTTAGTATATGAAATTTTACCCACAAGTGGTTCCCGGCGATGGATATACAAGAATGAGCCCGACTGTCTAAATCCAATGGTTAATCCCTTATAATTATAGGGTGTATGTAAATAGAAGGTTAACATTTATTCTAGTGAGTAGTAACACAAGGCCCAGTATTTACTGAGATAAATCAAACTCCAAATGCGCAGATTTTTCAGGCAAGAAACCCTTGCAGTCCTCTTGCCTGACTTCCTTGGGACTGGTTTCAAGACTTTACTGAATTACTGCCTCAAGGCAAACCGGTGTGGCTAAGCCAGAGCATGGTGGGGTTTCCTGGGGGTGGGCAGTAATGTGTTTGGTCTTGGCGTAAAACGCCTGGCCCTGGAGCATTTTCCGCTCTTAACCTCGCTGTTAGAAATCATCCTTTCTCTCCAGTCTGCGTCTGTCCAACCTCAGCTTCCTGCTCTTGGATCTCACCTTGGTAAACCGGGGGAGCTTCTGCTGTCCTGCCCCTGTCTCGGTGTAGCGGCAGGCTGGGATCACGGCCGCCCAGCATCCTCGGCGGTGGGATGCGTGGATTGAGCTCTCTGAGTCCGTGACTCCGAGGGTAAACTTCATATTCCTGAGTCTGGCCTGTGGACCTTCTCTCGACCCTCTGTGTTTTTTTCAGCATCGTTTTTGTTAATGCTGGGACTGAATTTGTTGCTTCAGCAGGGATCGAGCCCGGGGCAGGTTGGTGCTTGTGCAGCCTGTGTGCAGCACTGGCTTGTCATCCATCCAGGGACAGGATGGTGTGGAGCTGTGCTCTGGAGAGTCGCGCCCAAGGAACGACTGTCCTGCCCTCTCCTCGATTCCCTTCCTGGGTGCTGTGTTATCCCCTGCCCCCCAATTTTCTCCCAGTTCAGGTAACGTCTCTTGACTGTGAAGCCGGGTGCAGGCCAAGTGCGACCGGTCCTTTCTGTCTCGTCTGAGCTGTGGTGGGGGGGAGAGTGCACCTGCACCTTTCTGACACGCTTTTGGTACCGTGCTTGGCTGCGGCGTGCACGTTTTGCTGTTTCATGTTTGCGCGTACAACCTTTGAAATATTTCTGAGCATTTCGGCGTTGGGATTCAACTAATAGAACAGCTGACTTTGAAAGGAGAGTGTCTGCGTGTTTCGTGTGCGCTTCCAGAAAGCACTGGTAAGCGAGAGATCGGTTCCCCTCGCTTTGCGAGCGTCAGCTTCAGCTGGTTCCATTTACACAGAAAACTTGGCGTGTTCAGTAGCTGCTGGATACGCACCAGCTGGGTGCGAGCTCCAGCCGCTCCAACTGGAGATGCTACCTAGTGATGCCTTTTTGACAGCTAGTTTTTGGTGAGGTACGTTGTACCCTGTTTTTGAACAGAGAAAGTTAATGAAGGCTGGGGGGAGGAAGGATATAAAAAGGGTGGGAAGAAGAGTATAAGGCAAAAGAATAGCAGGGCTGCAAGGTTGAGCACTCTCAGAGTTATGGTGTGCTGGATTAAGGTGGCCTCAGTACGCTGTAGTGAATCGTCCATTTCCCGTCAGGAAAAATAGGCCTTTGACTGTAAGGGCTTTTTAGGGTTTCTTATTTATACTCGTAAGAACCTTTTAAAAGCTTCTTACTTGGTCAGTGAATTTGTTTGCCGGCACCAAAGCAGGCCCGGTCCGGGTGCCAGCTGCCTCTCTGCCTGTTGTGAACCATCGGCTCCCCGCGGCAGGGCACGGGGCACCGGAATGTCTCAGCCCACGGTCACAAGGCTTGTTTTTCATGTGGGCAGGCAGTCTTTTCCGTTGTCGTTCTGGGAAATGGCCAAGCAAGTTTTATTGACACCCCCCTCTTTATTCATTTATTTATTTAATTTTATTTTTTATTCTAAATGGCAAAAACCCATAATTGTGAAGCCAACAGGAATGTTTCAACCCAAACATTAAAAAAAGTGTTTAGCAGAGTTGCTAGGATTTGGGAAACAGGACTGAGTAATAGGGAATACGAGGCGCTCTTACACTTAGTGCTATTAGCATTGCCCACAGTTGTGTTACGTGAGACGGGGGGGAAAAAACACAGCATCATGGAGCTTTATGTGCAGCTATATCTAAATAGGAATTTCAAGACTGCGTTTTGGTTGTGACTTCTCCTGAATCAAAGTGGCTTACTAAAAAAGTGTATGTAAATATACATCAGAATATATAAAGCCATCTGGTGCTTTCTGCTGAGCTATTCCTTCCTTCGCTTACACCGAGGAGAGTGGTCCGAGGGCTTTCTGCCTGTTTCCTGACACTGAATTAGATGTCCAGCTGATTTACAAGGTCTTAATGCTGCAGCCTAGTTATTTTCGTCGTGGTTTTGTCTCGATCACTTGTTTGCCCATCCCTTATTTGCCTCTCCCTACTGGAGTGCAGATGGCTTTTTGTAAGGGGGACAAGTGCAGTCTCCTGGGTTTATCCTACTTGCATCAAAATCAACCTTTTAAAACAAGTTCCCAGTTTCACAGCCCACAGGTACGGCTCTTCCAGTAAAGCAGTCAGACTGCAAGAAGTGTGTACTCAGGGTTAGCCTTTGGGTCAGGTGAAGTGACTGCGGGTGGTTTTGTTTCCCCTCTCAGGGAACAATCTCTGTTTGAAATTCTTTGGCTCAGGTAATGCCGGGAGGAGGCACCAGACTGGAGTTTAGAGGAGGAAAAAAAACCCAGCCGCAAGGGCAGCCGGCAGCGTTCAGGGAGACGTGCAGGGCGAGGGGCGCCGGCGAGGAGGGGAAGCCCCATCCTGGGAGGACGTGGGTTTTTGGGGCCGCGGGGTGGGTGAATGCACCCTCCTCGCTCGGGGCCGGGCTGCCTCCACAGCTCTCGGTCGGCTTCTGTCGGCCGTGGGGCACCATCCTGAGCGCCGGCCAGCGACGTCCTGCGTCCGCGGCGGTCGGTCTCCCCCGTGGCCTGCGCGTGTTGGTAGACGTGGGTCTAAAACTTGTAAAAGAGCCGCTCTGCGAATGCCTGCTGCGGGTTTCCAAGTTGACAAATACTATTCTGTAAAAATGTGTTTCTGGGGTAAAACAAGAAAACTGTTACGCTTCTTGAAGCTGTTTCCTAGCCGCTCAGTTTGCTGAAGTGCTCCAGCTTGAGGGACGTGCTGGGCCTGGGGGGCTCTTGAAGCCCGAGCAGCGCTCAAGGGACGGTCCCCGCTGCGCCTCCTCGCCATCCTTGTCCTCGTGGGGACCACGGGAGGCTGGAGAGCCTCGGCAGCTGCTCGGCACGGCGCCCATCCCCATGGAAACGGGCAAGAAGCTGCAAAACCTGGGGGAATGTGCTTAAAATAATCCCCCTTTTAATTTCAAACCATGTGTTGGCAGCCTGTAGGGTTACACACACACACCAGAGTACACGTCCCTCCTGCCTCACCCTGGTGACCTGGTGGTCGAAGACTGGAGTGCTTCGTTTGTGGAGCCGTTTGATGTACAGAGAACGAACTGTGCATGCTGGTGCCGAACCTGCCTCTTGCTCCGACCTGTCATCCCGCAGCTGCCTTCTGCTGAGCCGGTGCTGCTGGGTGCTGCTGGGTGCTGCTGGGTGCTGGCTGCCTCCAGCTGCAGCTTCGGGGGGGACTCCCAGACCCGCGTGTCATCGTCAGCTTACATCACTTTAAAGTCAAGAGTTCAGTTGCCGCAGATTGACAATCTGTTTACATTCCTCCTTTTACTTCCTATTTTCTGATCCGCTGGGAGCAAGATGTCCAGCGTTCTCCACAGTGCTAGGCATTAGTTTTTCAGATCGGGGTTCTCCCCCATAGTTGTTTGTTCCAGGGGTTGGGACCTTCAGGGAAGCAAGGGCGTGCTGCAAGACTGTCGGGGGTGTCAGAGTGACAGAGACCTGGAGAGGACGGGCAGCGAAGCCTGACCTCGTCATGCGTCCCTTACCTCTGCGGTGACCCAGACCCTCCCACCAGGTTTGCCCCAGGTCTGGGGGCATCCCACTGCGCTGCCAGGAGAGGGACACTGGGAGATGGGACGGACCCAGCCCTGACCCAGGGCCCAGGAGAAGTTTCTTGCCCTCTCCTAAGGTGATAAGTATCATCAAGCACATGCCGCTCTTTTGGCCCCCTCCCACGGAGTGGCCGGCATGGCCCGGCCAGGTCCCTCGGTCCCTGGGGGCTGGGGCTGCCCTGCAGCATCGTCCCTGCTCCAGCCACCGCCAGCTGTGCTCCTCCTGCCGTGGCGGGCTCGCCGGCAGGGCAAAGCAGCCTGGGGGCTGGCTCCTCCTGCGGCCGGGTGCCCGGCACTGGGTCTCCTGCCCGGCTTCATCATCTCAGCTGGGGAGGGATTTCAAGCCCTGGGGAGGAAACATTGCCCTTTAGATCGGAAAACTATGGACTGATGCCCAGTAAGGCAGTTA
Organism: Fregata magnificens; assembly: GCA_013389945.1. Taxonomy (NCBI): domain Eukaryota; kingdom Metazoa; phylum Chordata; class Aves; order Suliformes; family Fregatidae; genus Fregata; species Fregata magnificens. The sequence continues at coordinate 570,751 of WAAD01010453.1, read as the reverse complement.
TAAAATCTCAGTCCTATTTATTTAGGGTCAGATACAGATATGTTAAGCTTCCACACACTGCAAATTACTTTTTAATAAGTAATCACTGATCAGATTGCAAGGCAAACTTTTTTTCATAGCCTCACTCTTATGTGGCTGTGGGTTGAGAGCACAGATGCCTTTCCCTGTTATTTAAAAACAAGAGAAAAAAGCCTTTATGTACTATCAAAGTGGCAGCTAAGTAAGTAAGTGGGGGGAGGAGGGAGTGGGAATTACAAGGAGGTGTCAGAAAAGCTGTGTTTAGTATTGTCAGCGGTGCTTTGTTTTTGCCTTAAATCTTGCTTTCCTCGGATCCAAGGCGCTTTGTGTGTGCTTTGCCCAGAGACGAGCTCTTGCCACATGCTGGCTGCCCCCCAGCCTCCCCAGCAGAGCCGCTGCTCCTTGTTCAGTCTAAGGATTGAAAACCTTTCCGTGCATGAAGCTTTTCAGTGTGTCGTGTAACGCAGCAATAGGTTAAATCCAGAGAACTCCGTAACTGCAAGTCATGAAAGTGTGTGGTGAGAAGCACAGCGTTTGGCTTACTGGCTCTCTTTGTCCTTCAGAAATAATAACTTTGCTGTCACTCTGCACACTAAAGGCCATGGTCCGTTCTCAGTCGCGCTGGAAGAAATCTGAAGAGAAAAGAAACACTGCTGAAAGGGGACAAAACGTCCCCCTTTGACCACCAAAAATTGCAGTTATGGAAAACCATTGCTATTGCTCACCTAAGACCATGCGTTATCTCTCACTTGTGTTGGCTTAAGAACGTACATATTTTTAAAAATCTTTTAATTGACAACTGTTTACAAAACTAAACTGCCTTTCATGGAGAGAATACAGTATGCATAGAGACTGGAAATTTAATGTTTCCTGCATTTCATGATGTATCTTGTTTTTTCAAATCTTTGTCGCGTTTTCATATTTCCTTTGCCATTTCCCGTTTTACAATTTCACCATTAACAGAGGTGCAGATGGGGTCTGTGGCTGAATCGCCGCCTGGGCAGAGCGCAGGCTGTGCAGGGCTGGGTACGCTCCCGCTCCTCCGCCCTCCTCTCCCTTGGCCTCTTCCCGCCTGGGGAAGCTCCCGTACGTTTGCCCGGTGTGCACGCTGAGGTGATCTCTGCTGGTCGACACAGCGATAGGGTAAGCAAGGTGCAAATTTTCCTACTTTTACACATCATGGAGGTCCAGTGCACACAACAGACCTGGCTAAGACAGCCGCAAGTGTTGTTTCTCCAAATCTGAATCCAGCACCTACGTGGGCGTTCCGCTTTGGGGCGCGGGGCTGCGGTGTCCTCTGGCTGGGAGGAGCCGTGGCAGGCGCTGGTGATGCTCCCAGGCGGGGGGTTCCCAAGGGCTGGGTGTTTGAGCACCGTTGGTGTCACCGCACCCTTCAGGTGGTGCCTGCGAGGGACCGATCCGTGCAGTGTGCCCGTGCTGAGCCTGCCGGCTTTCTGCCGGCGCTCTGCCTGCAGAGGTGCCGGCTCTCAGCCTACCCACCCCGGTCCTGGCAGCATGCGGCAGTGCTGCCGGGAGGCAGAAGGGAGGCGAGGGCCGCGGCAGCTCAGCGCAGAGCCGGCTCCCTTTGGGCGCTCATTTGCTCTCGGGCAGACGTGGGCTCTCTACGCCAGGTCGGTGGGACCCTCCTCCTCCTCCTCCCTGGCTGCCAGACCCTGAACACTTGAGTCTGGCTCGCCCGGCATGCAGCTGGAGGGGGATGCCCTGCCCCGCAGAACCCGCTGAGCACAGCCTGCCCCTTGGTGCCGAGCGGCGCTGGATGGGGATTTCACGTCCTCCCTCCTGTAGCAAGAGCCCAGGCATCTTCTGGAGGTGAGGGAGGAAAGGTCCTGCGAGGCCTCGAGGGGCTCATGCATCTGTGGGAGGTCTAAGGAGAGACCGGGGTAAAAGGAACTCTGAGGGCAGCTGACGCTGTTTGCATGAAGCTAAGTGAGAAAAAATTAACAAACCCAACAGCGTTTCACAGGACATTCGACTGATACGGAGTGAAAAGGGCAATCCAGAAAAAGTGATGGGAAGTACAGTTCAGGTAAAATGTTAGACCAAATTAATACTTGGTCTATTCTGTAAAGGCCACAGTCCTCAGAATTGGCTTGAAACGAGCCTTCTGCGAATTCAAAATAACATGCAGGAGCACGCTGCTAGGCATCTAAACACTTTACTGACCACGTTCCCGGTGCTGGCGTGGTGAGCTTCCCAGCTCTGCTGGCATTCCCACCGATGCCTGCAGCTTTCTGGGGGTGCAAGTACAGCAAGATGGAGCTGATGGTGCCAGGTCGCTCGTAGGCACCAGCACCGGCAGCTGCCGGCCGGGAGAGCCTGCACCGTCAGTGCCCGGCTGTGAGGGCACTCACAAGATCATCTCATGCTGTGGCTGGCAGAACGTCAGCGTGTGTCGCTTGACAAGTAAAACCTCCATGGAAATGAAAAAAGTTGCTCTTTTTGCGGTTTGGTACTTTTGCCATATGAAACTCGGGTTCCGAAGTGGGGAGCAGGTTAAAATGCCCACAGCTGGTTCAGTTCTTGCCTGGTGGGGGTGTGTGTAGCATGGTGCACGCTCACGAGTCCACGCAGGTGGGGTGATAACGTGTGTTTCCTTTTAAATATCCATTCATTTCTTGTGGGAATGCCTGAAATTGAGTGTGGTGGGAAACATTTGTGTGGAGCAAAGATGCTTGCTTGCAGCGGTGTTCCTCTGCCCTGGGGTCGGGACTTGGGCTTTCTGCTCACCGTGGCCACAACTGAGTCTCCGTGAGTGTGTCCCGTCTGGACGTACTTGGGCAGGGCAAGTTGCTGAGCCTGTCGTTCACGGTCAGCCTGAGAGATGTAAAAGCAGGTAGGACTTTTCCCGTTCTTTTCCAGGGACCCGCTTGCCAGCCGCGGTTTTAAACACTTTGTCATTCAGCAGAGTCTACGAAAGCTTTTACGGCTGCGTTTTTGTTAATGTGTGATTTCTACTGCCTTACCCTAGGATCCTGTAACAAGGCACCTACGTTAATCATGAATGATAACTTCCTGTTGTGCGAGGTGGCTACAAGTTGTAGAGCAGTAACACAGGGCGAGGTGGCAGTAACAGAGGGACGGCGGGTGGTGTGTAAATCCGAGATGCTGTGCGTGCCAGTGTATAGATAGGTGTGCAGCAGGGAGAACAACAACAATGGCTAAGCTCTGTTTTGGCATTTATCTCCCTAAGTGAGGAGAGGCGGGATAGCACGCGAGTGGCTTAGCTTCTCCTAACAAGAGAAGATAAATGTCAGTGTCCTCTTTCCCTCTCCCACTGTTCTTGAGGAATTAAATTGCTTTAGGTGACAGCTATGGAAAATTAAAAGTGCTTAGGATGTGTGGGAACAGACGGCTCTGAATACTGCTAAGCAATGAGATATGACAGTGTGTGAATGTTGATGTGCTAATTTACATCTAGTCTCTTGTTCGGGGTCTTTTCCGATACCTGGGACTAGTGAAGAGATGCAGGCACTGAAGGATGTTCTGAGTTCAGCGGCTTGCTGATTTGACTGTGCACACCGAAACCTTATAGGCTGATGGTTAGCTGTGCTGTGTAATTAAATTAAACAGCAATGTAATGTATTTACAGCTCAGCTGACGGTTCTGGAAGCTGATAATTTTCATTTATTATTCAAAAAAATATACTTATTTGGTCCTACTGGCACCAGCAGAGAGCTGGTGGGCTTCTGAGGCTGATGGTGCAACGGGTAGCTTTCAGGTTAACCTGCAAAAGGCTGATCCAGCATAGAAAGTTACCTTATTGCCCAAGGTTTTAGTTTCGTTACAGCCTAGCCGTCCAAAGATCTAAGTGACCTTTTATGGTTTTTTGGGTAATATGCTGGTCACAGCGTATTGGAGCCCTGGAGAAAGTGCACTGAGTAGCTCTGCAGCAAAGCGGTGAGGATAAGAGTAAAGATGTAAAAGCATGGCACTGTAGATACTGGTGCATTGCTTTGGGTCTTCCGTTTCTGCATGGTCTGTACAAGGGAAAATAAAGCTGTCTTTGCTCAGAAAAAAATATTTATTTCTTCTTTTCTTCATTTCAGGTTAATTCCCTGACCAAAAAACCACCCCCCATCCTCCAACAACCAACCAACCAACCCAGACAAAATCCACAACTAAACAAAAGTTGGCATCGCTGCTTAAAATACTGGCATGTGATTTATGTCCTGTGAATTCAGAGGGATTACCTGGTGGCAACAAAAGGCCATCATATATATATTTCAGATACGTGGGGTGGGGAAAAAAGGAAAGGAACAGGGAAACTCAGTAGTAACTGGGAGAAACTTCCATTGAAAAGAAACTATTGCAGTATTTAGGAACTGAACAGCCAAGACACTTCGTAGCATTGGACTTTAGATGTTATTGGTGTATAGGTGGGATATTCAGTATAAGGGCATGTGGAGAAGTACCTACTTAGGTCCCCTTTTATGGTCACCTGAAGAATTCCCATGTGTCTTTAACTCTAGTGCCTGAGCACATTGACAAAGGTCAGAAGGAAGGGGCTTGGAAGGGCTTGGACTGAAGCTCAGGTTCCTCCTCTGAGCAAGCAGCTCTCTGTGAGGATTAGGTAAAGCACTTATGGTGGTGCGGGCTGCAATGAATGCTCATTACAATTATCCAAAAAATGGAGTAAATTATATAGTTGGAAAGTCCCCTGCATTAGGTGTCAGTTAATCATCCAGGCCCACCAGGGTCAGCCAAAATCCTTCCAAATGTGTTTTCCACTGACCGCACGAGTAGCATGGTACAGGTACACAGCTCAGGAGTCTCTGGATGTTGGGTGAAACACATTTTTCTTTTCCTTGGAAATAGCTTTGTATTACTACTACCATTTCTGCGCTATTTCAGGTATAGAAAAAGCACTTTTGAAGCACTGGGTGGCAAGCGTGCTGCCAAGGCGTGACGCTCCCCATCAGTGCACACTGCAGACACCCAGAAGCCAGTGCCATGGCAGCTGCGCCGAAGTGGAACCTGCCCGAGTGCATCTGTGGCTGCGCGGCTGGGCCGTGCATCCATGGCGGTGCGGCTGGGCTGTGCCGGCTGCGGTGCGGCTGGCTGTGCCAGCTGCAGCCCTCCCTCTTGCTGGCTGTGGAGGCTCAGCTACCTCCCGAGTCAGACCATCGGTGGGTAAATCTCCTCTTGCTGTCGCTGCCGCTGATGTTGGCTGGACACAACTTTACCTCCATGACTCAGTGTGTTTTTGCTGTCAGAAGGATATTACATCTCTTCTGGAAGATCTTTTTTTAAACTGTGGTATATAGCATGCTAAATTACCTTGTAAAACAAATGTCATGTAATCCACTGGAAAGCTATATGCTGCACATTCGCTTTATATCTTACTGGTTCCCCAGTCTTAATGGAAACTGGCAGGCAAGACCAGAAAGTAGGAAACACAGAAAATTATATACTTTAGACTTGGATTGTTTGCACCGTTGGAAAACGAGCTTTATGCTTTACAGAAAATAAGGCTAAAGCTTGGTCCCAAATAATTTGCACTTTAAAGGCTCGATGCCGCATGTGGTAATCACATGAATAATTCATACACATTCAAGCAGTCCCCATAATTTCATATTCAAGCCTGATTCTCGATTTGCTCAAAACTCTGAACTGCCATCGATTAGTGGCTCCTCCAGCACAGAAAGGAGCTTGGCAGGACCTTCAGCGCAGGGATGAAACGATAACCTCTCCAGCCGGTGCCAGTCGCGTGTCTCCGTAAGGGCTGGGAGCCTTCCCCATCGTCCCCGCTCGGGCGGACTTGCCAGTTGCTCCGACAGCGTCCAGAGCTCGGCGCCTCGAGTGCCTCCTGGGTCTGACCTTGACATGTTTTCATTTGCTTTCATACATCGTTGCACCTTTAACCAGCAATAAACACTACCAGGAAAGTCAGCGTGGGTTTGAGCTGTTGCTATGAGCTCAGCATAGTGCTTCGAGTTCCCCAAATGGCAAACGATGCCTGTTCAAGCAATGAACCCGTGTTGTGGGAAGAGATGCAGATAGAGCAGCACGCAGCGGGCAATAACAGGGAGGTGGTGCGCAAGCGGTTGGCTTGGGTTTTCTCCCCCAGTATGCAGGTGTGCTTGGCGTACCCCCCCAACACACGTACTGCCTGTTGGCTTAATACGGGGATTTTTGGAGTAGCTTGAGAGCGCTGAGGTTTAGGCACAGCTGTACAGATGACACAGGCAGGCGTTCTGGGTGGAGCTGATGGGCAAAGAGGTGCTCACGTCGGGGTGCCGACGGCGGCACCGCGCTGCTCTGCTTGGACATCCCGGCTGGCCACGGCTCCATCTTCTGGCTGCGGCTAGTTCATGAGTTAGACCCACTGGCAATCTGAAAGCTGCCTTAAGTTGTTGGTTACTGGTAGGACGCGAATGCGTCGGGGATTTGTGGTAGTCCCTCGGTAACTCCTTAAAAACCAGCGACAGCAAAAAGCTCTGTTGTCAGCTCTGGTATGGTGTGTGCGGTACGGGGCGAGTAGAGGGTGCTGGGGACACCTGCAATCGCTGTTCGTTTTGTTCAATTGGTTTTTATTGCACGTTAAATGCCACAGCAGGAAAATTGCAAGCAGGTGTCAAAACAAGCACAGTTGCGACGAGGCGAACTTAGGGATTGATTAATGAATATTTTCAGCGTGTTGTATATTTTTCTACATAGCTTTCTGATATAAAGATCAATGTGTGAAATTATTTTTAAAATAACAGGTTTCTTTTAACTACAACAAATTGCTTCTGTTTATGAAAATGTTGGGTAACAGCATCAAACAATTCAATTGCTGATTGCCCCTCAATACTACTTTGGAAATAATTTTAGTTAGTGTTTCCTCTGGCCTTGGCTTGGATTTTTCTACGCACTTAGTTCAGCATCTCCAGAGGTACCCCTGCCTCGCCCCCTCCTCCCTCCGGGAGGGCTCTGTCCTCCTCCTCCCTGCCGTGAAGTGGGAGTTTTCCATTGCCGGCTCTTCTCTTACTCTCACCCAGGCTGCACGGGGGTTTATTCCCAGAGGTAGACCAGCGCGGGTGGAAAGCAGGCAGATGGGCGGCCCCTGAGGCTGGTGGTGTCGGACGTTGGCGGTGGGGATGTTGAGCGAATGCAGAGCCCTGGGGGATGTGCCCAGGCCCCAGAAGTCGTCCATGCTCGGGTACCAGCGCCCCGAGCTGCCGTGCCGTGCTGTGCAAGGAGAGGGGCTCTCCCGAGGGTCGTCCCTGCTCCCCACGCACGCACCACTGCGGTCTGTAATGGGACGAGGGCTGCACCCCGCAGTGGTGACTGCCGCAGCTGGAGGAGAGGGCGATGCCCTCCGCTCTGCGTGCCGCAGCAGTAGAGACAAGGTTTCCCTCTTTCTCGTGTTTAAAGTCTTTTTCAGGAGTTGTTGCCTTTCCAGAGTGAGTTGGTACATAGCCGTCTTCAAGAGAATTTCTTATCACAGAAATAGGATGTCTGCTTTCCCCAGAGAAGTTAAACTTGGTGAATAATTCAGTTTGACATCCCCACTGTCTGTGAATTTGGGTCTGCTCTCTTCTTGTTGAGTTGAAATGAAACCTGAGCGGTTATGATCATCCGTCCTGTGCTCCTGCAGGTACCGGGTGGGCAGGCTCAGTCCCCGCGATGCTCGGCACGCTCAGATGCATCAGTGTAGCCTGTCCACTGAGTAAATCTCTTCTGACACCTCCAAAATAAAGAACAGATTTGTTGTTGACTTCGGGGAGCACCGAAGGGGATCACTGCTCCTACCTGGGGTCAAGCCTGCCCCGGCAAAAATACCTTCAAGTATTCATGAATCTCCCGTGGCTCTTTTTTTTTCCTTTCCAGATTTATCTGCGTTGCAAGCATGTGTGACTAACAACCACTCATTTATACTGTCTTGGTCCTAATTTTTCCTTCTTTGCAAAAAAGAACCCCTTCCATTGCCAGAGCTGTGTGAAATGCCTTGCCTGACTTGATGTGGGGCAGAACACAGAACCGCACGTGGGGACATCGGCAGTTGCAGGGAGACTAAAACCCCCCCCAGCCTCAGGAGCGCGCTTTGTCCTGCCCCGCTGTTGGTGTTCGCCAGCCGTGGGGCCGATGGCTCCCGGTGCCGTGTGCTGCTGCCGGGCTCATCGTGGCGTTCGTGCAGCAGCCTGCTCGGGGTGATCTGGTTTCCTTCCAAGCCCTGAGTGAGCCGCCGGTGCTGCTGACCCACGGTGCGTATCCTCCCTTCAACTGTATTTGTCAAAAAAGTGTGGGTCAGGTGAGTAGCAGCGCTTCTCATAGGCATTACAATGCTGCGGCAGCTCTGACGAGCAGCACGTCCATTGATCCCAGCGGAAGATATTTTGGGAGCACGTCTGCTGCTCACAAGCCTCCGGGACAAAGATAGGACTGCATGCCTAAAATAGCGCCCTGGAGCCAGGCATGCGGTGCAAACCCCACCGGTGGCTGCTCTTGGGAAGAAAATCCAGAGTTTCTTTTCAAGTCATCATCGCTGTGTTGACAGGGCTGTCGCGGGGAAAGCTATCTCAGCTGGGAATGTATACATTAACTCCAAGTACGATGTACACACATGCAGATATCGCACACTGCTCACATAGCAATGTAAGTAAATAAAGGACTCGTTAGCTTTTAAATATACATAAAATTGCCTGCCTGTTGAAGAAGAAAAACCTTTTTATTGTTGTAGTGCGGTGCATGTTCTCCTCTAAAGCTGTCTGTTGAGTGAGGTCCTTCGGACCCCCGTGCCGTGAGGGCATCGCAGCGGGGATGTGCTCCGAAGGGCAGCAGACGCCGCTCGGGGCTGCGCTGCGCCTGCTGCTGCGGCAGGGAGTGGTGCCGTGCCGAGGTGACCCTTCCTGTGAAGCAGAGCACCGCCGGCCTGCTCCTGAGCCACGGAGAAATTCATGGTTGATGCCAGTGCATTCATTAATATGCATGTGTTAAAAAAAACCCCAAACAACCCCAAACCAGACATCAACTGTATTTCCATGGTGCTAATCCACCCAGTTGCCAAGAAATGAGTATAACTGACAACTCCAGCCCTTTCTCATGAGATTTTTTTTTTTTCTTTTCAATTTTCTTTATGGTTCTCAAGTGGAATGAAATGCTGTAGCAGAGACCACCCTTAACCGCGGTAATTGCGGTATATGCAGCAGTACTAGAGTTACAGTATATATGTGTTAAAAAGCAAGAAAACTGCATTTAATTTTCAAGTGTATCCTCCATTGCAGCTCTTGCAGATGAAGTGCTTCTTAGACACCCACTCATGATAAGCAATGATGGAAGTGTATCTGTTAACTGAGCTACTGCTGAGTTAGTGTCTGCTTACCTTCGCGTAAAAGCCAAATGGTTTGTGCTCTTAACCCTGTAGATTCACTACTGCAATAGAGAAGTAGGCAGACTGATGTGACCAGTGTATAAACAACTTCTTTTGGTTTATTTTCCCAATGTTCTGATAGTCGTTACCAGCCACAGTGAAATAGCAGGAGGAACAAGACTGTCTTTCAAGTCCCACAATGAATTTGCTGGTGTGGCAAGTAGTAAAAGCCTCTTTTGATTAAAAACCAGAAGCAGCTGATCGTAGAAAATATTCTAGGAGTCTCTTTGTTACAAAGAGTTCTTGTCTCAGGGCTGAGTCCACAGGAAACTCTAACATTTCTGGATTTATTTGGAAAAAGCAATGATAATCAGGAAGCATAGAATAAATGATATGATATTGAATAGAATAATGATGGTTGTTCCCCAAAAGACCCGTTTTTTCTGTCTCAGACCTCTTAAAGGCTCTTTTGTAATTTAAAAAAAAATATGTAATGCTGAATTCTGTCTTGTTCTCAGCCATTTTTAAGTCCTCACTTGAAACCCGAACGCTCCGTGCCCTCATCAGGAGTGTAATAAAGGGTGGGCAGATGAGAGAGTGGTGGATGAAAGACCTGGAGGGTGGCTGAAGAGCCACCAATACAACTTTACTAATGTGGTTGTGTTATGGTGATGCCATGGAAGCCTCCAGTGAAATCGGAGAGAATTGTGCAGAGACAGTCAGTTCCTGCAGGAAAGACGTTAGAGTTAAACAGACGTGAGGGAGTAGGAGAGAGAGATGCTGTTTTGGTGAAATTGGTGGATAGAACGTATATCACCAGAGGACTGGAGAGAGCATCCCTTGGGCTCGTGGTCCGCGGTGCTCCGGTGTCGCTGCGGCTCAACAGCACAGGGGGAGGCTCGGCAGGCACCGGCCGGTGGTGCGGGTGGGCAGGAGGAGAGCGGAGACCTCTCGCTGGCTGGCAGCTGGGGAGCCGGGGATAACCGCCTGTTTGACGGCAGCGCCGGCTGGGGGAGCGCGGGATGCTCCACGCGGAGCGGGGCGCTCGCCTGCCTCCGAGAGCGGCGCTGCGGTCGGGGTGCAGAGCGGGGCACCAGCCGTGTGCCCCAGCGCGGGGCCGGAGGCTGGGCCGGCACTCGGCCGGGGTGTGAAGCCCTGGGGTGCTCTGCAGGGAGCCGGGGGGGTTTCTGCTCTTTGCCTGGCCTTGCGTGCGCATAGCACAGGGCTTCCAGGGAGGATCAACTCCCACGGTACAAACAGCTGTAGGGCTATTTATCCTAAAAATGCAGGGGACTTTTCCTGCTCGCCTGTGATCAATCACACACCAGTTGCCGCTGTGAGCCTCATAATTTTTTCACAATACCTCAATGTTTGTTTCTGCATAAAATGTGAAGTTAAACAAGAAGGAGGTAGCTCCTTTTCTTTTCTGCTTTGAGCAGCCTTTGTTGCTTTCTTTAGGTACACAGAAAAAATGTGCCATGTCCGAGGACTTCAATTACCTACAGTTACTGGATTTAATGTGGTTCACTCTTTCTTGGAAAAGCATTGTTAATTATTAATAGTGCTAATTTTCCTATTAATTAATGTTTAAAATCTTCCAAATATGGTGTCAGGGCCTTTCCAAGTGAGGCAGTACTAAGATTAGCGATGGTCTGTCTACTTTGAATATTCTTGTAAGCCATTTCCCTGATCTTTTAATACAAAGCATTGGGGTTTTTTTCTTCTCCAAAATGGCTCCATCTCTCTAAGATGGATTTGTGTGATTGCACATCGGGAGTTGGGATATTGTTACAGCATGATAAAGTGCATTGGATTTCATGTTAGCAACTGGTGCATCTCTACAATTACTCTTGCTGCTCATTATTATCTGTATTTCCATAGCAACTAGAAGGTCTGGTCATGGACCCACCGCTGCTGTGCGTGGTGCTGGAGAGGCACATGAGCGGAAGGCAGGATCCCCTGTGCCGTTTCAGCCCATGCTCCTCGCTGATCGGGTATCGGTGCTGCTCAGCGCTGTAAGCAGGGCTTTGTCCCTCCGTTCAGCAAGCTCCATCAAAACCCTTCCCATCTTGTAAAAAGCTACTGAAACATTTTTTTTCTCATTTTTCTTAACCAGATAGCATCACTCCTTAACTTTCCGTACGGTTCCTACCCCGAAGCAGACCCCTGAGCTATCCAAACACCCCGCCTCCGTGCGTGGCCGTACCAGCAGGTAACGAGGGGAGCCAGGCAGCCTGGTGCAGCCGGGCAGGAGTATCTCCTGCCCTTCAGTGTAGGTCTTGACAAAGAACTGTCAGCGTCCCTATTGCTCTCTTAGCTTGTCAGCCTGTTAGTGGTAATACGACCTGACAACCCTTAAAAAAAATATGACTGGAGAATCTGTTCTCCTGCAGTCTTGGGGCCCTGCTTTCCACAGGTTGACTGTTGCTATATAAAGAAATAGTCTGTTGTTTCTAAATTTGCTCTGTTAATGTCACAGAGCATAAAGAAGAATAGCAAGAATAAATTGACATTTACAGCAGGGAGTGATCCAGGGAACAGGCCAGCTGCGGCCGTACCCGTCTGGCTGGGTGCTCTTTGAATGTTTGTTCCTCTTTCTGTTTAATTACGCAAGCCTGGAAAGTCATCTTGCATATATGGCTTTTTGCACTTCAGACATTACTCCTCTGTGCGCTGTGCAATTGACTCTGATTTTAAGCAAAATCCAGACATTGTCAAAATTTTTAAAGAAACAAAAAGAGGAGCGGAGCAGCACACTGAGTTTGCAGTCGGTTGTGGGACGGTCGTGGGGCTGTTGCCTTTCCACGGCAGAAGGGAGCAGAGCCACGTGCCCACGGCAGGGCCGGCACGCACCGAGGAGAGGGTGCGCGGGGGACGGGAGCCAGGGTAGGAGCTGAAAGCACCCTCCGGGCTTCGGGGAGGCCACCCCAGGGGTTTCATTAGCATCGTCAATCTTGTGTAAGCGGTTTGTAAACCTCGGCAAAATCTGGACACAGGCGTCGTACCGCCCGGGGTCGTCTCTGACCAGCACCGTCAGAGCGCTCTTGCCTCGTCTCTGCCGCCAGCAATAACCTTCTCACTGGACAGGGAAAAGGTCAGATCTGTAACTGCAGTCAAGAATAATCATTAAACGTAAGAAGTTACTTATGTTGCCGTAAATATAGGCGCATTTGACAGAAAAAAAAAAACCCAAACAATTCTTCTCACTAGGATATGAATGTAACCTATCCGGACAACATCTCCTTCTGGCCTTCAGATATCCCTCAGCTTGTCTTACTCTGGTGTTCCTCGTGTGGACCCGCTGTCGGGAGTGCAGTCGGGGTTGTTCCGACAGATCCAAGATCAGATTTCCCGTGTCTAGCATAGGTGGAAGCTCTGTTCCCCCAGTTTGGTTTTTTTAACCTTTTTGGGAAGCCCCAGCGCTTGCAAGTCCTTCGTGTACTGACACGTTGCAAATTTTGCATAAGGTTTACCGCAAAAGTAGGTCTTGATGCAACGACGTTGGGTAGGCTTTGAGCTCAAGTAAAGCGTTACAGTACTGTCAAATATATGTCCCACATATATAAATTCCTTCCTACAAGTGCTTCAGAGAGCTGATATTTGGTACATCGGGGTGCGGGGACGCGCCTACCTGCAGATGGACTCTGATTATTTTTGTTGGCTCTGGTGGCGCAGAAACGTTTCCCCAGGTGACACCAGCACCTGCATCCCAGCCAGTCCTGCAGCGATGCTCTGCAGGATGAGCCCCTTGTTTGGGCCGTGTCGGTTTGTCCTTGGCCGTGAGTGCCCCTTTGGGTCACAAAGTTTCCCTCTCCGTAGGTGTGCGAGTGTCCGGGCGTTACGGTCGGTCAGTTTGACTAATGAGGTGGGGTCCACGAAGAAGTGACCTGTTAGATCGCGCAAGAAGCACCTGCTGAATTTGGCTTCGACCTCCCAGGCCGGGCTTTGCCCCCACGTTGGACTCGTGCTCCCTGCGCTCGGCACTGGGAGCATGAAGGGGCATCACCGTGGGCGTGCGGCGGGACTGTGCAGCCGGTGTACTGGGAAACTGGAGACATAAACTAGGGGAAGGAACGGGAAAATGGTACCTAATTCTTCTGCTGTCCGGAGCTTCTCTTTCTTTTAGACTTACCACTTTTTAAATTTTAAATTTTTTAAATCTTAAAGTTTAAATTTTATTATTTTAAATTCCTCCCTCTCTGTTTGTCCCTCTGACACCGAGGCTCTCTCCCCAGTGCCGTGCTGTGGCCGTCCACCAGACGTCAAACCCGCAGCCTGTTTGTGTCCAGCCTTTGCGGATTGAGTTGCCTTAGGTGGTGTTTTGGGGATCAGGATGCCCCGAGCAGGGCAACACACACAAATCCTCCATTTTTTTTTCCCCTCTCGCTGCGCCCCGTGGCCGCACTGCCTTGCGGTCCCTGCCTGTCACCTCCGCCTCCCGCAGCCCCCGCGCGGGTGGGAGACGCACGCCTGCGTCTCACCTGCGGGTCAGCGCCGTGGAGGTGGGTTTGGCGCTGGAGACGCGCAGACCTGCTGGCCTGGCCAGGATCAGCCGGTAATTAAAACGCGCTGCATTTGGAGGGTAGCGAAAAGCCATTAAGAAGCACTCTGCTGAGGCTGCTTGGGTGATGCTAATTACTGGCGGTTAATTAAAAAGCAAGTACGAGGAAGGCTCTTTCAGGGACTCGAGCGAGGGCGTGGGGTGGCTCGCTCTGTTCTCCCTGCGTTTTCTGGTTGTAACCACAGCGGCTCCGCGCTGGGGCTCTTCCATCTCGGACGTAACTCACGTCTTGCAAGAGGCGCTTCCGTCGGCGAGCGGGCAGCCCGCTCCCCTGCCCGCGCCACCGCCGACGGCTGCCTGCGTCCTGACGTCTGTCCGTTGCTCATCGCCCAACCTCGCAACCTCTTCTTCCATCCACTTCCATCCACCGTCCAACGCGTTCATTTTTCTGTTTCCACTGCGAATCTATATCAGCAAATGAGCAAAATAAATGTTGCTTGTTTGTTTTGACAATTACAGTACAGATTTAATTACGATCCTTCTTCCTCCTATACTGCTGCATGTTATGTGGTATGTTTGGCGTAAACAAAGATGTTCTGCTAATGTGAGATACGGTTATTAAAGATACACTGTCACGCTGAAGCCTAGTCACTGAAACCGAAGTCAGCTGGAGCTGAACTTCCAGTGCGTATATTTCCATGTTCGTTTTTTGCAGCCTGTGCGCAAGGAAGAAGCAGATGCTGTGCAGAGACATCACTGAGAGCGACTGGGCGAACCTTTGGGAAGTGAGCTAGGGAAACTGAAAAATAAGGGAAAAACAGAAGAGAGGAATCCACTTCTGTGTCTTCATTTATTTTGAGTTAGCAGCTTCGGATATTAAAGCAGAAATACAATATTTAAGTCTTGGAGTGAGTTCTCTGTTCAAAACAGTGGGTATCTTGAATTGTCACTTGCCGTGAAAAGGGCCTGATTTTCCTGCTAATCACTTACTGCCTTTGAAGGATCTGTTTTGAAGTCTGAGCCTATTGTGTCGATATGAACGCAGCTGTAACATTGTCTTGCAATGGTAAATTGGCAATGACTTTGCATTTCATAATCAGTTAACAAGGAATCGCTTACAACGTGCGCGTCTTTCAAAATATCATTGAAATGTGCAGCAGACGTTTGACACGCTATTAGTTAAGAACAGGATCTTCAAAAGCTCTCGGGCAACAGTGTCCCCTCACTCGGTCGGGCCGTTGACAGAGATGAGGACAAATTAAGCCAAGTGTTTGAATTTCTTTCTGGAAGATACTTTGGGACTCCCGGGTGATTAAGGGGGGCTTAATAGCCCGCTGACCGTGTTTCAAATACCGCCCGGTTGGCACCGAGACCAGCAGCCCTTATCCCCTGGGGCTCCTGGCTCTGTGAACTCCCCCCGTTCCCGGTGAAGGTCGCTCTCTCAATTACGTCTTGTCAGAAAACCTCTCAAGGAGGTAATTCGAGGGAGAAATTATTTCTAGAGATTCTTGTCAAATTACAGAGAGTCTTTAATTAAATGAGTGTCCATTACTTACTGGCAATTACGGAGAGAAAATCCTTACTTCTGAAAGAGGCGAATCTCCAGTTTCCTAACAAAAGTTTGCTTTTTAAAATAATAAGATAAAAATAGCTAATTCTGCTCCAGAACTGAAGCTTAAAAGAAATTAATGTCTGTCCGTGGAGGGATTTAATTTGGAAAGTGAAAAACGTTCGTGTTGGCTTTCTGCACACAGTTGCCGTGGAAGAAGTCACAGCCGCAGAGCGAGCCGCAGCGGCGTGTTCCCAGCTTGGTACGAAGCTGATTAATCAGTCTGCGCTTTCTGGGGGTACCGGCGCACCAGACCTTTCTGTGGCTTTGCTGTTCTTCCCCTCCCATTCAGAAAATTGCCCAACATTTTCCGATCGGCCTTGAAACAAGCTGTGTCACCAAAGGGGTGAGATGAGGGGGATGGTGGGAGGATGCAGAGCCGAGGGAGGGGGCACAGCCATGGTGCTGTCTCCGTCCCTCCCGCGGTGTTGCGGCAGCCCCTTGCGTGGGGGGGGCTGGCGTGAAGAGCCCCCCGAGCTCGGGGAGCCGTGCGGGTTTGAGTCCCTGCCAGCCGCTCCACGGCTCGCCCCTAACCTTCTTCACATCTCATTGCAGAGTTTGGTAGGCAACAAGCAAGAAAAAATGGGCCCAGCCGTGCTGGTTTAGAGCCAAATTAGTGTTTTTAAGATTTGCCTTACGTCTTTTGGGTATTTTTATCGTCTGCCTCATTCTAACGGTCTTGTCTGAGTCATCTCATCCCTAGTTTAGATTTATACTCCTTTCTGCGCCTACTCCCAACAGGACCTGTATCCACCAAGCACAGCCTGCTGCTGGCCTCGCTGAAGTCATGCAAGACTGTTATTATTAAATTATGTGGGCATTGGATCGGGGAGTTATGAATATTGATATATTTCATTTAGCAGCCTTCTGAATTTAATGAGTGTCCATAACACAGTAATTGGTAATTTATCATAAATAAAGACAACAGATAAGGTTGCAATTTAATTATTGCTTGTGGGGTTTGTGTAGCGAAACACATTGAGGAAAAGCAACCCTTCCTAAATTACAGCCCTTTCTTTGAGCAGTGAATTAGGCGAACGGTCTTACTCCTTCCAGTGGTGCTGCCCACAGGAGAAAATGTCCTTGGTCCGGAGGGTTTGCAGGACCATGTTTTGATCTCCATGTGCACGAATGGCACGAGGCCCTTGCAAAGCTGTTGGGAGAGTCACCCCGTCGTTGCGTAAGATCATAGAATCGTAGAATACCAGGTTGGAAGGGACCTCAAGGATCATCTGGTCCAACCTTTCTTGGCAAAAGCACGGTCTAGACAAGGTCGCCCAGCACCCTGTCCAGCCGAATCTTAAAGGTGTCCAATGTTGGGGCATCCGCCGCTTCCCTGGGGAGATTATTCCAATGGCTGATTGTTCTCATCGTGAAAAATTTTCCTCTTGTGTCCAGTCGGAATCTCCCCAGGAGTAACTTGTACCCATTACCCCTCGTCTTTTCCACGTGACTCCTTGTAAAAAGGGAGTCTCCATCTTCTTTGTAGCCACCCTTTAAATACTGGAACGTGGTGATAAGGTCTCCCCTAAGCCTTCCTTTCTCAAGGCTGAACAAAGCCAGTTCTCTCAGCCTTTCCTCATATGGCAGGCTTCCAGGTCCTTGGATCATCTTTGTGGCCCGCCTCTGGACCCCCTCCAGCCTGTCCACATCTTTTTTGCATGGCGGGGACCAGAACTGCACACAGTACTCCAGGTGTGGCCTGACAAGTGCTGAGTAGAGTGGGATAATGACTTCTGTATCTCTGCTGGTGATGCCTTTGTTGATGCAGCCCAGCGTCCTGTTGGCTTTCTTCGCTGCAGCAGCAGCACGCTGTTCGCTCATGGAGCTTGTGGTCCCCCAGGACCCCCGGGTCCCTTTCGACAGCTGCTCCCCAGCCGGGTAGATCCCAGCCTGTGCTGCGCTCCTGGATTGTTTTCCCAGGTGCAAGACCTTACATTTGTCTTTGTTGAACTTCATAAGGTTCTCGTTAGCCCACTCTTCCAGCCTATCCAGGTCTTCCTGCAGGCTGGCTCTCCCTTCTGAAGTGTCCAGTTCCCCACTCAGTTTGGTACCATCGGCAAGATGTGCTGTCGTCTTCACAGAATCTTCTGCTCTCCTTCCACAGCCACCTCGTTTCTGCTTATTTAACGAACAAAACCCCTCCAAGTGGGGACAATGGACAGCTGCACTGCTCGTGTTATTCCAAATGGTGACTATTATATTTGAGAGATGGATCCAAATATGGTCCATCTGTTACGTGTTATTAAGCTGTTCACTTCACAGAGAAGAGAACGTTTCCGTATCTCTCCTGTGATGTTCACGTGAAGAGCTGAGTTTTTTAAAGCTGTTTAATGTTTTTCTTTACGGAGTGGATGCTAACACATGAGAAGTTCCACGACATGATGTGCTTCGTGTTCCTGAAACACCAGGGCTGCCAACGCACGTCAGTGGTAGTGAAGTCTGGCCTGGTCTCACGCGTAGCTGTGTGTGCCGTCCGTTCTGTGCATCGTCGCGGCCCACGGTGACCTCTCCTGCGTGCTCACGGATCAGCCGGCTGCGGCGGGGGGCACCAGTTTACGCCTCTCTCTTCTGGCTACCAGTGTTGTAGTGTCAAGTTGCCAGATGCGTTGAAACGGGGCAAAATCAGGCAGAGCCGCCTTGTTGTGAGCACGGCTGGGCTCAGGGCAGGCATTGCGGGAGGCGGCTGCTCATGGGTGCCGGCTCTGCTCCCAACGGCCGCCCGGGAAGGCGATGGCTGATCCCGGGGGTGTTGGGGAAACCAGCGCCTGTTCCCCCCGGTGTCTCCTCGGCTGACCGTGCCGCACTCCGAACCGCCTTGCAGATGCTGTCGGCTGGGCTGAAGTTCGGATGCTGAACGGAGGTTTCTGGCTTGCGACAAGATTAGAGAGACAGATGGTACAAAAAGCTTTAAGAAGTGGAGGAGGAGTTTGTTGCAGAGGACTCTAATTTTGCACTGAGCGTAAGGGGAGCGGAGTGAGATGTAATCAAGCGGGAGCTAGAAATAGTCCAGAGATAACGTCCCGTCTTTCCCTTTGAAAGTATTAAGAGGTTTATGATTGATTTCAGGGGAAGCAGCACCGGAGACTAAAATGAAAGTGAGTTGTGGAAGATGCAGTAGGTCAAAATTGAGATGATTTAAAGGATCAGTGAGCTGAGAGTTGCTAAAAATAGAGCACGCCAGAGACAAAGTGAAGTGTCAGGTAGTCTGATGGGATGCTCGTGCAGATGCGGTGTCTCCGGTGATGACAGCAGCGGCGGAGTGATGAGTGATTTGGAAGAAATTGGTTAGGGAGCAGCTCTGCAAGAAAAGAAGTTGTGCCTGGAGCTGGTGGGGGCTTGATCAGTAGCGGAGCCTTGGCGGGGTGCGCTCAGCACCGCTCCCCCGGGCATTGCGGCTGCTTGGGGAGGGGCTGGAGGGGACCGCGGCCAGTGCCCAGGCGCTCCGACCCCTGAAGAACGGGCGAGGGACTCGGGCTTTGGTCTGGGACAGGAGGACAGTGCCAGAGGGAAGGAGGGGACGCCTTTTTCTCCATCTCTGTCGTCAGCAGAACAAGCGATAGCTGATTTAATAAACAGGAAGGAAACAGTGGTTGGACGTTGCGGAAGACTTCCCAATGGCATGGACAGCCGGCTCCGTGGGGCAGGCTTCCTGGGATGCTGCGGCTTCTGCGGGCACAGGGAGCAGTGCCGCCGAGGGTGGTTCAGGCACAGCACCGCTCTGGGAGCCTGGGACACAGCTGGCTTCTAGACGATTGTTCTGTCGCCCTCGGAAATGTCCCAGGTGGAAACCACGTCTGTGCAGCTGGAAACCTGCTTAAAGTCTGGCTTCTCCTTCTGTAGAGCTTGCCGGGATCACCAGCTAAGAAAGTGGATTTCTTGGTAACGTTAATTAATCTGACAGTACTCCAGTAAAGTCTCGTTTTTCATCTGGGGACTAGGGTGATCTCTCTGGAGAGTGTGGTGCCGACCCGCTGGAGCGGGGAGCGGCGCGGCGCTGTGCCGGGCCTGCCGAGCCGAGGCAGACGTGGTGTAACAGCCGCTCCCGGGCTGGGTCCGGGCTTGCTCTGCAGCCTTGGCCTCTTGCATCTCCGTTTTGCTTTATCTTGACTCGGGATGGTTTTCTACCCTGCCTAATCAGAAGCTCAGCTATGGCAGCGCAAAGGTCGTCCCTCACTGTATTTGCGAAACTCTTAGCCTAGTAGAAACCTTGTCTGATTTTGAGACTCCAGTAATCATTATTTTGATAGCCCCAGATTTATGGAATTTTTTGTGCTTGCATTGACAGGTAATCTTAATATTTTTTCAATTATTTAGTGTTTAATGTATACCACATTCTTTCCAGACAAACATTATTTTTCTTTACTGTTTTTGAGGTGATGCTGGCCAAAGCTGTTGGATTAAGTTGATGGTGAGACGTATGTTGCTTCACGTCTCCAGGTCTTCCGTAGTCTTGGATTACAGGCTCACCGAGTCAGCGTGTTTCCCTTCGGACTCGTGAGGCCACATAACCAGCAGTCCCTAACGACTCCTGATTTGCAGTGAATGGTGTTGCTGGACGTGGTCCCCCCTCCCTGCCTGCCGTGAGGAGCCGTGAGGATCACGGGGTCTCCTCGTGGCGGACATGCCCAGCTAGGAAAACAAAACACTCCACAAGTATATCTGCCAACTTAACGCTTTTCCCTAAAGTAATTATTATTGCGTTTTAGAAACGAATTTTCACTGAAAGTTGTTTCTTAAGAATTCTTGATCACCTCAGTTAAAAAAAAAGAAAAATAATTTCAGCACACTTCAGAAATGCATCGGCACAAATATAAATTTAGCAAAGTCTTTGATTTCCTCCATGCACAGTGCAGGCTGCCTGGCAGTCAGGGCGTTCTGTGAGCAACTTCTGCAATTTCCCTTTTTATAACACACAGGTTACATTAAATTTTGATTCACATCTCTGTCATCAAGAAAATTGCTCCTTAACAAAAGGAGAGTCATAGTTGTGCTATGAAATACAGGCGTGGTCTGGCCACATTTTGGATAACTCTACCCTATTCTTTAGAAAATTGGTTTTATTACTGGTAATTGGGCTAACAGGAAGAGTATTTAATCCTGGCCAACCCAACTTTCTGGGACATTAAGTTCTAATAGGCAGATATAAACTGGTCTTAATAGATGAGTCTGACATCATCTGGCTGCTTATTAACTATTAAACCTTGTTTCAGTAATTCTCTTGGCAACTGTGTGTGTGTTGCCATAGTTTCTTCGTTAATAGAGCACGACATTAATGCATTTTGAGTCCTTCTTGCCCAAAAGACATGAAAAAATACCTTATGTTTAAAGATAGAAACTCGAACCCGTTACAAGAAGTAGGCAGAGCTAGCTTTCCGTCTGCGGACACCACCGCATCCCCACAGCTCGGTGTTTGTTAGCACGCAGGACATAGGTTTGCACAGCTAGAAAAGTGTTGCAAATCCCCCTGACGTAGTCTGTGCTTTGCAAACCTTGTTGGACAGTAATCTTGCAACGTGCATATTGCATACCTAGACAAACACTGGGTGGACCATCAAAGTGGAGATTCCTGGACACCGTAAGGCGTGTTCGGCTGAGGACACTCGGGGACCCTCGAGGACCCTGGAGGACAGCCTCCCCAGGGGCTGGGCAGGATGGGGCTCCGCGGGCGTCCCGGGGGTCGGGCAGGACAGGGCCGGGGAGCGCCGGGGGCTCGTGCCTGGCTCGGGCGCCATTCCCCGTTTTTCACTTATGATGCTCCGCAGGGAGAAGAGCCCAAATTAGCTATACCCTTTTCATCCCTTCCTCCTTCGTTAGCTGCTGGCATCTCCTCCAGAGCACGTTGCTGGAGGGGACTGCGCGTGTCAGCGAGGCATCGGTGAGCAGCGTGGAGCCGAGACCTGCACAGCCACGCAGAGTCTTCTTGTGAACTGTGTGAGGACTTTCAATAAGCATAAGTAGGGTAGATCTCTTCTCTCCTCCTCATCCTCGGGACAGATCAAACTGGAGGCATAAATAGGTTGAAATAATTTCACGTCTTCTCAGATGGCAGTCTTCAGATTCAGCCTGAACTTACTCAGGGAGAAATCTGTGGGAGATCTGTACAGTAGGAAGAGGCTTTTGTAAGTAATTACAGGCTTAAAGGAAGTGGTAGCATTGGATAGTGACAAGCGGTATTTATTCCATATTTTGTTCAATATTGTAAATTACATACTCATTAAAAAAAATAAAACGGGCAAATGCAGAGCTGCATAAAGCTTCTAAACTCGAGTCCCCAGGAACTTGGAGAGCCCTTGGGTCTTTGGGTGCACATGTGGGTACAGAGTCTGCTGATAAGCCTTCTCTAAAAGAAAGTTCGAAGTGAGCCGGTCTGCACTGAACGCGCGGACGGGGGCACGCCGAGGAGAGTCGGCTGGCGGGCGTTAGCTGGGTGCTGCCGCCCCCACCCCGGGGCACCGGCTGGACCAGCGTGTCCTCCTGCACCGGGGGGGTGCGAGAGCGGCCGTGTCTCGGCTCCCCCACTATTACTGGAGCTCAGTGAAGTCAGCCAGCAATTAACACGGTGGTTTTAAAAAGGAAAAAAAAATGCCTACATATATGCAAAGTTTAGCCTTCGTGTACTTAAAATGGCTGGAACTGCCTTTTTGGGGAGAGTTTCCTGTCTGGAGATGATTCAGTGTCAGCACTTAGTTCTGTTACCCTTAGAGATGCTTTATATAAATTCCAAGCAGGTAGCTAAGACATCCATATTGTTTAAAAAAAAGGCTTAAACGTTGCTTTGCTGGGATGCTGGATGACATCTGTACTTCTGTGGTCCGGATGAGACAGACTCTTTTTCTGGGCAGATGTGCACTCCAGAGCAAACGTGTGCAATTTCAGCATTACCAGATAGGCTGGACATCTACGTGCGGAGTGTTTTGTCTTATTGTAAAAGGGGAGAAAACATTTCATGGCAATAACTTTCTCCATGTTTGGAGGAATGCTGAGACCAAAATCTGATTTAATATAAAGTTTCCGTTTCTTTTAGAATTTCTTCTCACTTTTTAAAAAATTTTTAATTATGCAGATGGTTCGTGAATGGTAAAGCGTAACGAGTGATGGAGAGAAGGGGAAAAGCATGATTCATTGAGACTTTCGTGGTTTGTTGTGATTACCAGTGCAAGTCGCATGACAGGTTTCATTCTGTGCTTGGATAAGTGCGGTACTAGCTCTAGAGCTAACATCTTAAAATACCTCATGGAAAAGCAGCACACTAAGAGGAGGTAAAAGGCAAGCAAAAATATGGAATTTTTGGAAATGCAGAACGTCTTTTTTCTGCCTTTTTTCCCCCCATGGCCCTGTGGGTATCTTTTGTGCTGAAACGAGGCTGTGGTAAGACCATGATTTTATAGCTGGAAGGGACAAACCAGGTTGTGTTCTCGCAGCTTGTCCAGGGACGGTACGTATGTGCAGGGTCTGTCAAACAGTGGCACTCCATTCACACCACGAGCATATTCTCCATTATATGGAGATGTGTATATCCATTATAATGGCTTTTTGAATATTTCTGGATAATATTAAGCTAGTTTAGGCAACATTTAGTCTTTCTATTTCTTAATCGAAAGGAAGCAGATTATGAGCAATTTTTTTCTTCCCAGGAGGCAGGAAAGTGGTATTTGCCTTTAGGGAATAAGGAGAGAACACTTTCCGTTCATTAAATCTAACTGGGAAGTGCTCAAGGTGTCAGGTATGAAAACGGAGGCTGAGAGAAGGGAAAGGTTTTGATTTTTTTCAGTTGACTGTATCATTTATCAGCAATTTTTTTAATTTGGTAATTAAGGAAAAATCTAAATCAGTGCTGTTCATAGTGCAGTGGGTGCATGAGATGCACAGCAGAAGAGGTGGTCCAGCCACAGGGAAACGAGCCGGAGGACAAGGACGTGGAGGAGGGGTTTGTGGCAGTGGTACAAGCAGGAGAGAGGACCAGGCAGTGCGTCACCTTCCCTCGGTGCAGAAGATTTTGATGGTAGAAATAGCCCCCGGTATTGCCCCCACCTGCTTGTTCGATTGTCTTTTTTAGGGACAAAACGTACCCCCTTTTTCTTGGGGGGAATTTGCACTAGTTTCAGCGAAGGCAGAGCTTCATTGGCGCTTTGAGTGTATATTTCAAGGTTACGTTTAGGACGCTTCATAGGGGGTTATTCCTTCATGTAGTTACTTGGGTGCTCTTGGCATCAGATATACTCTGGGTTTGGGTTTTTTTCGGATTTTCAGGTGCGAGTCTCGGGGTGGCTGCGCCGTGCGCTCTCCCGGCAGGCAAAGAGGGTTCCTGCCTCCTGCGACAAGGGCTGAGGAGGCTGCTGGGGTGGCAGCAAAAATCCACGGATGTACAATGTTGCTGGTTTTAATCAGTCTGATTTGCTTATGATGAGAGTCGGACAGCCTGCTCCAGGCAAGGGACTTCAGCCACTGAAGCGCAGCCCTGAGCAATCCGCAGTTGTAAGGCTTACCTCTCCCATGCTTGCTTGTTTTTTTGTATTTTTAAATTAAAACGTACAGGTTGTTAGTGTGTAGCTGCTACACAAGAACAACATCCTAATTTAAGGAGGAATTGCTCTAAATCCGGTGCATCAGCAGATAGGTTATCTGGAAGATAAATCGCGGTGACATATAAGTGGGAAGCCCATCAGCTCCAGGTAGCACGATCTTCTCTTGTTTGCCATCGTTACGCTGATGGCGTTTTTCTCCTAATACCTCTTCATTTCAGCTTGCCGTTTCCTCTCTGCACGCGGGCTCCCAGGGCGCGGCGGGAGGGCTGGGGTGGGGAGGGGGATCCCAGTGGGTGACAGNCGGGGCGGCTCCTCTCCCCCCACACGCGGCGGCAGCGCTCCCGCCCGGCCACGGCGATCCCGGGCATCTCCTCCTTCACACGCAGCCCCGGGGTTGTCGAGGCGGCTTACGTAGCTTCACGGTTTGCACTGTTGCGCGGCACTCCGGGATGCTGCCAGCCACAGCCTCTGCATTACTGGTCCCTCCGTGCGGCACCCTGGTAGATAACCGTCCCCTCTGCCGCCCCAGCCCGCTGCACGGGGGGGTCGCCAGGGGTTTCACCTCTTGGGGAATGGGCTTGTTTTCAGCTCCCGAACGGAGAGGTGTGCTCCCCTTTTGTCGGCCTAATCTCTTATCAGCAGGGGTCTTGTCTCTGCCTGGCACATGGGGCAGCATTTTTCTGGACGCTGAGGATTTCAATTTCCCCGTGCCATGGATGGTAATGAGATCCGCTGGTTTGAGTCACGTTCTGAACGGGGAACAGAGGGGGTTGGCTGAAAATCTCTTACTTAAGTGGAGAAGATGTGCGAGAGGGCAGGGAGGGGATGGGAGCGTCTTGGCGTGAGTGCATTTCTGTCAAGGAGCTGCCGAAGTAAACTGCAGGCAGCGAGGGCAGGAGTGGGACGTCTTGTCTGAACCCTCCTGCGAAGGACAGCACTTCCCAAGGGCTGAAAATGATCTGACGAGCCCCCATCTGTGCGTCCGTTGCTCTTTTCCATTTAAAGATGCTCCGGCGACCAGGGCCTGTGGGTACCTGGAGATCAGGACTCGGTCGTCCCCGTGCAGGCTGTGCAGGGGACAGGCACGTCCCTGCTCCCGTTCCCAGCCTCGCAGGAAGGCAGGGCCAGCGCGGAGGCACAGGGGGAACTTTGTGGGACTTTGCGTTAATGACTTCTTTCACCTCTAAGCAATTGTGCTGCCATATTAAAGAGTGACAGCGGAGAAAAATCATCAAAATGCTAACCATGCAGTAGAAAATTAGTTACACTTTGAAGAGTCTTTCTAGTGTTCTCCAATTATGGAGAGTTCATATGAAATGTATGAGGGAGACGACCTCTCTTAAAAACTTGCAGTCAGAAACCCTGCAGACACCCTCTGAAAGAGGCGCGTTGCAGGGCATGATCTGTGTGGGCAGAGTCCCCCTTGCTGCGTCCCTGAAGAGCAGCGTAAAGCGGCCCAGGAAGCCGCTGCAGTTCACGATCTCTCCTGCGTAAGGCCGTCGCTAGACAAGAGTTACAAAGCTGTTGCCTTTCTGCACGCATATGCAAAGCTGCTGTATAGCTCATGTTCTTTATTCAAAGGTCACTTTGGTCTGCAACAGAAGTACTTCATTTTTTTTCCCCTCTGGGAAAAAAAATGGCAAAACTCTATTTACCATTATTTGTTGGATCAATTTTAATCAAGACTATATGGGTGTCCACTGGTAAACAGGTACATTTCCTCAGGCCTCAGAAATGGTCCAGCATCATTGCACCACTATTTATTTGGCTGAAAAGCTGTATTGAATACTGGGATTTTATGATTCTACTATGTGAGGTAGAAGTCAGATGTAGTGGGTATCCTTACATTTATTGGACTCACAGTTTCAGAATGCTGATATTCATATCTGTATTAAGTAATAATATATATTCACATATACATTCTGAGCATTGAGAGCATCCGTATTTCCAGTTGCTTGGTATTCGCAGGACGTTTCACTGTACTAGACTTGTTCTGAGATGCGTGGATACCCCAGACTTGGTTTTACCTGTAACAAACAGCGGTGACGGCTCTCCTCCTCTCGCCAGCAGGCACTGCACAGGGGAGCAGACATGCCATGGCCTTTGTGTCTGCCTGAGTCTGGTCCAGAGAGAGACTCGAGGTTGGTCAGCACTGCTGTAGCTCTGCGTTGCTCTGGTAGGTCTTAAAATGTGTGGGGTGGCTCATGGGTTGATGTGGTGTAATGAGATGGAGTAATACCTGCCAAGTGGAGCAGGTCTCTGTCGTGAAGGACCCACACCAAGACTTTGTTCTCCAGGAAAAAGGTGTTCTTCCCCTGTCCGAGGTCTGCTTTTGTCTCCTGCAAACTGGCCGAGCTTTGCTCCCGGCAGCTCTGGGCATGTTCAGCTCGCAGGCCAGCCATCGCTAGCAGGGTGAATACCTTTGCGGTAAGCAGGAGTGAGTCTTAAATGATTATTAGACAAGAAAGGGGCTAATTTAATAATTAATAGTTTGACTAGCTCTCTTTGCAGTAATGTTGGAAGTAAGTGTCACCTACTGTGATAGAGAGCCGTTTCTGTAAGAACACCGTAGTTACTTATCTCAAACTTCAAAATGATCTTTTCCAACTTTCTCTTGCTGGTGTAGAAAAGTGGAAAGGATTTTACATTAATTAATACCTCTTAATCAGTGTGTTTCCAGCAGGAGCTGAGTGCCAGTTTGTTACAGTGTTTGAGTGGGAGGAAAGAAATGTGAATTTGTAAGTGAAATAAAACAGGAGGGGGGGAATAAAGTGGAGGCAGGGGAATGGGGAAGGCGAGAGAGGACAGTTTAACGTCGGGATCTGGCTAAGCCTTATGTTTTCCTTTTGTGTATGATTCTGCGGTCACGTCATCTGATGATTTCACGTGGTGTGAATTCTCTGCTTTGAGCAATGACAGAAACACAGAATTTAGGTTTTCCAGAAAGAGAAGGCTGGTGTCTTCTTAACAGGCATGAACTTTTGCAGTCTGAAGTCGTGTTCTGGGCAATACCTAATGAGACTGACCTAGAGGATTTGCAGTCAGTCCTTTAACAATAATGTAGAAATAATTACAAATGAGTTGCTTGTTAAAAGGATTTGGGTTTGAAGCTCTTTTTGTGCCTGCGTGGGAGACGATGGAAATGCCTCTGTACTGGCAGGAGGCACCGTCTTTTGGGGAACCTGATTCATGTTTGCCACTCGGTGGAAGGCTTGCCGTTATCCAGGCAGCAAAGTCTTTAACAGGAGCAGAAGGCAGCCAGGAGGCTCGGTGCCGGCGGCGGGGCAGAGGAAGGTCTGTGGTGACCTACTTCTGGGGAGATGCCGGATGTCCCCAGGGCTCACCCCAGGCACCGGGGCTTGCGGAGCCTCTGCACAAGTTAAAACCGTGCCGTTAGGAGTCTGCTAGCTGAGTGCTGCAGTGAGTAAGCACAATTTGCTTCCCAGCTGCCCAGAACACTCCACGCGTGCGAGGGAAGGAGTGGATGTATTTTTGAGATGTAGATTTGCTGACATGTGAAGTGGGAGTCTGGAGATCCAAAAATAGCTGCTGTGTTTTCTGAACGGAGAGGGATCTCCATCGGACGTGAGCGGGGTAGTGCTGTCGCCCCTCCCGGGATTTCCAAGCCCACAGGTCCCCATCTTTCCTGCAGCGTTGGGGCTGTGGGGATGCTCGTGCCCCGCCATGGGGAGGGAGAGGAGTGCGAAGGGAGGGAGGTGGCCTGGCTGGTAGGCAGCACGATGCTTTCTGCCGGTGAGAGCTTTCTGCTGTTCGTATCTGCCTGCTCTTTTGGAAATAGCTCTGTGCTGGGGAGGAGCAGAAGGGAACCTGGCAGGCCGGTTCAGAAGGTACGGGACCTCTGCGAGAGGGCAGAGCTGCCAGCTGGATGTTTCCAAACGTTTCCAGCGTTTCCAAAACAATACGTATCCCCAGTTCCTGCACCTTTGCTGAAGAAAAGACCTGCTGAGATTTTTAAAAAGTTGGAATTTTAGCAACAAATCCTTTGCTCTCTGACCTCAGGAGAATTTGCTGCTGTCCCACGGCATGAGGATGTGCATGCACACACACACACACGCGCGCGCACGTGCACACATACACACTTGGGGAGGTAGACTCTATGGGGCACCCCGGCGTTGAACAGGTATGTGTGGTCTCACCAAGGTCTGGGCATCCCATAAGATGGCACTGCAGAGATATTCAAGTCAGCTGTTAGGAGGGCTTCTGGGATTTATACTTCAGGATTAGAGGCCATGTTAATAGGAGATTTTTTTTGTCTTTCTCTTAAGTGCTATCAAAAGAGATTTTTTTGTAGGTGATAGAATTTTGGGGAAAAAATTAAAATCCTGTTGGCACAAGTGCTAGAAAGCAGGTCAGCTGCCAGAAGGAGAAGCAGGCGTGGCTGGCTGAGGAACAGCACAGAAGTCTGCTGCTCTTCCCACCCCTGCACGGGAATCAGGGAGCTGGAGCCGTGGCCAGGATCCAGATGACTCTGTCCAGCTGCTCGAGCAGTCCCTGCGCGCTCCCTCCGCTGCCTGTGCCGAAACCCTCGCCGCCTTCAGCAGGAGCAGGGCGGGAGAAGCGTCCCTCCTCTGCTCCTCCTGCGCATCCGTCTCCTCACGCCCTCCGTTCAGCAGCGCCGCTCAACCCGCGCAGGCGTCCCCGCGGGCTCCTCGGGCCACGCAGCTGCCGTAGGAGCCTCCTCGCCTGCGCCGTGTGCCTGCGATTCATCGCTGGGCTTTGTCCCGGCGGTGGGTCAGTCCATGCGTGTCCATCTGCACCGCGTGCAGCAAAGCTCCTTAGAAACAGAGCTGCGGGTTTCCTGCTGGAAAACACGTTTCTGGTTCTGCCCCGTCACCGTTGTGCCGCAGCCATGGGCCTTAAATACAGCACCGCTCGCTGTGTGCGTGCAGCGGTTCTGTAAGTGGTGGGCCCTCTCCCCAGAACTTCTCGGGTGTCAGCTTTCATTAGGCTTGCAGTTGCTTATAAAAGCTTGGAAAATGGCACTCTAATTCAGGACTAGACGACTGGCCCTGCTGCGGCTCTTTACCAAGCCTCTCTAAGTGGAGAGTGGATGGTGGTGGTGTAAAAATGTTATTCTGTTTGAAGAAAAATACCCTGGAACTTGGGCTTTTCTGATACTAGCAGTTCTCTTCCAGTTTTTTTGGCTCTGAGAAGTCAGATGGTACTGAAATACCAGTAGTGAGCAGACTGAACAAGGGTGTTATTTAATAAGTTGATGTGATTTTAAAAAAAGTTACAGAAAAGCATTTGTAATGTTTGTCACTCTCTTTGGAAATGACAGAAGGAAACCCTGAGTTTGGATTCATACCTTTAATCAGTAATATCTTGATGCAAATGTAATGGTTTGCAGTATTTCTTTTCAGAGTCTTAAAACAGGTCAGCAGTTTCTCAGAAAGCAGGATTTCCTAATGTCGTTCCCAAAAGTGCATTTTCAGTACCATAATCATACAGCCCAATGTTGTAACAAGTAACTTCACCGGCTCTTGAGAATATGCAAATATTCTGCCTTGCTTTTCTCAGCGGCTTCAGTCTTGCAGATGTTTGCCCACACGAGCTGCAGTTCCTTGGTCAGGCAAGCCCATCAGCTTGTGCAGAGGTGCCTGGTGAGCTTTCAGGAGTGAAGTCGGCTCCGCAGGCGCTGCAGCTCCTGCCCGCAGGCAGCACGGCCAGCGTGCGTGTGCCGTCTGCTCGTCCGCTGTCCCGTGTGCCTGCGCGGGACCGAGCCCTGAGTGCATCAGCAGCGTGCCCATGCAGACCTGCACAGGGTGCTCAGTGCCGTGCCCTTGCATCTGCTGGGTGGGCAGAAGAGCCCACGTAAGGTCTAAGAGCGCCCGTGGAAACGCTGCATGGAGCGTTAACATCAGTATGAAGAGGAGCAGCACTTTTCTGGATGGGTCTTAAGCAGTTGGTACAGGAGCGTGCTGGGACACTGTGGAGTAATTGTGTAGGGACGTGGTGGAAGCAGGAGCTGGTCAGTAGGCCGGTTGTTTCAGTCTCTGTTTCCTTAAACCCATATCCGATGACTTCATCTGTGTGGTGATTCCCGCAGTACTTTCCCATTAGCTTTCTGTGTTGGTGACCACGGAACCGTGGACTGGTTGAGGTTGGAAGGGACCTCCAGGGTCATCTGGTCCAACCTCCTGCTCAGGCACGGTCGCCTAGAGCCAGTTGCCCAGGACGTGTCCAGGTGGCTTTTGAATATCCCCAAGGATGGAGACTCCACCACCTCCCTGGGCAGCCTGTGATATTTGTGGGAAGGCTGTCTGAACTGGTTCAGGGAACTGATCGGGGTTAAAAATGCCTGCCTGCAAAGAAGCAGAGGGAAACGAGCAGGTGGCAACTTGACACCCACGCTGCCGCTGAGCAAAGGATATCTAGGACCACAGCCTCCAGAGTAAGATGTGGTCCAGCCTTTCCCCCGCGTCCCCTCTCCCACCTCGAGGGCACAGACAGTGTCCACAGGATCGGGACAGAAGTTTCATCCCTATAATCCCACCTCTGTGCCAGGAAAAGCACAAACTGGAGTTTTCCCTTCCACGTGTCAGTGCACGGAGCGGCATTACGGAGCTTGCTCCCGGTCAGCAGCCTGAAATCACCATCTAGGAGAAGACGATTAAATCCTCCTGCCTTCCCGACAGGCAGTTCCCCCCTGTGGCCAGGAGCCAGGGTGGCTGCCGGCCACCCTGTGCGTGGGGCTGCTGGTAGATGGCCGTGGATGGATGGCCCTGGGGAGATCGCAGACAAACGGCTGAGATGCCCAGGCATGCCTCGGCAGGGACTTTATCTTAGGTGCTGGCCTGCTGTTCTTCCTTGGCTGACTTCTGTTCCCTTGGCTTACATTAGAAAGCTTATACCATAGCACGGCCAGCTAACGCACGTCAAAACTTACCTTCCTGGGTTGAAACGGCATGGTAAGGTACAGTACGATTAGGTTAGTGATAGATCAGCTGACGTCTAACCTGATGGAGCAGTGTGCCCTTCTCACGTTCAATACTAAGTCACGGATGGAGGAATTTATTTTGTTTATTGCTTGTATTTTTAAATTAAGCTTTTATTTTATTTAGCCTTTAGCATAATCCATTTCAAAGTATATAAGCGAGGTTTTGATTTCGTTCCCAGTTTGATCCTCTTGAAACTGGAGTCAACGGTGAAACACTTTGAAAGCCCAGGAAATGCAGTGTTCGTTATTTATCTTTTGAGATATTTTCATTTTTCCCAGCAAACATGACTGGGTTGTTGTAGATTCACAGGAGCAAGTTGTCTGCACAGAGTCTGTGCTGCGCAGTATGGCTTCTAGAACATTTTGTTTTCAGTTTAGACAGCACTGGAAAAGTTGAGCTCAGCCCTACAGGAGTCCTAATTAGCTCCATCAGCATATGTGCGCTGAAGTCATTAAACGTGTGTTGTTTGGTTTAGCTAAGGAAGAAGGACTATCAAGTGCCACCTGAGTGCACATAATTAAGTTTAAAGCACGAAGAGTTAATCCTGCTGTGTGTTAGAATTTGTGCCACTTCAGCGTGAACTCTGTGTTTCTCGATACACAAGTATTAAAAGTTAGTAGGAATTAGTGTAAGCTGTTTGCTATTGAGCTGAACAATTGTTTTGAATTGAATGCTGGAATCAGATTGTGAGCAATCCTATTATTAGCACTCATTTTCCTGAGTAGGTAATGATCGCTTCGACCTGCTACGGGAACAAAACGATGCGGTAATTAATCCACTGCGTATGGCAGGGCACGTTTTATTCCGTGATCAGCATCTCTCTCACTTGGTATGAATCACAGACAAATAGGATCCCATTGCAAAGTGTTACGCCTGAGGGACCTGGTTTTGCCGTGGATTCTCTGCTGGTCTCGCGTCTGTGGACCCTGCTGAAAGCAGCCAATGTTAAGTTGTGTATCTGTGAGTCTGGCTTAAGGCAGCTGCCTGGCGCTTAACAAAATTGAACACACGGCTTGTGTTTTTTGATGCGGTGAGATGGGCACCTTCCAGAGCTTTACCAGGAAAATCGTTGTCTCATTAAAGCCGTTCGGAAAGCCTCCTGTCGATTCTGCTGGGCCAAAATACCACCCCCGAGCTCTACCACTGCCATCGTGAATAGAGTTGAATTTGGACCTTAGAATTCCCAAACAACGGTTCATGGACCTCTTCTCGTTATTTCTGCTCTTTATACACCTGGGAGCTGCAAGCACTGACCTGCAAGCAGCAAGCTGTCCAGTCTGTGTATAATTCTGCTCCGACATCTGTGCAGAGTTTCTGTTGAGAATAAGACCCCTCTGTGCTAGCTCCTGTGCGTACGACACAGTGCAAGGCATGCTTTGCACTGCAGAATAGGCTTTTCAACAAGGAACACAAAGAGGGAGTCAGTTCAATTCACTTTGGATCAGAGACAGAGCCCGGAACAGAGCACAGGGCTGGTGGCTGTCGGTGACCTCGGTAACACCTGCGTGGTGCTGCGGTCCCCCTCCATCCATCTTTGCACCTGCCAAACTAGGTTTCCTTTACTCCCCTGACTGCATGCTGCGGCTTAGATCTGGATTTTGCTCTTTATTGTCAATTCTGGTGATGGTGTGTTAAAGATTTCTTGCTTTGTACTTTGGTTTCATGTGCCGTTTGTTTCCTCTTAGTTGAATCCGGTTTCCTGGAGGCTGGAGATACCAGTATGATTTCCATGTAATCAAACGCTGGCAAGTGCCGCCTCCGCCTGTGCAAAGCACAGAAGGAACAGAAAGCTTGAACGGGGCCCTTGTTCTGTGGTTCCCAGCGAGGAAAAATTGATGTGGACCCAATAGACAGCAGCCTGGGCATATTATGGCTAACAGCTTGGTGCGGAACAGTCCTTAGCAAATTGCATTTAATTTGGAAATGTGTAAAAACAGCAAATTAAATGTGCCAGCAAATTTTTTTTTTTGTAATGTCATGTTACAATCTGTTTATTTTGGAGGTATGTAGGTAAAGAAAAAGAAAAGAAAGGAAACCACAACCTGCTTCCCCCTCCAAGGCAGATGAAAAAACCTCGTGGCTGAGGGTGGGATGGTTGGGCTCCAGGCGGGAGGGAGTTTTCTCAAGCGGAGGTAGCGGCGTTGGAAAACTCGGGTCGTATCCTTTGCAGTTAAAGGATTTTGTTAAAGCTTTGCTCACGGTCTGTGGGAATACCAGGCAAAAGTCGGTCTATTAATTTTGTTGCTGGGTGAGGTTTATTAAAAATGTAAAGTCAGGGCACATTGTGGAGACTGTGGGTTTAGCGTGGCGGAGCAGCATGAAAAATGCAGACGGTTTAAATTTGGCCCATCCTCACGTGGAGCAGAGCTTAAAAATGGAAACTGTGGGGGGGAAGCACATGAAGTGTATGTTAATTCTTCTATGGGATGAGGATGACCTATTTCTGTAAGTCATTTTCGGTTGCCAACTCTAGGCAATGAAAATGTATTTTCTGAACGGTGAATAATTTAGCAACTTTAAAGTGATTAACATAGAGGAGAAGCTATAACATGAAAGGTAGCGTGCTTTCTGAGCAAAATACATTCCTGTGCAGGAGGACAGCGTGAATCCTTTGCATCCTTTAAATTCTGTGAATCCACTCAAAGAAGGTTCCTGTTGAAAGAAGATGCAAGGTTTAGGCTTGTGCTCATCCTCAGGACAAAGGTGAATTAAAGACCTGAGGATCTGAAGCAGTTTGTAGTGTCAGACCCTCAAAGGTGGCTTTGTCACTGTTCAACTTTTGTTCAAATTATGGATTGAAATGATTTAAAGAATTAACTTCTCATTTCATGGTTTCCCTTGTACAGTCAGAACCACAGTGTGAGCTAAGTTCATGAAAATAAGCAGACTTTATTTCTCATATAAAACATGTATTTATTACACTGCAAGTTTGGGACACTCAATGAAACTGTTACTGTGGCATAAATGTGAAAAATTCTGTCCTTGTTATATTAGACAGGACTGAAAAATGGTCAATGCTTTAAAAACTGTGCCAGAAGGCCACAGCTCATCCTGCTCTTAGTCCATTTAATGTGTGTTTTATTGACGTACACAGAGCAAAGCTTTAACTGCACGCATGCAACGCTGAGCCTGACAGTTCAGTGCAGACTGAGGGGCCTGCGCCGCTGTCTTTGATTGCCATGCTTTCTAGCAATTTCAAATAAGGCAATTAAGTTTGGTTGACAGAATTGCTTCCCCACAGAGCAGTAAAAACTGGCATTAATTATTTTCCTAGTCATCTTTATAAGAGAACCCCAGAAAAGCTTCCTGCTCTATATACCCAGGAGTAAGGTAAAAGACACTAGCTTGCAGGTCCCTATGATAATTTTTGCCCGTGCACCGTGGGCCGCGTGGTGTTGGTCTTTCCCCTTCTCTCTTGGAGCCTTCTCCGTCCCAGGTCATGCTGGAGTTGTTGTAAATAACCAAAGGGTTAAAACTCACAGCTTGTGCCCATACCCACGTTCTTGGGAAGAACAAGCTGCCTAGGCCCCAAGTAGTAAGTAACGCTTAGGCCAGATAAGAAAGTCTTAGCGATGAATGCCTCATTAACAAGAGCCTTCTAAAAGAACACAATTCAGTAAAACTTCAAGGACTAACAGTAGAAGCATCCTGCTACAGAGGAGGCTGTGAAGATGCGGGAGGGCCACAAACCAGTCAGCAGTGATGAAAGGGAATTCCTTGGCCCAGAAGACGCTGAAGCACAGAAACTGGGGGAAAGGTAATCCCGGCAGGGGGAGATCGACCACCGACTCGAGGACCACCCACTCAAGAAACCCTCCGACCCAAAAGATCAAGTAAAGTCTCAGAAATCACAGTGGGCATGCGCAGTCATTTGCATGGTAGGCGAAGAGTCTTTAACCAATCATTCAGTAGAAGGATAATGAATATGTATTGGCTATGTATCCCTGCATGTATAAAAGGTTGTTTGTTAGACTGATTGAGGGAACACGATCTTGGGAGGAGCTATCCCCCGTGTTCCCGGCGCCGTGAATAAAGAATGCCTGCCTTTTAACACTACATTGGTGATACGAGGTTTATTCCCGATTTCGGTGACAGAGTGGCTGCCAAGAAAAAAAACAAACAGGAAAATTGCTGTTGAAGAGGTTGCCGTTTGAACAACTGGTTCTGGTCCTACTGGTCGGTCGGACGTCTCTCGCGTGTCAGCAGGAAAACGGGGTCGGTGGTGTCCTCAGGACAGGACTCACGGCAAACACCTGCTCTCTGGCTGGGCTTAGGACACATCCTCCTTCCACTTAAATACAGTTTTGCTTAAGCTTAGCTGCAAACCCTACTGGCATTCCCATGTTTTCAATATTCATCAAGCATCGCTGGATGGGCTTAAATATTTTACAGTTCAGATACAGCTTGAGGGTGCAGTGCAGGTTTTCTTCACAAGCGTGGAGGCTGAGGAATGCTGCAATAGCCATTTTTTATGAGGTCTGATGAGGAAGGTTGTAATGAAGTAGCAAGCCACGGTGCCGTTCCAACGCCTGCAGCAGGCGGCAGGTTCTGCGGAGCATGGCCAACCTGCCGCACCGCTGCTGCCTCCTGCGGAGAGCCGGCCCTTCTCCACCCGGCTCAGCTCCTCCGTCCGTTTCGGGGAGGGGAAAAG
Source organism: Fregata magnificens (assembly GCA_013389945.1). Lineage (NCBI taxonomy): Eukaryota > Metazoa > Chordata > Aves > Suliformes > Fregatidae > Fregata > Fregata magnificens. The sequence continues at coordinate 535,169 of WAAD01010453.1, read as the reverse complement.
CCGAGGACTTGGGCATTTTTCATTTCCATGTGTTACGTGTTCCTGGTCTTACAGCCCACATTAAAATACAGAGATGTCCTTGCATAACAAAACTTGGATGAGTGTCTTTTTAATTCTTAGTTTCCTTTCTCTAATAATCCTAATGAGGACTGTGTACCCAAGAGGTAAGTTCAGCTAAATTAGCGCGTGTGCGATGCTTTGTGTGGAGTGCTGAGGCCAGGCTCTCGGGGGCTGCCCTCGCCCTAGGTGGGTGCTTGCTCCAGCCAGCAGCGTTCCCGGGAGCGGGGAGCCCCCGGTCGCAGCCCCAGCCCCCTGGGTTTTAATTTTCTGTTGGTGGCGGCCAGTCTGAGAGCAGAGCGGCGGCGTCCTGGGTAGCAGCATCCTGACACGCTGGTATAAAATTTAAGATGGGCGGCTGGTGTGGCTGCTGTACTAAGGTGACTTTTAGAAGAAAACAGTTAAGGGAGGGTTTTTCCGAACGGGCTGCGGTAACATAAAAACTCTCTTGCTGGCTGTGTAAAACGCATTTATCTGGAGTTATGTTTAAGGACATGAAATGATGAACTGGGGTCCCATGAGGCTAGGCACGTGACCCCATAAAGAGGAAAAAAAATCCTGCATCAAAGGAATTCCTAATTCAATTACTTTCTTAGACTTTTAAAAGATCCATTTCTTTCATATATCTTTTCATTTAATTTTGGAGATGGTTCTTGAACTTCTACATCCCCAGTTTTATTACCAACTTTCTAGACGTTTCCTTCTTTTCTTCTTCCTCATGCTTGCTGCTTCATCACAAGCGTCCCTTGTGGACTTCTGGTTCATCTGAAGTTAGTAGCTGCCTTCTCATAAAACTTGGAGGATTGGAGCTGGCTTACTGTAGTAGTAATAAGTTTCTTCCTGGAAACAGTGTATTCCTTCACTGCCTGGATTTTATTTCTGATTACTAAAGGTTCCCGCATCCTCCTATGAGAATTCCTTAATTGTGTTTAAACTGGCATTGCTCAGCAAACCTTACTGCTGCAGAGCCAAAACATATGGTACGTACATAAAACATTAACGTTTTTCCCCTGGATGGAAGTGAACCGAGGCTGACACAACTCAAACTTTTCTGTTGCGCTGAGCAAAATAGATTGTCGGCTTTCAGTTTGAAATGGAAATGGCAAAGTTGCCCCAAACTTTGTTTTCAGCCTAGTTGTCGAGAAAAACTGAAACATTTTAAAAGATTTTTTTATTTTTAATGAGAGTGTTTTCTATCAAAACCAGTTTCGACAGAAAGCTGTCTCTGAGCTGTAGTGCAAAGCAAAGCGTTGCCTCTGCAGCACTGCGAGGGCTCTGGCGGGGCTCACTTTGCTGATAGGCCCAGTAACGCAAGCATCAAATAAGCCTTTTTGTAAGCAGGGGCGTAGGAGCGCTGAGGAGTTGTCCTCCAGCCTGAAGTGTTGAAGGAAAAACCGCCAGGCAGCGTGGTGGAGGTGGCGGTGGTTTGGGATGGGTCGTGTCCCGGAGAGTCACGGCAAATCTGCTTTGCGAGGGCGGTCGCTGAAGCTGGGTGCTCTGGCACTCGGAGGGGTTGCACCCCGGCACGCCATTTGGGTATTTTACCCCATTTTGGGTATTTCACCTGAAATCCACATTTTTCAGCAGAGAAAGCAAAACTTCATTTTGGGTCGAACACTTCATTTTGTGTAATTATTCTTCCTACCTTTTAGAATTAAAATGCAAAGGAGGTCTTGTTGGACAGAAAAGTACTGTCAAGGTCAGTTTTTAAAACATTGCAGAAGAAGAGAGACCTTCCCACCTCCCTACACACTGTAAAAAAAATGAAATTAAACTGAGGAAATGAATAAAATGTTTTGCTATAGCCAGCTTTACAGTTTTTGTTGGAATAAATTTGTCTAAAACTGTTTCGCTTTACTAAGGTGCTTTCTGTTCACTTTAGGGTTTTTAGCAGTCACAGCCTAGCCCTGAACACAATACAACCTAAATATTTTATAAGGCACCTAAAGTCATCCATTTATCTTTTATAACTTCTGTTGCAAAGACATTAAGTAACATTTAGCAGATGTTTATCGCTAATGTTATGCTACTATAAACATCTGCTATAAAGACTTTTTTTTGGTAAATCAATTTTAGTTACTTGAAATAAAATTTTCTAAGCTGTAGAAGTGGGGGGAAAAAAGCAACAAAACAATTAAAGGCTAGAGTACACATCCAATCTGTCAGCTTGATAGAAGATGGAAGCTGAATTCGGTATTTAATTAGATCTATTTTCTAATGCAAAATGCCATGCCTCCAAGGAAGGAATGTCGTAGTACATTTTAATGGCAATTTTCACCATCTGGGTAAAATGTTTACCTGCTTGGCCCATTAGAAACTGGTTGTCTGGTTTTGGATTCCTAGAGGAGAGGACCGGCACTGAAAAGCAGGACGCCTTGCCTGAGCTTTCTGCCTGCGCCGCTGGCACCTCGGCTGTCCCGGGGGCCACCTGCACCTCTCCCACGCTTGCCGGCCCACCCCACGCTCCCCACTTTCCTTCTGGTGGCTTTACTCTGGGCTCTGCCGTCTCCTCCTCTCCCCGGTGCACCGTGCGGGGAAGCCCTTGGCCCCGGGACGGTGGTGCGGGGAAGGAGAGCGTGGTCCGCGGGCACTCCTCAGGGACAAAGCCCGGGGCTGCCTGCGGCAAGGTCTGTTGGCGTAGCCGACCCCCGACGCTGTGTGCGGCACGTGCGTGGTGCGTACACGTGCTGTGTGTGTATATACACTTCTGTAGAAGCCTTTCCTGCAAGCATTTTATGTTGAAAGTATAAAGCCCACTAGTTAGTGCAAGCATTGGGTGCATCATTCTCAAGGCGTGATCCTGCTCTGATGGGGACCACAACCGAGCAGCACCGTGCCCTTTATTTCTACCAACTGAGTGGATGTCCCCGATTCCTGGCCTGTGAAAGCCCAGCAGGTAAGCCCAGCCTGGCGGCTAGCCTGGGCTCAGGAGGAAGGCTTGGCAGCGGGTGATGCGGAGGGGAGCTGGCCTTCAGAAGCGAGGGGGTGACTGGGGAAAGGTTTGGTTCCCTTTCTTTTTCCCCATGCCACTGGAAAAAGCAAACTTTGCAGTTATGATGGAACAGTCCCAGAATTAAATGGCTGAAATGACCTTCCTGATCCTCTTGTTCCATTCTCGGATAAAGAGCAGGGAGAGATGGAGAAAAATAATTACTAGTGCTGTGGCGCGAGAAGTGGTGATTATCCTGTAAAGCCAGCCGGGCGGCCGCGCGCCTGAGCTGGCAGAGGCGGTGAAGGAAGAAGTGCTGCAGAACCGTCGCTCGGCCTGGTTCGGTCCAGTCCTCCTCCCGTTTTTCCTCTTTCGCCACCGGCGTGACTTCTCTTTGTTTCCACAGCGAGCGGCAGCGCTGGTGGGGGGTCCCAGCGGAATGCCTCCGGGCGGGGTCCTGTCCCTGCAAGTCCTCTTTGCTCCATCCCGTGTACCCCCAGAGACCGGGCAAGTTGGGGGAATGTCACAGACGAGCTTACCTTTGTGTAGTGCCGGCGTCTGTGATCGCAGGCGCTTTAGGCTAAGCTTAAATTATTTGGCATGGAAAATTAGCTCGGCGCCTTTTGCTGTGCCCGTGAAGCCTTCTCTGCCGGTACGTGGCGAGGTGGAGCTGGGGGTCAGGCTGGCCCGGGAGACTGGGCTGGTGGGAAGATGGGGAGTGCTGGGGAGGTGACAGAGGACACCCTGCTGCTTGTGTCTGGAGGGGCGGTGCTTGGATCATCACGGCCTCATGGATTTAATGTTGTGTTTAGCACTCAGTTAATTTATATGCCGTTCCTGAAGAGTTTGTGTGTCAGCTTTACTCTTCGTCCGCCCAGGATCGCTTTTTTCCCCATTTTTTTTTTCCCATCCGTGGTCAAAAATACTAATAGAAGGTATGAAAATTGGAAAAATCTCGTCTTTCCTTCCCCGTATGATCAGCAAAACTGATGTAGACTATCAGTAATGCTCCAATACCAACCAGAGCTCTCAGCTCTCTGCTGGTCCGCGTGCGCGCAGCCTGGGCGGAGGGCCTAGGTCTGAGGCCGGGCAGCGAGGGGTCCCTCCGGGAGCACCGGTCCTTCCTCACTCTTCCCCCCCAGGAGGAATTTTTCGCCTGGCAGGCGGGAGAGGCACCGGGATTGCTGCTGTGGGAGCAGACACTTATTTTCTCTGCCGCATCAGCCTTTCCTTGCAGGGTCCTCCTGCGGCAACACCTGCACCTCGGTGTTGGCTTCCGAAACGTGCGGCTGCCCCAGGAAGCAGGTCTCGGGTCTGTGACAGTGACACATCCAAGGAACTGGGATAAAACCGGTGTGTTCCTGTCGTTCCTGTTAGGGCTCTAATTAGCAGTCCTTTCCGCCTGGGTAAGACGATACTGTGATCAAACGGCTTCAGCTCTGCCCTACTTTAGACTTGGTGCGCTGGAAGAGGTTGATTATTTGCCAGGGAGATTTTATATTCCAGCTGCATATAAAGTTTTCCCTTAAAAATTAATGTGACGGTTCTGCCCCGGAAAGCCTGCAGTCGCTGTCCTTGGGAACAGATGAACTTGTGTCCACGGTGCAGTGTGGCTGCCCGTATTCCCGGCAGCCGCTCCTCGAGCTTTTCTGCAGGCAGGGCCCCTGGTGCGGGAAGGTTTGCTTTCGGTGGGTGTCTCTGCCGCCTGCCAGCACAGCGCCCGCCTGCTCCCCTCGACCGAGCGGCCGTGGGAGCAGGACGCGGTACTCCGNGTGGGGCTGTTGGCGCCTGCCCCCCGCCTGGCTGGCGGTCGGTGGCCGAGGTTCCCAGGCCCGGGAGCCGTGAGGTGCTCTGTCTGCCGCAGGCTGATGAAAAAGCCTTGGCTTTGCTGTAACAGTCGTCATCTTTAGGAATAACATCTCCGTACAGAGACGTAAAGTAGCGTATGTAACACACAGACGAATGCATACTTCCGGTGGTGCCCAATGGCGACGGTAACGCCGTGGGTGCCGGCCGTATCCCACGCTGGGGACGGCTCCAAGGCCGGCCGAGCCCCGGTGCTCTGCCCGGGGCGTTTACGTGGGTAGCGGAGTGCATCCCTATATAATGTTTGCTTTTTCAATACCAGCGCTCTGTAATTTGCTTGGAAGCTGTTTAACAAGCGACACCTGCATAAAATGGGCCATTTACCAGAGAGTTTTGCCGAGAGGCGGTACCCTTCTAGAAATACTAGCTGGACGTGTGGGAGCACGGAGAAACAAAACCGTCTTCGGCATTGGCCTTGGGGCATCGGTTAGTGGTTTCATTTCTGGTGGTCCGGAGGGCTCTGGCGTGCTGCCCTTCCGCAGCCAGCCTCCGGAAACACATCTCACCCCAGAGCCAAGGGAGGCTAACTGCTGTGAAAGCTGTGCAGCATCTGCAAACAGCCTTATTTGCCCGTCAACCTGTGTATGATAGAGCACACGCTTGTCTCCTGTGCTTTTGCTCAAGACCACCGTGAATTCATTTAGTGCTCGCTGATGTGTGCCTGCGGAGAGCTCGGCGGGGTGGTTAATGAATACCCTGTTTGCCTCCCTGGGTTGTTATTACAGAGTAACATAGTTTTTTCTAACAGAAATAGTGTTTGTAAAGCATACAGAACACAAGGGACAAGGTGCTGTGTTTTTCCCTGCGATCGCTAGTACGTCCTGAGCTCGTTGATGGAGAAGCAGATGAATGTAATATGCTTGCACTCGTTTGGAAGGGTTCCCGGCCAATGCAAGCAGTATTTTTGTGCTAATTAGGAATGGTTTCTGGCCAATGCAAACATTATCGTACTCAACAGCAATAACCCAGTCTTCCTAAAATGACTTTGCAGTTGCTTTGCGTGGTATATTTGATTCCTTACGGAGTCGCAGAGATTCATTTTTAATCATACAATAACTCGCTGTTTTTACACGCCTTCAGAGTTGCTTCCTAATAGTATGTTTGAATCCTTATTTTCTGAAGGGGTTCATTTATAGCACTGGGCTTGTATTATACCTTTAATTTCTTTCATTATCTACCAGCATTCCCTGAATTCCTGGGTAGTTAATGCTCACTTGAGTTTCCTGTCAGTCACATTATACTGTATTTCCATTTTTCTCATCCATGTAATCTTCTCTGTGGATATGAATAGGCCAAACAGATCAGCCCGAGATGCTGGAGACCGAACACATTGCTTGTGCTTTTCCCAGTGGTAGAAAGGAAGGCAGTGGTTTCTTGCGCCGTAGGGAGCCTTCCGGTTAGAGAAAAAATGGATGCTTTGCGTTCAAAGGGTTTCAGGCTTGGGGAGCACTGCTGATAGCATTCCCCGTTGACCTTTGCTCCCTCTCTCCATCAAATACCTCTGCTTTTTCCCCCAAGTTGCTTTACCTCATCTAATCACAAGCCTCACTTTTGATCTCCCCGGTCTTCCCAGTTCGCTCAGGTTCGTCCTCCGATTCGAAGGCTTTTCATACCGAGTCCTCCCTGTCCCCCCCGTTGTCCTGCCTCTCTCTCCCCCACTGTTTTCAGCAGGCTCACCGCTTCTTTGGAAATTTTCTGAGGTTTCTGGTTGCGGTGATGCCTACGTTTGCCTTAGAGGCTCTTTGCAGTACTTCCCCGGTCTGCCCGGTCCCCTCGCTCAGGCCCTCCCCATCGCCTTAAAAGCTGCTCCTAATACCGACGTCGGTTAATCCTGCCGTGGTTCCTTTTCGTCATCCTCTGACTTCCACGAGCATTTCCCGCCCCGTGCAGTGCCCCCGTGCCCGCTGTTCCCCGCAGGCTGTCCCCTCCCGGCACGGCCTGGCTGGCTGCCCTCTCCGTCCGCCCGCCGCCCGCTCTGCAGCAGTGGACTTTCCTTTCTGGCGGGAGTCGATGGGTGCCACGACTTTTAAGTCTAAGCTGTAACTCTCTCTTCCGTCAGCTGAAACTGTTGGCATTTTGTGGCAACAAGCTTGTGGTTACTGTGGCCACATATTCATGTTTCTACATCAATTACCGTGGCGCTTTCTTCCAAAGCTAGATTGCAGTAATGTAATAGGTAGACAAATGCTATTAATTATGTCAACATATAGAAATACATTGATAGAGAGAGTTGATCATGCCATACTAGCCCTACAAATTTGCTGTTACAAGACTCAAAAAAGGATTTCTTAGGTCTTTAGCATTGTAGAGAGTCATTCTTGGAGTTAAAACTTCCCTGGTTTTTATTGATGAAGCTGGAAAACATGCAGATAAATAGTGAAAGGTTGACTCGATACTTAAAATGGGATTTTTAATTTTCTGGTTTCCCCAGATTTGAGGATACTGGATACCAGGTTTACTGACTGCATCCATTGTTTTCCTACTGTTGGACATTAATAGCAGGTCCTGATGTTGAACCCTCACTGGGTGTCCACTGTGTATCCGAAGTTTTATGGTAGTTTTATCTTGCCATACTTTTAGATATCTTGTAAATAAATGCAGAACGAACAGCAAAAATAATGAAAACATTCATAATGTAAAGAAAAAATAGTTTAAAAACCCTCATTTTTTTGCATCTTACATTGAGACATACTCGTCCTTCTGTATAAAGAATTTTTGCAGAGAGACATATTCTTCGTTCTCTTTATTTCACTGGAAAAGGGAAGCTGTGCATCCAGTCTGCTTTATCACACAGCACATTTTGAGACTACAATGGAATCTTAATTATAGAGATGTCAGTGCAGCACCTGGCACTCTCTTGTGAAGTGGGCTGGGCTGGGCTGCGTGAGGTTTGGTGAGGTCCATCAGGCGCCTGAAGCCCTGCCATCCTGCTTTTCACGCGTTACTGGAGACTGAGAACAAAACCACGCGGAACTAAGCAAATCCAGGTCACGGTACTTATCTTTATGTGTGATTCATGGTTTGTCACTTGATGCCAGGGAGAGTCAGGAAGAGGCATGTCTCTCTTGTAATACCAATCTTGTGTCCAGCAGTTCCACTGACCTGCGAAGGTACTATATTGATAACGAGCTGTTAGAGGAGTCAGTAGGACTAATTAGCATATTTTTTTCATGAGGAGCTAACAAAATACCCATTGGGGCATTTCGACACAGCAGATGGCATTGGACTGTGGTGCAACCAACAAGTCGGCGTCCTTGCGCTGCGGTGCCGCGCTCCCTTGCATTTGTACATTGCAGATGGTTTTAGAATAGAATAGGATAGAATAGAATAGAAGACTATTTCAGCTGGAAGGGACCTGCAACGATCATCCAGTCCAACTGCGTGACCAATTCAGGGCTGTCCAAGTTAAAGCATGTTATTAAGGGCATTGTCCAAATGCCTCTTCAACACTGACAGGCTTGGGGCATCGACCACCTCTCCAGGAAGCCTGTTCCGGGGTTTGACCACCCGCTCGGTAAAGAAATGCTTCCTAAAGCATCCCAGGTCCCTCTCCCCCTCTCACGGGTTCCTCCGGTTCAACCTCAAGCCAGAACCATTTCTGTACTTACAGATTGTGACTGTCAAAACTGTGCCACGCTGGAGTCAGCGTAGTGGGTGAGTACGGTCCTGTGAATAGGCAACAGCTGTCATCTCCCGCTGGCTGGGAGCGTGTGTCATGAAATCCTCCACTGGCATCCGTGACTCAGGCTCGTACCAGTCACCCCCAAATAATCAGCTCTTCTAGTTGCGGGTGAAAGACAGCTTTCTCTTGTCAGCTCACGGAAAGTGGAGTCTCTGGAGCATACGTAATTGTTCCAGGCAGGTTCAGGATTTCTATTTTAGGGATAATCACATGTTTTGTAGTGATATGTTGTCATTTTTAGAAATCCAGTGTGCTGCACACAAAAAGCAACACGCTGCTACTATGATTTTCTTCCTCAAATGTTGAGATATGCTTTTTCTTTAACGGGATTGCTTACTAATTCCTGAAGAAAATAATGAAACGGAAAAACCAGTCAGTGCCTGTTCATCTAACGTCATCTGAACTTCAAATCAGCAGGACTGTATATTTAATTTATTAGTAGTGACATCTTTGCTGATAGGTTCGAGGGCCTGGTGAATATGCATATCTAGATTTGTTTCTTGACTGCTGACTAGAGCATGCTTTCTGGATCAGTTGTAGTCATGGATACATGGAAATGACACTTTTGGTTTTGTTTTCTCAGCGGCAATGATTTTTTACACAATATTCCAAACATTATAATAAAGAATTGCTAAAAACTGTCCTCCGGGAGTGATTGCAGATCGTGAGCACTTGCATATGGTTTTAATTGCCAAGAAAATGCTGTGCTTTGAAGGTGCTCACTGTAGTGGGGTTTCCTCTTTGAGTATTTCTTAGTGACCAAAGTGCAATTTATGGATTTGCTTGCACGTGAAAAAAATTGGATCCGTTGCCCCAAATGCTTCAGCAGTGCGTGTGCTAACGTTTTGGATCTCGGAAAGGATATTTATGATCAAGATGTAGCTGCAGTTACACATTGCTCACTGCACTCTCTCTAATAGGGGTGGTAGGAAAAACCTCAATAAAATGCTGCCTGTGGCTGCAGATCGCTCCTTCCAGGGCCGCGTTCTGTCGGACGGCAGGGAGCAGGCGACCAGTTTGCAGCTCCTGCAGCATCTCGGACAAGCCGGCCGCTGGCTCCAGGCGTTACCCACGTCCTTGCCCATATCTCATGGCTTCTCAGCCCAAGACCTGTCAAGTCCTGCTAAAAGAAAGCTGTTCACCCACGGCAAAGGGAAGTGATAAGGAGGTGGCACACCACCCGTGTAGCTGAGCCTTTCCTCGGGAGGCGCGGGAGGCCATCAGAAGGACGGGGCAGCGCTGGTTTCCCCACGTGGTCTTTCATGGAGTCTCCTGGAGCATCCCGGGGGAGGAGACGGTATATCTGCCCTTCAGTGTTGCTTATGGAGTGGGGAGAGATACGCGGTAGGAGCTGGCCCAGACTCTGTTTTCAATTTCATTTGGCAAAGTTTTCCGAGTTCTCCTGCAGAAAACGTCCCACAAAAGTGACAATAACAATATTTTGGATATAAGCCTAGCACAAAAGGGTAATAGGAACTCCACGGGCATGCGTGGGCTTTTGATTCATCCTCAGAGATGACAGATGTGCATTTATTTAAGATCTGGGAGTGGGACTCGGAATATTGTAGTGAATTCCTTGCTCCCACTCTTCCTGTGTGATTTTGGTCTCCACTGTCAGTCAAACACGGGTGCAGTGCTCTCTGTTGACCATGTCATGCATCATTCACGCTGCAAGTCCCCAAGCCCGTGCCCAGCATTTCTCTTTGTCCGGCCTTCAGAGCTTTCTGGGGAGGAAATGCTGAGGGTCCCCTTGCACGGTCAGGGTCTCATGGTAGAAATGTCAGGGGCTGGCGGGTGGACCTGAGCAGGGCGTAGCTCAGCCCACCAGCAAGCTCCTCCTAAACACATCCAGCCACTTCGAGAGCACGCTGGGCTTAGAATAGAACAGAATAGTTCAGTTGGACGGGACCTACGACGATCATCTAGTCCAACTGCCTGTCCGCTTCAGGGCTGACCGAAAGCGAAAGCATGTGCTCGTGCTGCAGCCAGCACTGATGTGCAGAGTGTGTGTGCACCGTGGGCTTTGCCTGCAGCCCTGCAGCTTACTGAGCTGTGAGGACATTAAGGAACTGAGGTATAACGAGGCAATTTGTGAAATGAGAGTAATGCTGTGTCCTTTACATTGGCTTTTGTGACAGTATTTATTTATTTGTTTGCCTGTGAGGCACTCCAACTATATGGCAATGGGGATTATCCCATCATTGGTATAAACAGACCTATCTTTTTTATTTATTTAAGACTGATCTTAGATTAGTTCACAGCAATAGTTTAGTAAAAATAATTTTGTTTGCAGTGGCTGCTGCTGAAGGCAGTAGCTGAAGTGTTATAGCTGCACTGTCCTTTCTTGTCATTACTCCTCACCGTGGCTCTGGAAAAAACAACAGGTCTGGTACAGATAGGTTTGCACATGAACAGAGTGGAAGTCAGTCGCCGTCCTTAAATGTTGTCCTTTGGAAAGCACAAATACCAGGGCAACCGGCTGTTGAATGTGCACAAGCAGCACGGAGCCAGGCGCGGGGAGGGCAGCGGCCGCCCGCGGCGTGGGGCGTGGGGCTCGCCGGCGTCCTCCGCTCTGCCGCGCTCTGAGTTTGCTCACGTGCTTACGGCATCTCTGTGAGACTCCTCCTGTATCAAAGCTGTACTTCAGCTGGTGCTAAACCACTTATTTAGTAACCTAATTCAACCTGTTTGCCTGCTACTTCAAGCAGGTGAAAAGAGGCAGTTGAAAGAAAAACAACTGCTGTCCTGCATCTTCCCCGGGAGGCGGTGGCTTTTAATAAAAGCTTGACCAGTGCTCTTTAGTTGTCTCCTTGTCTTCTTTTTAAATATAAGACCTTTGCAGTAAAGAATTTACAAATTTAAATTCTTTTTTCTTTACCTTGTAGTGAACTTTGACCACTTCCAGATTCTCCGGGCGATTGGGAAGGGAAGCTTTGGCAAGGTAGGCTTGAACGCTCCGTCTTGTATGTTTTATCAGGTGCCTGCTGTTACGTACTTATGGTTTATTGAAACAGTAATGGTGCTGAAATAGGCTGGTTTTATTATCGGATGATGGCTGCTAAGTAAACACAGGAAAAATGTGTTCAGGAGGATGCCTTGTTGCCATTTGGCATTGCTTTAATTCTTGGCATCTTGGCAAAACAGGTGTATTTTAAACTACCAGCACAACTGTGACCATTTCATGGCAAACATTCATTATGTTCTCTGTTTCCCGAGAGGGTTTATAGGTTGGGGGGGGGTGGGACAGTAAGTCAGGAAGCTGTTGGAAGTTGTTCTGGGTCATTGACTGAGCTGGCACGACGCGGTCAAGAGGGTTCTCTGAAGCCCTGGGCTGTTTTCCCACTCAGAAATTAGTTATGCTGAAGAGTTTTTGTTGTTTATTTTTAACACCTTTTTTTTTTGCCAAGCATGTGGGAGAAGGTGGGAGGTGATGATCAAAAAGCTGGATAGCTCTGGAGATCGGTTACTGGTTGATTTCCTAGCTTTATTCCTTTTTCATTCCCTTTTTCACTGACTCTCACTCAGTCCCTGTGTAGATTTGCTGCTTCTGTCATGGCATTTTACATCGTTTGTTTGCACTGCAAGCATGAAGTTCGGTGTGTATGTGTGCGTGCAAGTGCATATGTCCTTGCACACGCATGAGACTTCATTGCCGTGGTACTGTGCTGTAGTTACTTTGTCACCTGCATTTTACTGTGCCCCAACAGCAGCTGTGCCCCTCTGTTTAGCCGAGGCGTCTGCACCCGAAGGACAGGAGCTGTGGGAGTGATAACCCTGGTGATGAGTCATGAAAACTGCTGAATTTGGTTGTCGTGATCTTCTCACGTGACAGTTGCCTGGTGTCGGGCTTTGTGCCAGGAGTGGGTGTTAGGGTGGGGTGGGGAAATGGGCCTTTGAAATTGTGCAAAATGTGCCATATTGACCATGTGAAATAGCACGGACTAGTTCAGAGGGTGGCGCAAGCGCCTCCGTGTCTCCACACGCTGCTAAAATAAACCAAAGGCAAGCTGAGAGATCAGAGGAAAGCTGTATCCTCTCTCGTTTCTTTCTGGTCTGGTCATCTCGGCCGGTTTCTCCCATCTCACTTTGATCAAAAGCTCATACCGTGAGGGTAAGAAAATCTGAATCTGGCCCAGGAGATGAACCGTACCGTCCTTTGCTTTTTCACTCTGCCCGTTACAGCCCTAACAAGGCAGCGTCACACCGGGCAATGGCCATGTGAGCAGCCTGACCTGCTGCATTCAGTGCTCGGAAACTTTGTTCGGATGCTTGGAAACTTGGCAAAAGCAGAAATTTCTCAGGAGATCTGAGACCTGTTTGGCCAGAAGAGCCCAAATTTTTACCAATTCCTGAAAATCTCTTTTTAAATACTTAAAATGTATTCAGTCTTGAGAAACAGTAGCAGTACAAAATCCAACCACAGTCTCGATGCGGTAGAGTCCGGCTCTTCTTAGAGTCAAGAGAATGGACACTATTAGTCATAGTGCTGTCATTAGCACTGCTTGCTAACGAAGACGTTTCGTCGCAGCCTCAGTTAACTGATGAACACTGAGGTGTGTTCTGGCGTGCTCGGAGCACAACCTACCCACGCGAATTCCGGCCTGGGATCAGGACTAATGAAAATGTAGTGCCGAGTAGCGGGCAAGTCGGGGAGAGGGTGGTTATAAGTAGTCACCCATATTTGCAGCCGTGTCTCTCAAGCAAGAAGATGTGAAAGCTGGCAGCAGAGCTATGTCAGATTTCTGAGGTTATATTAGACAATGGAGAATGATTAAATACAAGCTCAGGTCCTTCCTTAGGGTAGCACTGCAGAGGTAAAGCAAACAGCAGAGGACAGTCTCCCCAGACGCTCCTGGCGAGAACGGGAACTCTCAGGGTCTTGTGACTCCTGCTCATCGTCAAAGACCAAAACCTAACTCAAAACCTTATTAAAAAATAGCGCCTAACATTTTTTTCAAGCTCATAGGAGAAGACTGATACTTCCAAATGTAAACTTCCCAGAGAAAAGAGGTTTTCTTCTGTTGAGCAGCAGCACTTGGTGCTGGAAAATTAATTCTGCTCAGAACATGAAAAGGAGAAGAAAATATTCTTGTCCCAGGGCAGGACCTTTTTGGCTTTGAAGAGAGCTGCTCCTCATGGCTGCTTCCTTTTCTGTTTATGTTAAAGAAAGGTTAAGTCTAGCACGTAGCAGTCTATCAGGCATCAGAATTGTATATACACTTTCAACAAAATGCTGAAATGATTCATCTGTCATCTTTCTGGATAATTATGTCCATATGCTAAATTTCCTTTGATACTGAGAAAAGCTTTTTACATTTACAAAGTCATTTACAACTCGCATTCAACTACAGAAAACGTAGAACTACCTACCTGAAAATTTTTATTTGAAATTTATGAGTAATTTAGTTGCTTTTGTTGATTTAAGCACTTATCTGCCCACATTCAGGAAGGTATTTAGGAGCCAGTGTCCCGTCCATCTCAAAATGGGGGTGTGGACCCTCAGCGTGCAATGCATGACCTGTGACATCTGTGACGCCGTGTGATCTCATAGTGACGGGACCTAGGAGGCAGCAACCCCGGGGGGAGCTTTGGGCGAGGTGTTGGCTTTCCACTCGGGTTTTGTGCACCTCTCGGGACAGACTGCGTGGTCCTCGGCACAGGAACTGTACCAGATGAAGGAAAAAGGAACTCAGAAGTTGCTTTTGAAGAGACTGGAGAGCCCCTGCGCTGTGGCTCTGGCATATCTGCAAACCCCGGGCAATTTCTGTTTCCTAGAGATGGGTTTAGTCGTCTTTAAGATACTATTAATCAAATGAAGGTCATGCTGGATTCCGTGTTTACTCAAATTAGCAAATGTGTAACATTTTTCATACATAGAGGTAATATTATTTGACTTCCAGTATTTTAATAGGAACGTTATGTTTCTGCTGTAGCACAGACTCCTTTCTCAAGCAGCAGCAGTTGCTCAGGTTTTAGCTGGTCCGTTGCCGTTGCCCCAGGAGCAGTAGCCAGGAGAGGATTTCCAGAATCTGATGCAATTTGTGACCCCCTGTTTTAATGGGAAATGCCCTGCGAGTTTCGTTACGCTTCATGAGAGACATGATGAGACCTGGAGATCTCGGAAGAAGTTGGTTGCATCGCAGGTACCCCGATGCCTCCCATCGTAAAAATTGACCTCTCCTGGCTTAAGTCTGTGTCTGTTCGAACTGGGAGGCAGCCGAGGGAGCGTTTGCCCCTGTATCCTCCTCCCACCTGGGCTTCCCTCTCGGTTCTCCCTCGAACCAGCCACCGCCACCTTTTCCAAGGGATAAAGAACTGGACAGGGTTATGGGAATTCCTTATTTTCACTTTGCTGCTGTGTAGAAATAAAAACATATCTGAAGTTCTTCAGCACGGATTTATGTCTTTGTCTGTGGTTGGAAATAGGGGATTAAACCAGGGGATGGGGGCTGGAATGAGCAGCAACGTGAAATGAAATTTTCCAGAGAGAACAAGTACATCTCGGGGCGGGTGGGCCCGTGCAGGCAGCCCGCAGGGGCCTGGGCGGCATTGGTTTCATTTTCCTTTTCTTTTTTTTCTTTGTTTTGAGTAATTTATGAAGTTGTATTGGGACCTGCCCCAGACAGCCCCCCGGCCTACCGGTGCCCGCGGAGGTGGCCGGCGTGCGCGGCTGCGGGTGGGGATCGGGCAGGAGCCACCGCGGGGGACGGG
>WAAD01010453.1:496956-514448 GCA_013389945.1 Fregata magnificens | reverse complement strand
GGCCGTGGCTGGCGCCCCCGCCCCGCAGGATCACAGAATGGTGGGGGTTGGAAGGGACCTCTGGAGATCGTCTTGTCCAAGCCCCCGGCTTGAGCAGGTTCACCTAGAGCAGGGGAACCCCCCCGCCTAAGCCACAAAAGCAATCTCATTTCTAGGTCTTCGATTAAGGAGATCTTTTTGTGGATTAACATATGCTGTCTGTTGAGTGGCAGATGTCTTTGAATCAAACACTGATACGTGTGTTCAGAAGGGCCAGCCTAATTATGGGGTAAGGAGACGGAGCGCTAAAGGTCTTTGAGGGGAGGAGGAGATGTTGCAGCATGGGAGATCTCCAGATTCTGCAGGAGTCTCACGGACTCTCCGTTAGAAAAACAGTGGGAGTAGGAAAGGGCAGAGCTGAGTGACGTGGCGTGGCTACAAAGAAACCCAACCTAGATGCACTACTGAATTTCATAGACTATGATCCATCTGTGAGGATGAAGAGCAGAATATTTTGGCACTTGATTGGATTAATAATTGGAAATCTGGTTATTGTCACTCTTCTCCCTTTGCATGTCTTCATTCTTTGCTGCATTGGGGAAGGAGGAGGGTAACCCTGGTGTAGGGGGTCTCCTCTGGCCCCAGCCCTCTGCGCCTGCCGTGGTGTGTACCACTGGAGCGGGCCATCTTGCCGCCAGCAGCCTGTCCGTGCTCGTAGTCCTGCGCTCTCGCTCCAGCACAGCATCCATCCATTTATTTATTCAAACTTCTGGGACACGTGGATGCGAGGCACAGAGCTGCGTTATGGTAGTCCTGAGCCGTTCCTGATCTGATCACCCGCACCGCCCACCGCATTGATGGCAGCAGACACAGAAGAGTGAAGTTCTGGAGGTCATGTTCTTCTAGCATTACTCCTAAGAGAAACGCCAGTTCAGCTGTGCTCAGCTGTAAGCTACCCAAGAGGCTGTGCCTCATCTTCGGCGGTGGTGGTGCCTTTACCTGCCCTCGGTGCCAGCCGTGCAGCTAACGTGCAGACTGATGGTCTAACATGGCCAACATAAAAAAGTCTTACTTTTAAAGTAAAAAGATGTGCCCTGCTTTGCTAATGTCAATTATAAATTTCTCAGTGGCTTAAATATGAGCAACATTTGGATCGTTTTTTTGTTCTGACACCCATCGGACAGCACACCCCCACAAGCTGGTTAGTTGAACCAAGAGCATGGGATGTTTCACATCAGATGCAGGAGTTGGCAACACTAAAATTGAAGCTACATTGGACATCAAAGTCATCTCCAGGTCCTTAGTAACTGCAGCTTATGAGTTTGGGATGTTCTATTAATGCTCATGGTTGGACAATCCAATTACAAAGCACTTCATGTCATAAATGATAAGGAACAATGTCCTCTGTTCTTATGAAGTTATGACTATATCAGCATGATACAGCAAATATTCCCTAAGCACTTTCATAATAGTTTGTTAAAGTAAATACTGTCTGGGTTTACCCAGAGCATTATGGGGTGTACCCGTTTTGTTACTCTAGGCAGCACCATAATTCAATGATGTTTGCAGAAGGAGACTTTCTCCTTTTCTTCACATGATGTATGTCTTCTTGTGGGTTGGATCAGCGTTCAAAGAAGTCTGAAGTTCATGACTTCCTATTTAAGTGTCTGTACACTGCTTAAAAACAAATCTGTATCTCGTGGTAATTGTACAGACACAAATCCAGAGAAGCTGTACAGGGTACAGTTCTGTTCTTCTGGTTTTTCTGTGACCAATACAGGAGCTGCCCACAAGCCAGTCACAGGCAATTGAGATTTTCTCTGTCTCAGCAATGAAGAAAAAATGGAACATGAGAAATACAAACAGAAACTGATGCAGGTGGTATGCAATTAGGAATAGAAACTGTTGCTGTAACGATAGATTTGATACAATTCTGCCACAGTCAGAGAGATTTCCCACCTGTGTTGTGCACCCCAAGTCAGCTGCAGCACCTAGGCTAGACCTGCCACGGGACAGAAACTTCTCATGAGCCAGACTTACTAGGAAGCGTCTTTCCCGCTGATGAGCACATGACACGCTTTTATTCCTCCCAGTTTTCCTGCCTGCCTTTCTCCTTTGAAATGGCCTCTTTTCCAGTCTTTCAAGGATTAGGTAGTGGTTTGCCTTGTTTCCCAGAGGAACCATGGTGACGGATTCTGGAGACAGGCAAAAAGAGGACGTGGAAAAAGTTGTTGTTGTGGAACAGACCTTTAGAGGTGGATCAGAAGGGTTGTGTGGAGGGTTGGGTATTTCATGGGACAAGGTTGGGGAGACCACGAGAGTGCATTTCTTGTCACTTCTGGCCCCGAGCTGCACGCCAACCAGCTGAGTCTGCAGAGACGTCTGTGTCAGTTCTATGTACCATTTCTATTTATGTACCGTTTCTATTTTGCATGGCTTCAGAGCTTGGTGACCCTCTGCATCAGCCTCTGAGCGCCTTTTCCTGTGTTCCCGTGCACCTTGGTGTTTGGTCCCTGTCCCCACGCCGGCGAGCACGACCCAAGTGGTAACTCGGTAGTGATGCAGTCAAGAGATGCTGCTTTACTGTTGTGGAACTGAATCTGAGAAGTAAAACAGGATTTTTAGTTGTGTTACCCTGACCTGTGGAACTGAGTTCTACTGGGAGAGCAGTGATAGATAGGTAGATAGATAGATACATGCATATGTATACGTATACATACCTACACAGACACACAGAGCTTACGATGATTAGGTGCTGCCTTCTTTTTGTGGGTCATTAGCCCCCAAGGAAGGAAGCACCAACATTATGGATTTGAACTGTATGCTATTTCTTAAACCGCGTAACGAGCCAGGTCCCCCTGTATGGGTATCTGTCTTTCAAAATTGGCAGGACATGCTGCTGACATAAAATGTCCTTTTGCAAAAGGTCTGTGGTTTTCTAGGCAGGCTTTAGTTAGAACTCTTTTTCCCTGGGCAGCAAATGAGCCTTACAGTTTCGCTACTTAATTGTAGTGTAAAAGCTATACAATTTGTCTTGTGAATCTAGCCAGGTTAGCCTCAGTCACGGTTATTTATGGTGTTGCTTAAAATCATTATGTCCGACTATGTTCCTTACAAAATCTAGGGATCCTGGAGTCATTTGGTGTAAATACAGATAAAAGTGTTTCTGATATACCTTTGCTTTTTCTGCTCACGTCCGAGCGCGCCACCGAGTCCTTTATGTTGGCGCGGTGCTGCTGTTTGTTCAGCTGGACGGTGCATGAACACCGTGACATCTGAGGCCCACGTGCAGGGGTCAGAAAATAGCCGGAATTGTCAAAGTGCAACATACTGGATATTTTCATGAGTATTTTCATTTCTCTGACTGCCTGGAAAAAGCTTTCTGAAAAATTGACCTACGTTGTATAGAATACCTACTTCATTAGGAAACATTTAAGGAAACCAGGAAGGTATATTTGTTGCACAAAGGGTGACATTTTGCCAATAACAAGTGGTGAAGACCTGCTGCTCTCTCCAGTTTCTCAGAAGCTTGATATTTGTCTGGCTGCTCTCTGACAATTAATTAATTCAGCCAAGTGCAGTACAAATGTTTGTGCAGACGCAGAAAACCTCGCTCCGTTGCAACGGATGAGCTCTCTGGGTCCCTCGCACAGAGCAGCCGGCACGCACGAGTGCGGGGCTCGGCCACGGGTGCGAACATGCCTCGTTTCAGAGCGGAGCAGGGCATGTGCTGCCCGGCGTCCTGGAGACCCCGCAGCTCTTCAGAAACAGAAAACCACCTTCCTAATACATCCAAGCACGCTATCAGAAGTTGTGCACAGGGACTTCTCTGCTTCTCGTTTCATTCTCTGCCCGAGTGATGGATTTGGAGGGGAAGAGGCAGAAATGATTAATTTTCATGCCTCATCTGTATTCTGTTCTGTCATTTAGGTACCTGCTCTTTTTTTTGTCTCTATTGCTATATCTTTCTGCTAAATAACTGCTTTCGGCACTGGGGAAATGGGGAAGCAAAGAACAGGCAGAGGGAAAGGTCAAGCTGCTCAGCCTGTCACAAGCGAAGAGCTTCTGAGAAAATGGCCGTGAAAGAAACAACAGAAAGAACAAGTTTTGTGAGCAGCATAAGTAATAGGATGTGATTTTCGGTGGATCTGAGTCCCTGACTGCTGCTTTCCTCCATCTGTCTTTCTATTAATAACACTGTTGGCCATCCCCAAGGTGCGATATGACCCCTCTGCAGCGGTCCGGGTGCTGTCGGGGCAGCGAGGGGCTGTCAGATACAACCTAGCAAGGGTCACCTGCTGAAAAGTTCTAGACATGTTTATTTATATAATGTGGATAGCAAAATACTAGCTGTTTCAGTAGTCTCATAAAATTAAAAGATTAGGAATGAAAACATTGATGAATTCTAAATTTAGTGCTTTCCGTTTTCACACAAACTGAGATTTTGTTCTCTGAAATAAAACCTTAACTACAGTGTCACTTTGACAATTGCAAATATGCTTTTCAAATGTTTTATACTTTCTCTATTCTGATTGACCCATCACAGTTGCGATAAACTTTTTCTGTATGATCAGGAATTCTGCCTCCCTCAGGAAAACACTCTGGACTGTAAGCACATGAGATTTTTTTAAAGAAAGAAAAGAAAGGAGAGTAACAGTATTTATTGAAGAGAAGTCTTTTGTCTCTCTGCTTTTCACTCTCACCTCCCGTTTAGTTACTATTTATGTGCAAAATCCATCAAGAATCCTTCTGTTAATGTTGTTCACTCACAGAGTTGCAGTAAGATTGTTGTGCTATATGATTACTTTTGATCTAAAAATTCTTTTTAAAAGTAAGTGCTAAAAATTCCTCTAAATAAAGGGCAATGCAGTATAAAACATATATCTGTTCATATTCAGCAAATGGTGCGGTTAAACCAAACCATGCTGAAGATTAAATAAGAACCAACCCATTCTTCACAGCTGCCATTTTGACAAGTGCCATTTAGCAAGGATGTAGGAGCTTTGTTTGGCCGCCACTCATCTTGTTATGAAATAGCGCCCTACGTGTGCTTGTTGCAGGGGTCTGTGCATTGTGCTGCATCCCGAGGCTCTCAGCTCTGCCCCGCTCTACCTTATTTCCTCAGTGGGGAAAGACATTCAAATACAAACTTACAGGAGAACACTTGCACAAGATGAGAAAACTAGGGTTTAGCCCCCTGCTATTATCTTTTGGCTTATCAGAAAGAATAAGATACGCAGGGTTGTTCCTGGGCAGAGTACTCCCATTGGAGACCTTTCTTGGCAGCAGCTCCTCTTCTGGGCGATGCCTCCAGGATCCAGGCAGAATTTAAGCCATGGTCAAGCACTGCTGCTCAGTGGCAGCGATGAGCTCAGGTATTGATCTGCCCCTTCCCGATGCCCCGTGCCATTAATCCTGCGAGCACAGTTTGCTACAAAATCAATCTGCTTGCCGTTGAGCACGCAGGGCTGGATTGGGTAGCTGCTGGGTCCTCTGGGCGGCCAGGCTGAAGTCACAGCGGTGACTCAGCTCGGTAAGTGCTGTCTGATGTTCATGGAGACATGCATGATGATGGGCCACTTGAGGGATGGTGAATAACTCAGTAGCATTAATGAGTGGAAGCATAAAAGCTCCATAGATGCCTAATGGGTGAGCCGCAGTAGGAAGATCCTCTTCTCTGCTGTTGCATGCTTGAAGCATATTTCTTCATTTTGGTGAGATGATATAATTAAGTACTGTTTGGTAGGTTTGA
Source organism: Fregata magnificens (assembly GCA_013389945.1). NCBI lineage: Eukaryota > Metazoa > Chordata > Aves > Suliformes > Fregatidae > Fregata > Fregata magnificens. The sequence goes on along the minus strand of WAAD01010453.1, from coordinate 508,717 downwards.
TAGAAAGGCTTGTGAAGTAATGCTGTGGCTCCTTGGGAACAGGCTGGAGGCAGCCCCTTGCCTGCTGGTGACTGATGACCCACCTGCTCGGCTCAGCCGGTGGGCTGGCCGCAGTGATGGAGGAAGGAGACCAGCCAGGAGGAGTGGGGGTTTGTCCGTGTCCAGGCTCGTGCACAGCCCCTGTGCCCCCCATCTGGAAGGGAACCTCCAACTCCCCGGCCCCTACAGCTGTCTCTTCCAGGAGACACAGCTCTCTCCAGCCAGCCGTGACAGAAATCGATCGTTAGAAGGATTGCACGAGGTTCCTCACAGAGAAGGGACTTGGTATATTTTGTATATTGAGTTCCTACATGTGTGGAGGTAGATGCTGGAGCTGCTGTAACATTCACTTTCTTGCTTTTTCTAAAGGAAGAGTCAACAATGGTCACAATGAAATTCATCAGTAGTTAACAGAGTTGTACTAGGCGTCCTAAGTTGGTCTTACCCACATATCATCGTTAATCCTCTCACTTCCAAGATGGTGTTTTCTCATTGATACTTTCGCTGTTTGTATACTTCGATAGTTCCTTAGTATGGTCTCTGTTGGTGGCCCTCCAAACGCTTTGTGTTGAGTGTTGGGCGTGTAGGACAAAGGGAAAATAAAGCTATGTTTGGTCAGGTCCTACAAGGTCTAGGTTTGAACTGTCCTTTTTCCCAAGGGAGAGGTACTAGGGATTTTAATGCAATATTGAAAAGCAAATCTGAACAGATGGGACTTGAACGTGGCCAAACTTCCATCCAGCCAAGTTACTGACTTTAAACCTGGAGAGGGGTGCTGCGGTTGATGGAGGAATTAATGCTGGGTGCAACATGCACCGTATGTGCACAGAGGTATGTCAAGTAACAATTGTTTACAGTTTTTCTGATTTCTGACTGCCAGCTGGCAGACCCAACAGCTGATATTAAAGTTCGGGAGGTTTTCATAGCTCTGGCATATTAGCCGTTTTTAATGAACTGAAGTGAGCTTTGCTCACCTTTATGCTGGGAGCCACTTCACAATTTGCTGGCATCTTAGGTACAAGCGTCTGCGGTGTGATAGCTCTTAGGGTTATTTTGCAATACTTAGGGCCGTGTGCTGAAAAGCAAGGTCTTTCAGTACGGAGGACCTTCACTCGAGGGGATGTCTCCCAGGGCAGATCCCTTTGTAGCAATTTGGTGGTAAACACATCAGCGCAATGAAGCAAGCTTCTGCCGATGAAAAATTCAGCATTTGGCTGCAAGTGGCATTAATTCCTCTTGAAGGTTTTGCACTGTGAAACACGAGTATCCCCTTCTTTCTTAGGTGAAAAGTTATACCTATATTTATTTACTTCAGCTCAGAATGGAAACTTTGGTGCCTGGGAGGCATGTTGCAGCAGCAGCACAGAAGCGAAGACGTTAGGCCACATCACTCTCAATGCCATTGCCCGGCAGCGCCGTTTCAAGATGAGTGATGAGGTTTTTCGAAATAGCACAGTGAGTGTTCTTGCCTTGGGATCAGGAAAAGCTTCAACATTAATTTACGTTCAGAGATTAGATAAAGCCTTCCATTCTTCATTGGAAATAAGTAGATTTCGCTCTCTTCTCAAGTTTTATGAAATACATAACTAAAAAAAAAATTTCATCTGCCTCTTCGACCAGCGTATAAAACATCACAGAACGTATCATAGAATCATAGAATAGTTTGGGTTGGAAGGGACCTTCAAAGGTCATCTAGTCCAACCCCCCTGCCGTGAGCAGGGACAGATGTAATGTAATCATGGCTATCATAAAAGACAACTCCAAATACAAGACTTAACTCAAAATGTGTGTCAACCATAGGAAGATGTCCTTTCCACATTTTATTCAGAAAAGACTTGTTTGCTGTAGTTGTATGCAGGGGTCCAGATCCTCGTGTAAATCCATGGAGTGCTGCTGAGCTGGACTAAATGGTGGATCCAGGTTTGGATCCATGCAAAAGGCAGAAAGAAGATGGTGTCTTCAGGGATTTCTGCAGGTTGGTCTGATTGTTCATTATTCTTCTTTAAATAATATTAAAGCCAGAAAAGCCCAGCAGAGATATGAGCATGTGATTAAAGCTACACAAAAATCTAGATGCCTAACAGCCTTTCCATAGGAAGCGTGACAGCTCCAGAACACATCTCCCTGTTTGTCCTCCTCCCTGCTCTCAGCAGAGCTGTCCGTGCAGTGGGAAACACCGTTCCTGTCCACTTTGAAACCTCCCCAGTGAGAGTCTGCTACTCTGTGTCCTGAAGGTCAGCAAATCCAGGCCATTGCACATCGAGAATACTTGCTCAAGACTGTGACCAAAGGATGATCCAAGATGCCTACATTGTTCGTTTTAAAGTTTAGTAAAGACATCAGATTTTGAGATACCTGACTGTATAATTTCTGTCAAACGATGAAACTATATAGCTGGTGTGCAAGAGGGGAGAGGGTGGAGAACAAGGACAAACTAAAGAAGAATGCTCCTTTTTTGTGTCTTAGGTTTATGTGCTGTCACTTCTTTAGTTTTTCCTTGTTTATTTGGATTAATGTCTCTCAGGAGGTAAAGCAGTCTACATATTTTTTGGAGCTGCAAGTCAAATAATCACCCATATCCAAAACTCGATTATAGAAACATCTGCTTAATGTCTGATGAGATGTTATTTTCTCAGCATGACATTGAAAGGAAGCGCTTCATCTGAGCCACCTAAAATTGCTTTAAATCATAGGATTCAGAGCATGTAGATAACGTTCTGCATCGCCCTTTCATGAATTCTTGCAGGAAAATTGGAAAATATTCCATGATAGATGCCAAAGAGAAGAACTCGGCTCCCCACTTGCTGTGTGCAGGTGCCAATAAGGAGAGCTGCTCCTGACATAGTTTCAGTGCGCTGGTTGTGTGCCATTTATGTCAACAGCAAGACAGAAATAAGGTTCATTCTGAAAAAAAAAAAAAATGCGCAAGCCTAGTTTTGGATGTGTTTTGAGCATGCTCCCAGCTATACCTATGCAATGTGTTTTACTTTCCCGGTACACAGAGGGCTGGCCATGTTCGTAGATGACATAAATCTGTACAAGTTTGTTGAGCTTGAAGGAAGTCTGCGGATGTGCACAAGGTGAGAACACAAACTCATTCTTAAGACTAGAGAGTGGAAGTTACTGATGTATGGCACGCTGAGGTGCGATCTCGAACAGCGGGTTTTATTTTAGATCAGAAAAGGTTTTCATCTCTAGCATAAGCAACTGAGAAAGGGGTTTTTAATGGAAGTGTTGACACGACCTGAAAACACCAACAGGCTTGCTGTGAATAAAAGTTTTATCAGCTACTGTTACAACTTGGCTGTAGCAAACAGCAGTACTGAATTAAAGAGATTTTAATGATTTATGGTGTTCTGACAAACCAGTCCTTCATCAATCTTGTGATAAAGCATAACTTTTCAGCAGGGAAAAAGTAAAGTCGTAAGACTGCATGAAAAATGTCTTAAGGAGTGAAACGTGGTGAGGTGTTTGGAATAGAAAACAAAACCAGCTCTTGAAGACGTGAAGGCAGATTTGTTGAGCTGGTAACCTCAGCATGGCTCCTGAGGATTGCAGTCATTTCCCATTCACTGCAACTTTACACCTTTTAATTTGCTTTATACATGAGTAGATGGGTTCTGGTTTTGACCTTTGCATCTGGAGGGGAGGCTGTGTTATTAAAATACTTGCCGTTATTCTTAGAGAGGTAGCTATAAAGGGGTCCCAACTGGCTGAAACTGTTAATTGCAGAAAAGCTGCAGCAGTGCCAGGTCTCTCTGGAGGCCAGGTGCCCGTGCCTGGGTGCAGCCCAGTGGACGCGCGCAGCACAGACTCCTCCATGAAGGCTGGAGATCGGCCGTACGGAGTTCGTGTGCCCGCTGCTGTGCCCGTCAGGAGCCCAAAGATGTGGAGGCATTTGCAGAAGACAGCAGTGTAGCAGCACTAGGTACCTGTTTGTGTGTCTGTTGCTTTGAGGACCACAACCAACTGATCTAAGGGGAAAGGGCTGGGGCTCAAGATCACAAGTACCTCCACCCAGGAGCAGCCAAACGCAGGGAGGCTCCACCCCGAGCAGTGCCTTTGGCCTGATCCAGTCCAGAGGCACGGCCGAAAGCTGGAGAGATGTGGAAAGGCGGAGGAGCGCTGTCGTCACGGCCAGCAGCCGCCCGCCTGTTTGTGTCACCGAGCCTGGTTCGTCAACATGGCATAATACGGAAGATTGCTATGCAGATTGGCACTGGGACCAGAGCTGCAGATGTCCCATTCTTTTAAATGGGTCTTTGTGTGCTGGAGATAATAGTTGGGAAAAACAGTGCCAGAGACACTGCTGTCAAAACTGTTCCCAGAACAAAGTTCTGGTTAAATAAGCCGCATAATCAAGCAATGAAGGTTTTTGATTGTTTCAAAGTATGTTTTTATTCAGGATCAGACAGTATTATAGTAGCGTGTCCCCACTGAGCGTGGGGTAAGTTGTGTGTAACTCTGCAGTCCTGCTCCCAGGACTTTGCCTCCAGCTGTGGTGGCGCAGCCTCCCCCGGGCGTCTTGGCTGCTGGGGCTGCGGGGCTCCCACCACGGCCGCGAGCTCTCAGCGGGCTGCTGCGAGGTCCCTCTGAACTGCACCAGACCCATTGCCCACTGGGCCACCAGCATCATCAGAGGAGCTCTTCTAGGGACGGGTCTGAAATTTTCCGTCTTGCCCAGAACCCGCTCCAACAGGACCAGCCCTGACGGGACGGTGAGGGGCTGTGCAGGCTCCTGCGGTGCCGGCTGCCTTTAGCATGTCCAGCCTCTTGTGCTCATTGCGCCAAGCGCTGGGTCAGCAACTGCAGAGGGGGAACGCCTTCGAGGGTCCAGCATCCTTGAGATGCTGGGTGCGTCTTCTGGGCCTCTTCTTGTACGGGAGCTGCTCCTGGGTGGGGGTACCTGTGGTCTTCAGCCCCAGCCCTTTCCCCTTAGATCAGCTGATTTTACTGTCCTGTGTAATTATCAATTTACTTTTTGTTCACAATTCATCCTGCCCAAGGCACACAGCTTCGTGCTGCCCATAGCTGCATTTCCAGCTGTGCTTGAGAGAGCACGTCTGTCTGTCTGTCCTTCCTCGTTTGCTCATTTCTGGGTGTTGGGAGAGGAGAACGTCTGCAGAGCCTGGCAGAGTTGTCAGATGCCCAGGACCCAGCTGCCAGGTCATTGCTTTTGTCAGAGTCAACACGACTGTTGCCTTTTTGAGAACGCTTTTGATGAGACAAATCTGATTTGATAAATTTGAGGTGATTTTCAGTGGAGGTTGTCGGCGGTTCACACCTGATACTACCTGTAACTCACATGTTTTTGTGGCTTTGTAGGAGGTGCTGTTTTCTGTGGGTTGTCACAAGGCAGTAGCTGGGAGCCAGCACAGTAATTATGGGGATCAAAGGAGTTTTTGACCAAGGGAGTGTCCCCAAGGGAAGGCAGAGGACGGTTTTGGCACAGGCCACTTCCAGTCGCTGGTGGCCCTGAGGGGACCATGCCCCTGCCTGGACAGGGAGGACTTGGGAACGGACCCTTCCGGGTTCCAGGTGGAGCCCATCATTTGCAGACCGAGCCAAGTCATAGAATCACAGAATCATTAAGGTTGGAAAAGACCTCTAAGATCATCAAGTCCAACCGTCAAACCAACACCACCATGCCTCCCCTTCACCACGCTGACGGCTGGCAGCAACGGGTGAGCAGCTGGGGCAGCCCGAGCCAGGGAGCACGGGGCCATGCCGGGAGATCACAGCCACAGCCCTGGCACGGTCACCGTCCCCTATCTGTCCACCCACACCTGGGCTTGTGTGGCGTGCCGCAGGGCATGACCTTGGTCCTGGGATCCTTCCCGGTCGGACACAAAAGTCATGGACAGGCCCGTGGAAAGGACGCAGATGCATCCAGCAGAGTTTCATCCAGCTGCTCACCATGGTTCATGTGCTTAATGAATCCCTGATACTTTAATTATATCACTGCAAATACACCTAGGAGGCAGCTTGAAGATTTGCTCTCTTGGCTGTGCCTTAAAAAAAAAAATTATTCGCTGGTTTTATCCTTAATGTTTATGAGAACTGTAGAACAAGTTAATATTATCTTTTTAATTGCACATGTTACACATATGTTAATTGCCAGGCAAAGATTGTATTTCAGTTACCATCAGTGCCATCATAATACAAAATGGATACGCAGAATGCTTTTAAATGACAGGGTAACTGATACTGCGTCCTGTGCAACCGTGATACCGTGGCCGTGTCAAATGCCTTCGGTTTCTCCTCAGAATAGCACGATCCCTGTTTGTTGCTTTCCTGATAGCAGCTGAGAATCGATTTTAATTTTTTTATATGATTGGCAAGATTCTATCTGCAGCTCCCGGTACAGAACGGCTCTCAAACGGTGAAGCAGAGGGGGTCCCAGAGGCGCTGGTCCCTGGAGGCCCCGGGCAGCNCGCTGCTGTGCCCGCTCTCCTCCCGCGCGGGCATCGCTCTGCCCATTGCGGCGTTCATTGCCAAATAAAGTCCTCTCCAACTCGTCTTTAAAAGCTGCGTGGCAGTAATTTCCCTCCAGCTGATCAGACATAGCCGCTTGCTAAAGAATGAAAACACTCAGAGAAGTGTCTTGGCTGACCAGGTGAGCTGTTAGAGGAAAGCCTGTCTAAAGGAGACGAACTTGTTAAAAATCAGTATTGGAAGTTAGTCCTTCAGCAACAGAACAGCAATGCATCGTTTACAGTAAACCCTTTCTTACCTGCTTTACTGTCTCTTCTCAACAAACTCACTCTGGTTTGCAAGAAACCAGTAAGCATAATCTTCTTGCTCTTCTCTGCAAGAAAGACCTGACTGCTGCTGGTTTTGCAGTCTGTCTTCGAAGTATCAGACCCTCACTGAGCACCTGCGGGCGGTTTCCAGCTGTACTGGAGTGACTGGTATTTAACCCAGACGTTCCCGTGAGCCCAGCGGTCGGGGTGGTCTCAGTGGAGGTGTAGTAAGCACGGGCTTACGTGGCTGTATCACAAATTACCGGTTCCTTCTCTTTTCTCCCCGTTTCTGCTGTAACATTTAGTGGTCAAAACTGAACTCAGTTCTCAAAAAAACCTCGAGCTGTTTATACATCATGGTGAGTGCCTCCTTACTGCTTCTGGTCCTTCAGAACGAAGAACTCTAACGCTTCCTGCTACAGAGGCTGCAATCTCCCATTTCCTTGATACCCTTCCCAAGGCTACTGCTATTCTGTCCCCTGTAGCAGAGACTTTTCCCCAGGTGGTCCCAAAGCCTACTGATGCTTTTGGGTGCCACGGGCAGTTTTATGTTTATGCTTCACATTTCAAGTTTCAACCTTGCAAGTAAAATGGCAGCTATATAGATATTGGCGAAAATGAGGAGGGATTTGGCCCCAGCAGCCCGAGAGGGGAGAATGAGCCCCACCGGTGGTCCCGGGGGGGTTCTCCCTTGCTCCAGCCTGCGTCTCGGTGGGACCCGGTGCTGGGACATCGTGCTGGTGGCCCCGGCAGGCCTGGCGACTGCTAGGTCTCATTGAGCTTGCACAGCAGAAGCGCTACAAGCTGGACCAGGTTTTGCCCTATACTTCAAGCCTTCTGCGCTGCCGTTCTCAGACGGAGGCAGTGCCTGGTCCTAAGCCACCAGTGCAGGAGGTGGTTGGTGTTGGAGGTGACTGATATTTCCTTTGCTGGGTAAAAGCTTAGGGCCAGATTCTGGTTGTGCTTTTGCTCATGATAATTCCTCGTGACTTCATCGGGGTTGGCTTATTTTTGAGAGCTGAAAACTGCTGCTCCGGGTGATTAATGGTTGGAGAGTGCTGCTGGGATCGAATAAGCTCTGCCGGAGGGATTGGTGCATCATCCCAGAGTCACAGCCATTTCCAGAGTGACCACTTAAAACTGCAGTGCTTTTCATCCCTGGAGAATGGGAAATACAGAGACTTTTTTAACCATTTCAGTATCTAACTGGAGTTTTGTAGGTTTTCCACACTGGGAGTCCAGACAGAAATACCCAAGGGAAGTCAGCAGAAGCTGGAGGAGAAACCGATACATGTGGGCAAGGTGCAACCACTCCAAATAAGCATTTTTATAAGCTAGAGCAGCATTGGGCTGTGGTTCAGTATTGTGTAGGATTAAGGTGTTTGATGTTGGTGCGTAGTGCTTGCTATTGTTAAGCCTTGACTCGACTCTAAAAACAGAATAAGTGAAATCCAGGTTTGTACGCTGAAACTTCATGATGGCTCTCAGCCGAAGTCAATAAAGTGTCTATGCGTGTAAGGATTACAGCGCATTTGTCTCGTCTTTCCAAGGCAGAAGCCACTGAGAGATTCAAGAAGAAAACCTACTGCTAACAGTTCGGAAGCAAAAGGAAGATCCCTTGAACCCAGCTGTGGGTATTTGCAGCTGATGCAGAGGACAGGATCACGGGTGCCTTAATTTAAGATGACAGCTGCATTTGCAGAAGGAAAAAATAATCTTTGTGCAGCCGAGATCGAGCAATCTCAAGTATTTATCAGCTCTGCAGATCCTGCCCAGAATGCAAACTACTTGCTTTTGTTTGAGCCTGGACAAATTGTGCTGCTCCTTTATAATTAGTGTGAGATAGGTCAGGGCATGCCTTTAAGTGATTAGATGACCTTTCACCTGAGTGGGGATTTCAGCCCGTTGAATTCCTTCAGAACCAGCAGGAAAAAAGTTATTGGATTTCTAAAGGAGAAAAGGCAAAGCCTGCCTAAGAGAGAGCAAGTCGGACTGAAAAATGTACAGAGCAGCAAAAATTTAGACGATTGGGGAAAGTATCCTAAATTAACAAGAACAAAAAAAAATTCCAAAAAGGACATAATGTCAGAGTCCCTTGGACACCAGAAAACACCCAAATCCCAGCTCTCTATTTCCATGCCAACTTACACCACGGTTGGGTGGAAAATAGAAATAAATCTTGTAAGCAACAGCTCAATGAACGATGCAGGGAGATAAGAAGCCAAATAATTCCTGGCAGGTTATGGACTTTGTTTCTGCTTTTGGTGCTTAGTCCATGGCGTGACAGAGAGTGCTTTGAACCTACAGGATAAGGTCTAGCCCGAGGCTTTATCCTAAAGTCAGGTTTGTGTGAGAGTGTAAATGGTGTGTATGCTTCCTACCAAAGGAGCAAGGTTCATCCCTGCAAATTACAGTCATGGTGTGGGTGGTAGTGGAAGACAGACTGGTCAAAAGTGTAAGTCCCTCAGATCTGTACTACTTATTTAGTCCTGGTATTAATTTTTTTTGTTTGTTTTGGTTTCTAAACCTTAAATTGTGGTCTGATATTTGAAATCCTTAATGTTTTCCCTGGATCAGTTGGAAGCTGGTGAAAACAGCCACCACCAAGCTGACTCCAGGACAGTGGGTTCAGAGCCGTGCCAGCTGTTCCTGCTCCATAGGCTGCTGTTCGTTTGTTCTTCCCAAATTAAAGCTGGTCCCTTTGTCCCCCCCTTTGATTTTCAGACACTATGGGAAAATCAGGTGAGCTTTGGGTGCTGTGCCGTGTTTCCGTGCGATGTCTGTTTTCCCCACGGGAGCATTGCCACAGCTCAGCATGGCACGGCACAGCACGGCACGGAGGAGTCCTCCGGGCGCCCGGTGCTGCCATGGCGGAGGGGTGCAGCCCTGCCGCCCAACACCCCACGGGATGCCCAGCTCGTGCCGCAGGAATTCCTCTTGGCTTCCCATCCCTTGACTTTTTGGCAGCCCTGAACGCTTCTGTCCGTGTACTGCATTCTTTAGTGATAACTCTTACCTTAAAGAAAGGTGAGTATTTCAAAACCAAGAGTCAGTTTTCCCTGCCCGTTACTTTTTTAATATCACCTAGGTCAATGGTCCTCGTTAGTCCCCTCTAAATTAAGGAGATATCTGGGGCTGTTGAGTGAAGACCGAGATTGTCCCAGATTCAGATGAGAAGAAGCTGCCAGCTACGGTGACAATACAGGCGTCGTCGTTGTCTGGGGCCCCATAAAGTGAGATCAAACTAGGAGATGTTAAATGCACATCTCATGTCCTGAATTGCAAATGCAAGCTCCAAACCCTTTATGCCTTTAATGCAATAAAAGCAAAGGCAGCTGTACACAAACCGTTTGGCAGCAGCTGAATGTTCAGGGTATCTGGGACTCTATTAAATCTTTTATGTGCCATGTCTTGAGCAATATACTACCAGCTGATGCCTGCCTTCTGCTTCGCAAATCTGGCAGCATTACATACAATTTTTTCTAATGGCTGTATTTAACCACTGAAAATTTCCTTTGTGTGGCGAGGGACCGCATTGTGCAGAATGAGGACAAAGTAGTCTCTTCTTTCTGCTTTCTTGTATTGCTTCGCATTGTAGATCTGCTTCAAAATGGATTGAGAGTAATTTAAAAAACCACTCTGACATGTTACCAAGTAGATGTTTGTTCCTTCCCCAGGAGCAGATGCATGAATGGAGAAGCACAAAAAGAAAAGATACGTGTTGAGGCACTGACGTTTCGGGCTGGGGGTGTGAGGGGGCATTTCTGTAACCAGGGGGATTTCACGACAGATTCCTGCCTGTGGCAGAGGACCTAAGCAGCCGAGCCTGGCCAGGGCAGCACCGAACACCGGTCATGACGTTGGTTCAACTCATGCTAGATCCCTGCCAAGACCTGTATTAACGTGATTGTCAACTATTAATGGCTGTGGTAATTATAGCAGCACAAACAGAGCATGCCTGGGGCACCGGAGAGGTGCCCTCTCGCCCCGGCCGTCCATCAGCCATGGGGTGTGCCGCCCCGGGAGCTGTGCCNCCGCCCCGCGCTGCCCACGGGCGCAGGTCAGCCACCTCCCGCTCATCCCACGTGGTTGCTCCTGCCACCCTGGCATTTTGGGAGGCTTGGCTGGAAGAAGGACGTTTCCATTGACACCCACGTTGGTGTTTTTTTCCAGAAAACAGAGAACAAAAATTTCCAGAGTGCCTGAAACTGGCACTGCTTTGTATGTAGGTGATGCTGTTCCTTTTCAGAAAACTATTTATTATGATTACAGAGTACAAGAAGTTTTCATCATTTTCTCATTTATTATACTAGGATTCCATTTTCCCTGCAGCGAAACAAGAACCAAATGACATAAATATAAAATGCAATACCTCTTAAGATATTGCAAGTCACAATCTAAAAAAAAAAAGAAGTTGGAAATTAATGAGCTTCTAGCCATAATGTGAAATAAACTGACATCAGGAAAGAATGTTGTTCAGTGCCTGGATGGCTGTTATTCAAAGGCTTGTTTTTAGAGAAGTTATATAGCAATGACCGTGTTTTAAAGGGGTATTGTTGAGTCTTTTCTGCTCAAAGAATTTATAAAATATAAAGTTATTTTTGCCTGGTTTATTAAATGTATGACCGGTTTAGTCTGCTGTAGGCAGGGGTTGGATCCTGCTGGTGCTTTGCATTGCAGTAGGTAGTTCATGATTATTGTGAAGTTTGCACAAAGCAGGGGTTTTACCTTATGTTTTTGTGTTATGAACAGTCCTGGCAGCTGTAGCCGATGGGCTTTTGCGTGCCCACAGGCACCGGAGGGGACGGTGCCAGCCAGGGGACAGGGCTGGGGACACCCGTTCTCGCCCGATCGCTCAGAGGCGTGCAGGGGCACAGGCTCTCCTGCCTCGGCGTAGCTGCCAGTGCAGGGCACGGCTCTCAGGGTGAGCACCGTGTGCGGGCGTCAGGCTTGCTGGTGCTGCTACAGGCAAGGGATGG
>WAAD01010453.1:456026-496525 GCA_013389945.1 Fregata magnificens | reverse complement strand
GTGGCCGCAGGGCTGCCCGCCTGCCGTGCCGGCCGAGCCCGCTCCCGCGCCAGCCATGGTCGGGCTCTGCCAGCCGTGTCTGCCTCTGGGCAAAGCGTGAGTTTGACCCGGAGAAAATTGCTCAGGTCAAGCTGCCCGAGAAGCGAGCCTTTAATGTGAGGTCTGAGATGCGCCGGGAGTTATTTCAATGCATAATTTTCCGTCCGTACCGTAATTGTCATGATGACTGCAAAATAGTCCCCATTATTTCAGTGTGCATCGCTAATTGGGATGTTTTTATCAGGCTAACGATAACCACCTATTATTTTGTCACCTTCTTGCTGTAATGTGTCCTTGATGATATTATATTGTGCGCCATTAGCACTTGCAAATGGTTATTAATGGCAGTATTTCAGAAGTGCGGAAGAGTTCAGCGGCTCCCGTCTGCCTGCAATGTTTTCTGCCGTCCACAGAAACTCCCTTTACTTGCTCCCATGCTGTGCAAATGTGACCCGCTCTCCGAGGAGGGGCCTGAAGCCACCCCCAGGCCAGCCTCCCTGCGCCGCTCCAGGTGAAGGCTGCGTGACCAAAATGCCAAATTATTTCTTTTTCAAAGCAAATACATCCGGTGCGTGGTAATCATGGGCACGTCTGATAATGAAAAGAGGACAGATGTAATGATACCAGATGTAGAAATGTCATTAGTTCATTTAAAAGTAGTTACCTTGATAACTAATTAGCTCTTTTAAATATAGTTACCTCGGTAATTAAGGTGTCGTTACTACTCAGAAGAGCCGAGGGAGGCACACCAAAGGCAACACTGGTTGGAAAACCGTGCCAGCCNGCAGAGCGGGCGGCGGTGGGAGGCGGGAGGGACCCGGCCAGCGGCAGGCGGCTTGGTCCGCAGCATGGCCTGCGCCCGGGGAGGGACACGTCCCTGCTGGCGATGGCTTGGTACTCCTGGAGGCTGGGAGCCTGGTCTGGGCGTGAAACCCCGAGCAGGGAGGATCTGTGTCTTGCAAGAACGGAGTACTGCTGCGTTCCTCGGGGCACGGCGTTTGTTGTTGTTTTTAACGAATTTACATTTTAATCGCTTTCTGCTAAAACAAATGGGATTATTTTGACCTTTCAGAGCAGAGCTATGTACGCAATACATTAAAGCCGATCTGCTGGAGGTTGGCAGCCAGCAGATGTGAGCAGAATGGCGTCAAGGCTGGGAGAGAAGCCCCGTGATTGCCTGAAGCTGGTCTCCGTTCGGCGGCAGCGAGCACAAAGCTCTGTCCCACAGCTCCCAGACACCATTCCCTGCTGGAAAGCTCTCCCCGGAGCTGGCCGTCACATCCTCGGGGAAGCTCTTGTGTGGCTGCGAAGTTAAAGGCAACTGGGGTGGGGTGGTGCAGCGCCCAGAATGGGAGTGCACGGGCACTGCACTTGCAGCAGGGATGCTTGTATCTGTAGATCCCAAGTCACAGCCCAGGGATCAGGAATATTTGATAGCGGGGTAGAAGTGCTGAGCGGTGTGGGTCTCAGCCCGGTGAAGCAGCAAATGAGGATGTGGAACACTTTACTGAATCTCTTTGTTCCTTCCCCTTCTGCGGTACTTTAGGTGTGTATTGTGCAGAAGAGAGACACTGAGAAGATGTATGCCATGAAGTACATGAACAAACAGCAGTGCATCGAAAGAGATGAGGTTCGCAATGTGTTCAGAGAGCTGGAAATCCTGCAGGAGATCGAGCACGTGTTCCTGGTGAATCTCTGGTGAGTGTCTCCTCCTGTCTGCCTTCTGGGCCGCCTGCCCTCAGGTGCTCACAGAGCCACGTTCTCCCCGTCCTCCTGGGGTCACGGATGTCCGTGGGAGCATCCCAGTGAGCTGGTACAACGGAGGTCCGTGATAACGTGAGATGTGTTCAGCAACATAGCACAGAAGATACCCGATGTTATGGCATCAAACATTTTAAAACAGTTTAGCTTCTCTTTTTCCATCAAAAACCTTTGTGTGTTTGTTGGGTGTTTTTCACAGCCTTCTTGCAAATACCTCTATCAGGTCCCTCCTAAGGGGCCCCCTGCCAATTTAACCATAAAATATTTTTGTACCATGGTGTGTTGGCATGCAGTTTGACTAAGGTGTCTTGGGGCAGTACGACGCTCCCGGTGATTGCTGTTGAAGAAATAGTCCATCTCACATGCATGGAGATGCTGAGAACTGTGGCAGTCTGTGGTGAATCGGATACTGTGTGGGACCAACTTTTGTAGCAAATAACAGCTTGAAAAGTCAAAGAAACTAGCATTTTTAGAGACGATGATTTATAACTTTTATTAATACAAAAATTATACAAAATATACAGTGTTTTACACAGTAAGTATTTGGTCCCTCTAGATCTTGCAGAGATTGGCTAATAGTTTACATAAACAGAACTGCTCTCAGCTGTAGCCAATGTGTTCAGTGAAGTGTTACTGAGGTAGGTCCTAACTCCAGAGGTTTTAGCGGGTGGTTTAAAGCTGTCCTGACTGTCTGCGCAGGCACTGCGAAGGTGGCTCCATAGACGTACACCGAGGGATGCTGGTGGGGCCAGGGGATTAATATGGTTGTAGGGAAGCCAAGGAGATGCACCACATGTCATTTTTTACTGTGACTACCTAGACAGGATGCGTTTCAAAAGTATTACCAACTAAAGCTATTTGATAGATTTCAGCCTGATCTGAGGACTTTTTTTAAAATTAGACCCTGAAACGTTACTCAGTAACAAGGATAGTTTTTGCCAGTGCACACATAATCAAGTTAGAATTGAGCAATTTGAAATGTAACTATTTTTAGGGATCTGTTGCTGAAAAAAAATTATGAGATCTCTTCAAATTATCAGATGCGTGGCCTTTTGCTGCAGAACAACTAAGGGCAAAAAGTGCTTTGCAACACATTCACTGGCCAAATAAAATATATTCCTTTAGAGCTCCGATATATCATCGTCAAATTTTGCATGAGAAATTAATTTACAAGTTTTAGAAAATAGTGCATTATATCCTAAGATTGTTGGTTGGTTTGGGATGAGTCCTTAGCAGTCAGCCGCGTGACCCTCTCCTGGATCCCGCTGCTGGGTGGTCTGTCCTCTCTCTGCCTTCCCTGCCCTGTGAAGGAGCGCCCGACATGGGGCAGGGATCAGAAGAACCATCATCTTCACCCACGGTCGACCAGCATGCCACAAACTGATCCTGGGCCAGCAACCATCTCTGATCACTGCTAGGAGGGAGCTGGGGCAAGAGCAAATACAGGACATGTTGCAGGGTGATAGAAATAAGGAGTTCATGGCTTATATTCCCAAACCGCAAGAAGAGTGACGTTCATGAGAGGTCATGGAAAACCTTGGATATCCCATTGAGTGCAGGATGACAGACTGAGAGGGGAAAAGCAGAGTGGTCCCTCCTCTTACTGTATACGTGACCTGGGTTGCTCAAAATTTTGCGTAGGATTTATTCACCAAGTGTCTTGCACACCCTTGGCATGGTTTGAAATGCATTGAAATGCTTTCAAATGATAGCATGGCTTGTTGTAAAGGCAGGCTTCTGCAGCTGTGGCTTGGAGTCTCATCAAGGCAGGTAGGCAGTATTTCCAACCCAGTGGTTTTTGAGCTTGCCTAAAAATTTGTGTAGCCACAACCACAAGGAGAAAATAGTAAATGTAAAATAAAGGCCATGCTTACTTGGAAAATAATGGGTAAGCAAAAGTGACATATTATGTAAAAAATGCAGGGAAGCGCATCTGCAATGCACGGTGCACAGTAATCTCCTTCAGAGATTGCAAGAGTTATGTTACTACTGACATGTGTTTTTAAGGCTAGAATCAGTGCCTCGTGAATGGCTCCCTGATCTCGTAGAGGCAGAGGAGGGGCAGAAGCAGCAGTTTTTCCTGGGGAAGCTGCAGACCTCGGATGGCCAGACGGGCTGAACCTTGGGCAGCCGGCTGGCTGCGGGCGTCCCCTCCCTCTCCAGCCACGTTGGATGCGTGGCAAGCTGGTGGGTGGGAAGATTTTCAAAAATGCAGAAAGTTTTATACCCAAGTGGCGAAAGTTGATAATACTTTACATTCTTTTTGTTGATCCGTTACTCCAGAGTAGCCAAATAAGTTAATATTTGTTTTTTCAGCATTTTAGTAATTGCAAATATTTTTTTCCAACAAGTAATGAAATTCTGCAGAAAACTTGCTCTCTTAGCAAATTTTTCCCTTTTAGCTCGTACTTTTAGGATAAGCCTACATTTAAGATGAGAGCAGAAGCCTGTGATTCATAAGTATTATACAATCCCACGTGCTCTTCCCTTAGAAATACTGTCGCCAAATATAACAATTGAACGTTGTTTTGTAGTGTATCCTCACTGCTGTCAGTCTCCTGCGGGATCCACTGCAGATTTAGAGAGGCGTTTTACTCTACAGTAAATATAAATCTCTTTTTCTGTTTTTTATGGTTAAATTAGCACTTGTGTTTTCCAATTCTTTTTCAGGATAGGCAGAGATATTTTAAGTATAGGTTTATCAGATCGTTCACAATTGAAAAAGTGAAGTTTTTCTGAAGTGACTGGCTAGCAAAGCCCTGAGCTCTGCCTGCAGCTCTGCCTGCTGGTGGGGTTACGCAGCAGCGCTCGGGGGGTGACAGTGGCAGGGCGAGCCGGGGCGGGGAACTTAGTTGGAATACTTCACCGAAGCGGGTATATGTTTGTAGCGGGACTGTCTGCAGTTTTCACAGGAGCTGTGCAATTAGGAGAGGGGGAAAAGCCTGACTTGGTTTTGTGACTCCTGTGAGACTCAGCCTGCTCGCTCACGCAGCGCCGCTCCCACAGGTACTCCTTCCAGGATGAGGAGGACATGTTCATGGTGGTGGACTTGCTTCTTGGTGGCGACCTGCGCTATCATCTGCAGCAAAACGTTCAGTTTACGGAAGAAACGGTCAAACTCTACATCTGTGAGATGGCGCTGGCTCTCGACTACCTACGAAGTCAGCATATTATCCACAGGTAACCACGCGGTCTCTTCCTCACAGTCGGTAGCCGGCGGGAGCTGCCCGTGCACCATGCTGCCCGTGGCTGGTTTGGGGTGGGTGACGCTGTCTCTGCTGCAGTGAGGCCCTTAACCCCACCGGTACCCCCAAGTCGGGGAACTGCCAGCATTAAACCGCACCAGCAGTGCCGGTCCTGGGCACCCTCCGGCTGCTGGTCCTGCTCCCCGTCGCTCAGAAGAAGCCTCACGCTTCGCCGGGGAGGCTGAAAGCGCCTTCCAGGGCGGGTTTCAAAGCAATCTCACAGAAATAGAGCCAGTCCTGTGTTATTAATTTTCCTTAGAAATGATGCCCGAACAAGTCAGATGCTCCCATTTTTTTGTCCAGTTGCCCAGGAAAAGCATATTTCTAGTCCATCATAAAGGGACTTGTCTCATGTTAGGATATTTTTGTTTTACTTGTTTCTAATCTGTGATAGATAAAGAAGTTGCAAGTTTTTTGTTGTTGAATTGCATCCTTGGTCTGACTGGGATTTCATCTTGCTGTAACCTTGCTTCTTTTCCCAGAGATGTAAAACCAGACAACATCCTCCTCGACGAGCAAGGTAGGATCTCTCTGCCTTGCTTTGTCTGCCTCCTTCATTTGAGGGACAGATTCTTTACAGTCTTGACTACTCTGCTTCTTTTTATCTGAGAAAAGTGTGAAAAAGGCACCACTCCTTCTGGTTGATCGGGGTTTGGTCGGACGTACCTGTGCATTGTAATGCCAGGGAAGACCCACCAAGGGCAGCCCCTCTCCTCGTTGCCCCCGCCTCGCTTCGCCCGCACCCTGCCTCCTTTCTCGCTAGTGCCCCAGTGCACAGGTCACCCATGCCAGAGGTGCGGTACCTGGCATCGTGGGAGGGCACGAAGCACAAGAACTGTCTTTGCTGAGTTTTAGAGTGAGTGATCTGCACCTATACTTTTAGGATAGTTTTGATGTCTTCCTGGGGGGATGGATCTGGGCTGAGCCAGGTGGAGCGAGCTGAGGAACCTTTATGAGAGCGTCTGTTGGTAATAGTGTCTCAGTGGCCTACATAGGAGAAATACCATAAGAGATCCTGTAATGACCTCTATTCCAGTAGCAGATCTTCTAAAATGAAGACACAATCTCTCAGGCTCCAAACCATCCGAGTTTTATCATAAAGCCTCACAAAAACCAAAGCTTGCACTTGCACTGAAGTTCATTAGAAAATAGCACAGGGCATAAAGCCCAAACGCAAATGGGAAAAAGGGGATGTAAGGGAAGACCTCACAGGACAAGGGAGTCTGTGATTTGCACACCATTTTCATAGCTGCCTTGTAGATAGAGAGCAGAAAGTAGCCTCCAGAAGGGGAAGCGGATGGGTTTTGTGTGTGCCAGGCTGGCTCAAAAATGACATTTTCTGAATTTTAACTTTCAGTCCTGATGACAGAGAAAGTAGAAACAGAGAGAAGGTGTTCCAGCACTTCTTGTAATATCTTAATGATTTCTTCATACAGGCTTAGGGTTTGGGAAGTATCGTTATGATTTCATTCAGCTGGCATGTCCAAATTTGCTGTGGTCTGTACAGAGTGGCAGCGGAGTGTTTTAGCTCTGGGACTTTGGGGTAGTTGTGGTTCAATGGCTTTTATCAAAAACAGTTCTAGGATTTTAATCAATGTGACCAAGGCAATATTTTAGTATCGTGTTTCCCTGTTGTCTTCTCGCTGACTGTAGGTTCTGGATAGAGCACTTTGACCAGGTGCTGGAGCTGGTGTAGGTGACTAGTTTACTCCAAGTGCGATTTAAAATCGAGACCCAAAGCTATCTACCATTTAACGCCTAGCCAGACTGAGATCCCAGGAAAGCTTCAGGATCTCTTACGGCTGTTTGGTGGGGTCTAACCCTGACCTGCCTGCGCCCGTGCTACACTGTCTGAGGGCAGAAGCTTATGAAACAAATGTATTCTGACTCTACATTGCCACTGTTCTGCGCTGCGATTAATTCCTTCTTAAAATGTGTCTTTGTTTAAGGTCATGCACATTTAACAGATTTTAATATTGCAACAATAATTAGGGACGGTGAAAGAGCAACTGCATTAGCTGGAACAAAGCCATACATGGGTAAGAAATAATAGCTGTTCCTTACGTCTGTATTTTACATTTCAAGAGCGCTCACCGCATGCCACCTGACAGTCCCTGTCTGTGACAAAGGCACTGAATTAATTTAGCACATTAATGCATGCGCCCAAGTCATTCAGTGGAGCCTGATCATTTGAAAAGTGAAACTCCCAGAGTGAATGAATCGCTGTCAGCACACACACCCCATCCCGCCCTGCCCTCCCCACTGGCCCTGGGCTGGGACTTGGTGCGTCCCAGCGGGCACCGGGTTTCTGCCGTCCCTCACGCGCTCGGCTGGGAGGGCTCTCCCTGCGTGCGCCGGATAACCCAGCTGCCCAGCGAGGGCAGGCCTGCTGCTGCTGCTGCTGCTGCTGCTGCTGCTGCTGCTGCTGCTGCTGCTGCTGCCAGCCCTGACTTGCAAAGCCTCCCCTCAGGCAGTAGTGCATAAAAATAACCATAAGGTTTACATACTGACTTACATGAAATACTGAAATAGAAGCAAACTGAAGTCAGTGAATAACCTGTTGCATTTTGTCCTTTCTGTTCAGCCCCGGAGATTTTCCATTCCTTCCTGAATGGCGGGACGGGCTATTCCTTCGAGGTTGATTGGTGGTCGCTGGGAATCATGGCTTACGAACTGCTGCGGGGCTGGGTAGGGTTCCCGGACGGTCTGAGGTCTAAGAACACGCTTTCTGAATGACTGCAGAGAGGAGAGGGAATTTCTTCTCATCTCTCTGCTTTTTTCCCCCCAGAGGCCGTATGACATCCACTCTAACAACCCTGTGGAGTCTTTAATTCAGCTCTTCAGTACTGTCAGCGTTCAGTACTCGTCTGCATGGTCAAAAGAAATGGTTGCTCTATTAAGAAAGGTAAGTAGTCCTGCTGGCATGGTTTACATTGTACATTAGCCACCATGCATGTGAGACTAGCTGGAAAATTTTGAGCATATTAATAAATAATGTAAAATTGAAATAGGACTAATTTTTATGAGTTTGTTCAAGCTTAAGCACAGATTAATCTTGTGTTTTGTTTGTTTATTATCCCTGTAACAAGATGCATTATTTTTGATAGCAAGGGAAGGAAGAAGGCTGGGTTTGGTGTGACAATCACATTCCTACCTGGGCTAGAACCGTTCCCTTCCAGCATCCCCCTGCATGATTGTCGTAACCTAGAAAGGCAGCGATCGTGGCTGAGACACCGTGTGAGATGGAAAAGCGTGTGCTGCCCTGCCGCGTTAGCTGCTCTCTCTTGCCAGTTCTGCCAGGCCAAAGGGTCTGATTCACTGTGTTAGGTTGTGAGAACTGTCGGGGGGGTGTGTGTCCATATCTATGGGACGGTCCGCTGCTTTCCTTGTACTGCCACGCGAGAAAGTTGTCGATTTAGTGTGGAGGTTGTAGTTTTAGCTTCTGCTTGCTTGAGAACTCAGAAGAGTAGCTGAGAGTGTGCTATAAAAAAGATACACACGGTGCTGACAGTGAATAAGTGACTCCTGTGTAAGTTAACATTGGGTGGACAGTTTACATGGTTAGGTTTTGTTTTAATGAGAAGCAGCGTTGTTAGTTATGACTGCAGCGGGGCATTCAGCAAGTTCACATTGCCATCTGCTGGGCTGCCGGCAGTCGGGCTTCTAGAGGCCAGGCAGGAATTAAATGTCTCACCAGGAAACTGCCAGCAGCCACCTCAGCCTGGAATGACACCCCATGTCCCCCCAAAGTGCTGGGGTTCCTGTTCTCGGGGTGCCCCAGCTGTCGTCCTGCCCGCTGGGGCAACTCGGGGGGCTCTGCTGGTGCCCAGGGGCGATGCCGGGCGCTGTGCTGCCCACCCGCCCGCCGGGGCCAGCTCCCGCTCCCTGCTCCCCACTCCCTGCTTCCGGCATCCATGCCCCGCATCTCCTTCCCGCTGGGCTGGTGCCGTCGCAGCAGCCTTACTCGGGAATTGGGAATTCCTCCCTTTTCATTTTAAAGATGAAGATAATTTTATGCCGTGAAAAAGTGCCTGAAAAGTTCCCCAGGTGGCAGTTGCTGGCCAAGACGGTCTTCTACCCTGTGCCCTTCACAAGCATCCCGTGCTTGGGCACTTGGCGGGCTGTAAGTACGGTCACCGTTACCTGCTTCTTGCATAGTTACCTTTGGCATTGGAAAAATACCCAGCGCTGACTTTATTTCCTGCAAAAAGGCTGTAGCCACCTATAATTAGTATACCTAGAATTACACTGCATTTTTTTGAAGGAAACAGTCCTAGATGGGCATTTTGTAGAGGTCCTACCGTAGGCGTCCATCAGTCGGGAGACCGTACGTGCTCAGTTTGCAGATGCCCAAAACCGAGCTGGGGTGGCTGGAGGTCAGGACTCAAATTCTAAGTGCTCTGGAAAAATGGCAAGAACTGGTCCAGAGGTGGGGTGTGGCTCCGGTGCCGGCGGCAGAGTCACGGGCAGGCAGGGGGGCCAGCTCCTGGACAGGGGCGAGGGTGGGTGCGACTCGCCCGCCACGAGCATCCTGCACTTGGGAGAGGAGGGGCACGCGCAGGGGTCTGAGGATGCACTGCAAAGGTGGCATCAACCGAGCTTCGGTGAAGATTTTCACAGGGGGAGACCAGGCACAGAATTTTGTGGAAGCGCTACCCAGATCCCACGTTGGACGTACCTCCGCGTTAGATGTACCTCCACGTCAGACGTTAGACATATGTTTAGACATACCTCCAGAAGTCCTGGAAGCTGTAACTCAAGTCAGCTGAGCACACAGCATGGTACACGGTGCTGAATTGTTTGAAAAATCAGGTCTGAATTCTTTGAAAAATCAGGTCTGTCCTCAGACTGGTGTCTCAGTGGGTCAAGCGATCATTTTTTTTTCTCGTGCGTAGTAATCCGTATGTGTGATAAACGGAGTAGTATCCCCTGGTGTCACAGAAGTGGTGTGAAAATGGGCCATGTGGAGGTTGAAACCGAAACGATGAGCCTCTGGGGGAATCAACATCTTTACAAGGGAGCAAGGTCTGTCCCTGGCATGGGGAGGAGTGCGCCGGGGCGGCAGCACCTGGGTGCTGTGGTGAAGGGTTGTGCATCGTAGTGTAAGCACGGGAGGAGCAAACCGGCACTGGTCCGAGCGCTCACGGCGCCAAATTTTTGGCCGTCTGGTTTCACAACCTCGAGAACATTTTTCTGATGTGTTTTTTTTTCTACAGCCTGTTACATATTTCCCATGACAGACAGGTTGCTGCGTGACTGAACCATCTGAGTGCATCCAAAGGCAGGATGGTGCTGGACTCCTTTTCTTTCTCCTCTGACGGGAATGCTTGTCTCTCCCCAGCTGCTGACGGTGAACCCTGAGCATCGCTTTTCCTGCCTGGCCGATATTCAGGCCTCGGCGTACTTGTCTGGCGTGGTCTGGAGCGACGTCTGTGAGAAGCGAGTGGAACCGGGCTTCGTCCCCAATGTGAGTAGCAGCGACCTGTGTCCTTGCCCCGAGCAGGATCGGTTCTCGCCGTTAGATGAACCGCGGCGTTCAGAGGCTTTCGGACAGAGAAGTAGTTTCTGAGTGTATTTGCTGCAAGAGGGTCTCTGCTGTGCCTAACGCGCGTGGTGTTGTGTCGTGTGTCCCGGCAGAAGGGCCGCCTGCACTGCGACCCCACCTTCGAGCTGGAGGAGATGATTCTGGAGTCGAGGCCCCTGCACAAGAAGAAGAAGAGGCTTGCAAAGAACAAGTCAAGGGATAACAGCAAAGACAGCTCACAGTCTGTAAGTGCTTTCTGGGGTAACAGCCAGAGCTGAGCTGCTGAATTTGGGGATGTATAGCAGCAGTTACTGAGACAATGCAGTAACTGCAGATTTACTTTGATAAAAACATTTGCCCAGTGGAGTCTTCCCGACCACCATATGTTCCTCTTACGTAAGTTTGATAAAACTCTTTCCCAGTAATCTGTACTTTGGAAAATGAAATGAGAAACAGAGGTCTGGGCACACCAGTCAAGAGAAAAACTAAAAAAACTATAAAAAAAATACACACCCGTATGATCTTCGCCTTTCCAAGAGGCGCTGCCCAGTGTCTGCGACAGCTGTTGGTGGGGTTACTCAGTAGTACTTTATCCACGTGCTGATGATGGCCACGCAGAAACATCTGGCCAGTCAGTCCCATTTTTGGGTAACTATCCCGTGTTTTCTCTCGCCGCATGAGCTGTGCGGCTGGGTAAGCCCTGCGGCTCTGCCGGGCTCCAGTGCTGGGGCGAGCTCTGGCTGTGCCGGCTGGGGAGGCCTGCACGTGAGCGTGGGAGAAGTGTGCCAGTGTGCCCGTGAGCGCTTTCTGCAGAGAGGGATCCATTAGCCGGGAAATTAAGCCAGAGATGAGATGCATTTGTTTCTTCTTGTCACTGTGGGAGTCATGGTGCTTTTATATCACTGGGGAGATAAATACAAGAATCTCCGTTTTACAGAGCAGACATGTCCCAGGAGTAAAACCAGCTCCTTACACAGCAGAGCAGGTACTCGGTCCTGCAGAAACCAGGGTTCTGTACGGGGTGTTTGCAGGTGGGGTGGTGCGCCAGGGAGGCCTGTGAGAGCAAACACACGTCACCCACTGAGCCGCTGAGCTGCCCAAATCCCAGACTAAGGGAACAAACATTGCCTGCCCCCAGCGAGGTCAGGACCATCCACTGTGTGAGAGCAGCAGGGAGCACCGGGCAGGATTTCGCCTGTCTCATTGTCTGCGCCAATTAACTGCAATGGATCCCTTTCCTCTTCAGCGGGAGTTAATGCTGCGATCGATGAGACTTACTGTAAATGCTGAAGAATAAATCGGGAAGTGAGGGAGGAAAAAGCAGAATAAACAAATTTGCAAATACCTCTCCAAGGTTTTGCTGCCAAGAGAATTCAGGGCACTTTGCCTGCCAGGACCCATGGCCGGTCGCCAGTCGCCCGCGCAGGCATCGGGCAGGAGCCCGTCCCTCGCCGTGGCCGTCGCCCGTGGCTGGGGGTGCACAGGCAGGCGGCGCGAGGGCTGGGCAAGACTTTGCCTGGGCCTGAGACGGGTGTCCCTGCTTCGGTTGGAGGTGGAGTGGAGCAGCAGCATCTGGCTTCAGAGGAGGCCTCTGCACCTAGACAGAGGTGATGCAGGAGGTAAAATAAAGGCAGAAATCGGGAAGTGTGGGCTGTCTGCACACCCACATTTCCCTCCTGCCCCGTGGGTGCTGCCAGCTTCCTGGCATGCATGCAGCCAGCGTGCCTGCACAGCCCCTGGGCCGGGCCAGCCGGCCACGGGGGAGCAGCCGTCTGTGGGACGAGGCGGCAGGTTTGTGCCTTGATCTTGCAAGGACTCAGGCGCAGGCTTTGTGCTGATCTCTCCCCTGCACTGGCTTTGCTTCCTATGGGCAGATAGCACTCCCAAAACCAGAATACATGGATAAATGTGTTGTGTTGATCTGGAAAACCGTGTGCTATCTGTGTTTTATGGAAAACTGTGCTCGCCGCAGGTGAAACAAGCCACCGGTGAAAGCCGTGAAGGCAGTCAGCTATGCTGTTTCCATCATCTGTTTCGGTTGAAGTTTCTGGTGGCTGGGAGGCTCTCCGCATACAGCTGGAAGCGCTGCGATGCTGTAGGCAGCAGTGAGATGCAAATGGGACCGCTTATGCATGTATTGTTTTTCTTCGACAGGAAAATGACTATCTCCAAGAATGCCTTGAAGCTATCCAGCAAGACTTTGTCATCTTTAACAGAGAGAAGTGAGTGTGCGGGGGTAATTTTTTTGAAAGAAAAAATACTCTTTTTCCAGACTTCCCTTAGGAATCAGAGTGTCAGTGCCTGACGGCCAGGAGCATCTCACCACGGGCTTAGCCCTGGGTGACTGACATCAGCCGAGAAGCTCAGGTGCTGCCCCTGTATGAGAAGCAGTTCTCACCAAAAAGGGAGACAAGATCAGGGATTATTAACCACTGCCATTAAATAAAATACGCTGCAGAGAGACTTCTGGGATTTAACATATGTATGTGACACTGCTTCAGTTCCCCCATTGCATCTTCTGATCCATCCTGCTTTTAGATGATGTTTTGGAAAATGAAGGCGGTGGAACGTGCTAAAATCTCTGCAGGGCATGAGCAGGCAGTAAAAGCGCTGGAGTTAAAGCAGCTGCTTTCCCCCGTGTTCGAGCACGCTGACATGGGAATGTTTGGTTTGTAAGTAAAACAGGAGACAGCCTCCGCGGAGGAGGCGGTGTGTGGCAGGGAGCCCGCTGCCCTGGCCGCAGCGCAGAGTGCTCGTGGCTGAGGTCTGGGTGGGCAGCGCTCCTGAAAGCTGAAGCCTTGCAGGTCACTGCGGAGTATTTCAGAGTGTTTCGGTGTGTTTTGCTGGTACGTCGGTCCCTGTCATGACCTTTTTATGTGCTCTGTGTGTGCTCTGGAAAGACTCCTCTCGTTTACCATGGGTCTGCTGTAGGCACCTCACGAGGAGTGGTGCGTGGGCAGCCCGGGGCACGCTGGCTGCTGTAGCCCACCTTCACGCCACTCCTTCTGCGGGGCGTTTGATCTGGGGCTGACTGTGTAACGCCTAGTTCCTCTGCTCCACACAGGCTAAAGAAGAGCCAAGAGCAGATGAGCGAGTCCATGTCCCCCCCCGAGACCACTGACGAAGCCGAGACGGAGGCCGAGTCTGAGACCTCCAACTTGAACATGTGCAGCTCCGTCTGCTCCTCCGCGGGCAGCAGCTAGGCTGCAGCTGCTGGGCGAGGGTCGCCGGCCCGCGCCACGCCGATAACCCGTTCTCAGGTTGCGCTGAGCACCACAGGCTGTCCTCCGATACCACCGGGGAGCACTGACAACTAGTCTTGCAAAGCTGTAGCAAAAGAGAGAGTTCTTACAGAGCTGCATTCCTGGACTTAACGGAACGCCGGTTCGGCACACTGCTTGCCTGTTGTGGGTAAAGATACTTGCTATGCAACTTGTTGGAGGAGGTAGATCAACTTCTTTACTTGTTCTTTTTTAATGTCAGATTGCTGATCTGCACATGTTTTTAATACAGTAAGATGACAAGAAAAGAAGTTACGTCCTTGGGTACAAGGGAAGACACCGAGCAGGTGTGGAGAGGGAGGAAGGCTGAATAGGTGGTTTAAATTTTACTTTGGCGTTCCCTGTTCGTAAAGGCTGCCGTAGGGACAAGCAATCCCTGTGTAAATCGGAGCAGCCCCGGGGCCTCTCTGGGCTGTGGTGGGCGGCAGCAGCCTCCTGGGAGCCTCGAGCTGTTTGGGTCCTGCAGCGTAAGGACATCCCAGGCACCTCCTTGTCCTCTCGTCACCTGTCAGAGTTTCTTTCCCGACTCGGGGCAAATAAATGTTTTTTGTGCACTCCATGGATTCTTCTGGGGCTGGGTAATGACTAAACGTGTCCTTGAGATGCAGAATGTATTTAAAATGTTTGCTTTCTTCACATAGCTGCTGCGAGCGGCGAGGAGCTGTGTGAACGCATTGGAGGGTTTGGCTCTGTTTGTCCAGATTCAGAGGACGCAGTTTATCACCGGTTCAGATTTTATTGGAGACAAAGTGGGTGGCCTCGCAACGCTGCTCAGTTCTGAAAGAGGGGAATATCTTATTTCACCCTTCGATTTACTTTATTTTTGGTGTAAAGTAAAAGTACTGTATATAATTTACCAATACCTGTTTTAACTTCTTAATAAGATGGGAGATCTCCTTAACTTGTTCCAGCTGTGGATATTGCCTTTTTTCTTGTTTCAGAAGCCTTCACTATATTAGTTGCTTCATCTGCTGTAAAGTGGCTTTTTGTTACTATTGCTAAAAATGAGCCATGGGTCCTGCTGCAACGTACGGCTGTTGCGATACACAGGGGTTTCGTTAGAACTGCATTCACTTTCAAGCTATCAACATCTGTTCGCTGCCAGACATTAAGAGGTTGCAGGGTTTGCATCCTTACTGTATATTGTAACACAAAAATGGATAGAAAATGTTTTTAACAGATGCAGACTCCCTCAGGACAAATTTTGCTGCTTTTTCAGTTTCGGCGAATGAAACAGAAAGGCGTAACTGGTACGAAACTATTTTATACGAAAAATGACACATTTATTTTCCACAGTTTTATGTGGAAATTAGTATGTGGCTAAAATTGTGCAGAACCAAATTTTCACAGAATTCTTTAACAGAAGTGTTCAGGTGTGCAGGCACAACTTGTACGGGGCCGGGGAGGGAAGCCAACGCTTTGATGCCAGTTGCACAGTTATTTTCAGGACAGAGCCAGGAAAACGCTGTCAGGCGCGGCAGCTCTCGCTGGAGTAGTGAGCATCCAGCCCCTCGGCTGTGCCCGGTGAGGGACCAGGGCTGCACCACGGGGCCCTGGCGTTGGCCGCGGGTCCTTCCTTGCAGACGACTGACGCTGGCTGGGCACAGGCATGGCCTGCGCCTCATTAGGAGCTGCGTTAACGACGGGCTGAAGGGGATCTGCAGCCGTTCAGTGAGCGAGGTCTGAAATAAGTGCTTTCCTCTGCGCCTTTTCCCCAGCTACAGGAGGGCACCTACACAGGTGCAGGGGGGACCTCTCTGCTCCAAGTAACTTCCAGTCTGATTACTGGGTACCAGGGTAACCTCATTACCCTAATCACCGTATTACCTTCTCCCACACACCAGAGCACACCTGTGTGCACCTGGATGGGCCGTGTGCTCTGGCCCCGTTTGCTGCTGGTGAGCAGCCCCTGCTCTCTGCGTGGGCAGCCTGCTCCTCGCCCCCGCGCTCTGCACGTGCCTCGTTTTCCCCGTCCCCCAACCTCAGCAGCCCGGGTCTGTCCCGGCGCAGGCTGTGGTGCACATTGGCTGCCTGCTACGTGCCTCGGTGGGCTCGGCTCCCACCGCGCTGGACGGTGCCTGTCGGCAACGGCCATTAGCGATGACCAGGGTACTTTGCAATGTAGTAGTAACGCTTTAATCTCAAGTCACAAAACCACATCAAGGTGGGCTCTGATTTGCTTCTGATCAGAGCAGTCTGATAACCCTGCTGCGGCGAGAGGCCAGGAACCCACTGCTTGGCCTGCCAGGACTCGGGTGAGGCAAGAGAAGTAGAATGAGGCTCAAAACCCAGTATTTATTCAGGAATTGTAAATTACAGATGATTTACTCCACCGGCATGGATAGGTTTTTTCAGTAAAGTCCATCACACTATTTATCATCTTTCTGTAAATAATGGCAAAAGTTTGGACTATCAGAACAACAAGGAGCGTAACTTATTTTTGGACCAAACCGTCCTGTGTATGAGAGATGCAGATACATCCAATTCAACCAAAAGCTCTCGGGCCAGGACAGATGTTGGCAGTTTCGTAGGATGCGTCTAATCAGATGTTTTCATCGCTTTCTTCAGGACAAGTGACAAATGGCCCTTGAGGTCGAGGTTGGTGTGTGTAGGGAGGAGCTGGCTCACTTCTGGAACAGATGCTTCTCACCCCAAACCCTCTTTGTGTCGGTCACTTATGTTCCCTTCTCAGCACTGCTCCTCCTGGGTAAATTGTGCAAAATATCCTCAGCAGCACTCAGCAGAAACGGGGAAGGCTTCTGGGGAGACACCAGGTAATTGCTCCTTCCCAGGTGAAATAATTTGGGGCAGATTCTGGCTGCCCGGGCAGCACCACCGGAATCCAGCAGCACATCTCCTGGGGACGCGCCAGGGGAAACTCTCCTTTCTGCCTCACGTCAATCTATTTCCAAACCTTAATCGCCGAGAGAAGTGACAGGGCACAGACCTCCAGGATCATTGCGCTGAGTAGGAGAGACACCGCGAGTGCAATATAACGGAAGTACTCATTATCGATCTTAATGCACGGGCGTAGCTTCACTAGTGCCCATTGGGGACCAGGTTTTATTGACGCCTGTTCATGCCCAGTCCCTGGAGAAGAAATTACAAGAAAAGATGGAAAAATAGTAAGAAACAGGTACGCGTTTGCTTCATTGTCAGAATCCCCATGGTGAGTTTCAACACACCAGGCCCTTCCGTCTCCGCTGTGCTGCTGCTCTCTGGGCCCCTTTTGTGTCGTGTCCCCATCTCTGTGTCCTCGTAACGAGCCTGCGCTGACTGAGCTGGCCGAGCCCGGCCCCGTCAGCACCGCGGGTCCCCACGGCTCCTTCCAGGGACATCCCGTGTAAAGCTAACCCCATCTGCGCTGAGCTCCTGCGGGCGGCGGGAGCCTCTTTCCTCCCCGCGCCGTTCCAGAGGTGACTTGCTGTTACCGGCTGGCTGGCACAGACCGGGTCGGGGATGAGCAGTTCACGTCTGGGGGTGCGGCGGGGTTACCCACCAACGCCGCCCTCCAGCGCGGTGTCGTTGTAGCCGTCGGTGTGGAATGAGCCTGCGCTGCTGCCGTCCGTGTGACCGTGCGGAGGGCCATCAGCCCGAGTCCTCGGCGGGGCAGTGCACGTGGCGTCGGGGGGCAGCTCGCCGGGGCCGGCAGATGAACCGGCAGCTGCCAGACCTGCCGCCTGCCTCCCGCAGCGAGAGCCGAGCTGGCGATGCTGGGCGTGATGCGTGCGCTGAGGACGCCGGGCTGGTGCGAAGGGTTATTTTCTGCGAAA
The DNA here is from genome assembly GCA_013389945.1 of Fregata magnificens. Taxonomy (NCBI): domain Eukaryota; kingdom Metazoa; phylum Chordata; class Aves; order Suliformes; family Fregatidae; genus Fregata; species Fregata magnificens. Next base: position 478,902 of record WAAD01010453.1, on the reverse strand, counting down.
GGGCTGGTTCCTGTGAAAAACACATGGCTTTGACATTCTCTGAACCCGCTCCTCTCCTGTTATTCTCTCTGTTGCGTTAGAGCCTGATGCAGCTCCAGGTGTGAGCAAAACTCGCAGTGAAGTCGTGAAAAACTCCTGGTACCAAACCCCATCACGCAGAGCTTGAAAGAAGTCAATAGCAGCTCTGGTTTACATCTCAAATACAACCAGAATACAATAATTTTCTGTATATAAATATTTAAATACATGTATTTTTTGTATGACAGATTTATACAGGGTGTGCCATTATTCACTGTGAAAAGTCTACATCTCCTATAAATTATTCTCCTTAAACTCCTTGCCATAAGATTGTTTTCTTATCTCTGTTGTATTATGAAGTGTTGCAAAGTTGCATATTTTTAAGTGTTTCCATTGAATTCCACAGACTTCACTGGGAATTTTGCGTAGAAAACAAATGCCAGATCAGGTCCTGATGTTTCTTCTGTTGCCAATTCTTTACTACTCTATACCTTGCCAAAAAGAGAATAAGAGTAATAAAATAATAGCAAAAAGGCCAATAATATGAAGCTGACATTGGAGAGTGCTGAAATCCTGATGCCTTGGTAGGGTATTTTTAAAAATTATTTCAGTGGAAATATGTGTAAAGTGTATCTTTGTATTTTATGTTAATACATTTCTGTAATTTTATTGCATGAAAATTCTACCATGTCACAGAATATTTAAGTTATGACAAGTTTGTGTTTTTGCAGATACTGCGAGAAGCCATTGCATATGTGGAGTAATAAATGTGTATTTTTAACATTGCCAAGTATTTGTTGTCATTTCTAGGTTATTGATCTGTAGAAAAAAACCCCACTGACTCTTATAAAAAGTGGATGTTATAATTACATTTCTTGTTTACACATCACAGAGTGGAGCTGTTTAGCATCCACATTACACCAGTTGGTGTAACAGCCAGAACGTACCAGCAGCCTGCCGCGCGTGCGCTGCCTGCTGCTGACGGCAGCTCCCTGGCCAGCAACGGCAGTACTTCACAGCCGCATAGCAAGCGGGTCAGTAGCCAGGTATTTTTTAATTTGCTGCAAATTGCGCGGCATGGCGCAGTACCTGGCAAAGCCGGGCGATTGCAGCTGACGGTTATGAGGCTGTGCGAAGGCATGAACCACAAACGCATCAAAATGCTGAAAGCTTTTTGAAGCCCAGCTGGACCCCCAGAGCCGGTGGGACGCTCCCTGCTAGCGCAGAGCCAGCGGTGGGACGAGCTGCAGGAACGTGGCCGTGAGACCCCTTAAAAACTGCAAAACAAGCATTAAAAGGGGAACAGCTGAATCCAGACATTTTACAGTGTTCCACTTTCCGGTGTCAGTTAGAAGGTATTTATAATTACCTAGGGAGAGTTTATCTTTACAGGGGTGGGGGTGAGGGCCCTTTCGATGGTGGGTTTGGAGTCTCGGTGAGGAGGAGGAGCGCCCTGGGCACGGCCACTGGCCTGGGTCGCCTCTGCCCACACCGGCCCCTGCCCGGGGGCACCCGCACTGCGCGGCTCGGAGTCACTCGGTTCGTAACGGGCTTGCGCGGGGCTGGTGCCTGGGAATGAGATGGGAGAGCGGGGAGGTGTGTGCCAGGCTGCCCCCGCGCAGGGGCCGGGGCAGGGTCCCGGTGCCCAGCGCCCGCCGTCAAGGCACCGACAACTATGGCTCGCTGCGTTTTAGTATTTCACTGCACAACCCTGGATTTTGTGTCTTAAACTCAATAAAAATGGCCCTGGGGAACTTGAGGAGGTCTCTGGTTTTTCTCTTTCATCCCTCATCAGTACTTGAAATTATTTATCATGGTTCTCGGCGCAGTGTGCTGGCTTGCTTTATCTCAGTGTAGAAAGCATCTACAAAGGCTTTTCCTCACTTCAAAAGAAGTGGTAAAGGAACAAGACAAATCCATATGGGAGCCTTAACTTGGCTCTCTGCAGAGCCCTTCGCTGGCAGTTGGCAGCCCGGTGCCCCGGTCTCGGCAGGGCTGTGCCCAGCTGCCGATTTGAGGCCGCTGGTGTGATGCCTCGGGGTGTCCCCGGGCGTCCTCGAAGGGCTGAGGGCATGCGGGGCAGCCGGCAAGCCGGGTCGCTCACCCCTTGTACAAGGGGGAGAAGGCAAAGGTAACAGGGTGAGGACAGTTCCCCTCACACAGCCCTTAAATTACAGGGGGTGAAAAAGCTGATAGACAAACCACCGCGGCAGCCACAAAAGCCAGCGGCTCCGTAGCCGGCTGCCTGCCCTGGGCCCGTTATTGCTGTGCCTCAACTGCTGCAAACAGCATTTGCCAGGGCTCGCCCTCGGGGTGGGACGAGCAGGGAACAGCCCTCCCCATGCTCATCACCGGAGTTCGCCTTTCTTACCTGCTGAGATTTATTGTGCCGCTGTTTTGGATGGCTGGACCTGAAGGGAAGGTGGGTGGCAGCTGCTGATGCCGGCGCAGGGTGCGCCAGGGAGGAGCCCGGTTACCCAGCGGAGCAGGTCAAGGCAAGGTTTGCCACAAACTGGGAAAAAAGCAGCAAAGAGCATGGAAACACAGTGATAATTTTATGTCTGTCTGCCAGCTGATTTGCACACTTAAGGAAGTGTCAGGACTGTTTTCACATGGCAAGCATGAGCCCTGAAGCATCCCTCTCCCCGCTTTCCTCTGCTGTGGCTGGTGAGAGGATGATGCTGGGGCACCCGTGTCCCTGCAGCCCTCGGGCACCTTTGGCTGGGCACCTCCTGGCAGCCCTCGGCTGGGCTGCTTGACTGCGGGGTGCCCTCACTCTCGATTTTAGCACCGCACGATTTTCTGCTGCCTGTAAACGTGCATACATTTAAGACCAATACGCTGCATTACATACGTTGTTTTCTTTTGGACCGGGCAATTGCTGTCTTTGAATTTCGCTGGTTTTTAAATAGTACTGCCGTTCTGCTAGGAAGTGAGAGGTTCATCCCCACTCCAAAGGTGGGATGTGGGGCTCGGGGCTCCTCCAGCGCAGCTGCAGTGCCTCGCTGCCACAGAGCCAGCCGGCAGCCGCCGAGCCAGGCACGGGCCCTCGGTCAAGGGCACGAAGCATCTCCCCGGTCCCCTTTGCCTGTGTGTCCCTGACCCACAGCCTGCAGGAAAGCTGTCCAAAGAAATTAGGGCCAAACGGAGACCGTGTTTGTGCCCCGGGTGGTTTCATTTCCCAGAAGCTCTGGCCGCGTTAGCAGGCGGCTGGCTCTGCCGGGACTCTGCTCAGCACCTCCTGGCAGTGGGAGAGCTGCAGAAATGGTCTCAGCCCCGTTCTGTGCGTTAGGAGGTTGGGGTGACTGTGCAGCAGTGCCAGCTCCATGCCTCCTGGGGCCCCACCTTTGGGAAATGGCTCCCTGACGGGGGAGATCAATGTAAACCCTCCCTCCACAGGGGAAGGGGCAGCCGGATTTCAGCCCTCGGCTGGCGAGGTGAATGGAGGGAACAGCCCAAACCGCTTCTGCAGGGTGATGCTGGGAGAGGGAACAGCGTCTCCAGCTCCTGCCGGGGTCCCCACTGCCCCAAGGTACCTCTCGCTAATGAGTCTGGCTGTTGGAGACCGGGATATTTCCAGGGCAGAGATCACAGAACTTCCCTTGCTACGTGCTACCGAGCTGGGGGTGCTGGGGGCATCCCTGTCACCCCAGGGACGTCTGGGCGGTTGGGAGAGGTCACTGCCAGCAGACTGTAACTTTTACTTTTCCCAATCCTTATGCAGATTCCACTGCCATCACTTTAAAACTCTAAAACCCTATTTAGAAAGAAAATAAATAGATATTCAATAGTCTTGGTGCAATTGCAGGAAAAAACAGAAAACCAACAAATGAAATTAAATAATTTGTTTAAAATTAAATATAAAATATATGAACAAATGCATTTCCATATATGTGTGATGCAGGCATTATTACAGGTCATTGCATTAAGCTAAGAGATGTAGCTCAGATCAGATCATTTAAAATAAAACACAAAAAAAATCCCTTCCTGGTTTAAATCTGTGAATTCAGATAATAATGCATTCGTTCATATTTAACTCATGGGTTGCATACGAGTACCTGTAACGAGGTTTCACGCCCATCAGGCTTCGGGTCGTCTCCCATCAGCCCCCCCCAAGCCCCTGCTGTGGGAGGCGGCTCTGGGCGGGTGGTGGGTCACCGCTGGCACGCCACCTTCCACCCCGAGGGCTGCAGGACAGCCCGTCCCCGCCGTGGCTCGGCACGCAGATGGCCCCGGCGCCTTCTGCAGCCACCCCTCGTCCCCTTTCCCTTACCGGTATTACCTGCCTACCTCGGGGGCTGCCTCAGCCCCACCATAGAAGAGGGTTATAACCCTTACAGACGTCTTGGGCATTTACGACAGTACTGGACATTTACTTTCATCAGAGTTATGTACCCAGAGCTGCAGAACGGTATGATTTCACCTTTCACCTGTGGAGCAGATGCTTGCTCATGTTTCCACAACTCTTTTGTCCCCTTTCTTGCTCCCTGCTTTCAGATAGAGCTGGAAACCACGATATGACGTTGCCCGAGGAGAATCCGCATCTCACAGACACGTTACAGCCTCTCTTACTGCATCTGCGTCTGACAGGCATTGGAAGTGGTGTTGACCTAACGGGACAAATCAGACCACCCTCATGGTAGTTCAGCTTTGTTTGCAGACCAAAGGCTTTCAGTGGGCAGGCTGGCTGTGTGACACCGAATCTGATCAAGCAGCTCTTGGCAGGCGTGCCAGGTCTAAGCAGAAGGGTGGGATTCTCTGTTATTCCTACACAGCTACTAATAAGCCCCTTTTCATTGTCAAGGGGGAGTACAGTAACCTGCAAGTCATGAACTGATGTTATAAAAACGACTAAGCTGGATGAACCATTTCTACCACTTTATGATTTCCAACAAACTTTATTCAAAGCAAGGAACAGAAAACGAATGGCGAGCCATTCTGTTAGAGGTACATGCATAGCTTCGTGGCACAGAGGTTCACCTTTACTGTACGTACCTTTAAATATAATAAACGGGCTATAATAACCTTTATAAAAGAGTTTGTCATATGCAACTGGCCTTCAGATGAGCCTTGTTATTGGTTATAAGACTTACAGTCGGTTCTTGAAAAACTGTATAAATGATCCTTAAAAAACAAGCCTAACAGAAAGACCGCAGCCCACCGGCACGTCTACCATGGCTCGGGGTCCCAGGAGCAGCCAGCACCCGCCCTGCCCCGGGACGCGGGGCGCCTGTACCCGCCCCACTGATGCTGTGACCACTGCAGGGACAGACGGACGCGCTGCCGTCCCACACAGCCGCACTGGCTCACGGGTGCAGCGATGGTGACTCCCGGAGCACGGCCAGGGCTGCGCAGTGAGGTGGTGTAGAACTCTGCTCAGGGATGCTGCAAACAGACGAGATGCAACTCACCGTATTAAACTCATACAGATTCAGAAGTGTTTATCGGTTAAAAGTCCTTCGACTAGAAAGGGCAGTCATCGCTACTAGAAAGGAGCGTATTCCAGCCAAATGCACCTTCATTTTCATCCTGGCCACAAGCCAGCCAGCAGCACGGCTGAGCACGCTGCCAAATGTACATCTCGGTGCCCGCATGCACAAGGTAAGGGCTTTCCGAGTAGCTAGTGAAGAAATACAGACTGGGAGAAATCGAGATGGGAGCGCTACCTCTCAGGAGGGTTACTCTATTTTCTACCTACGAGAAGAAGGGGCCGGGGCAGCTGACGAATGCTCGATTTTCATCCTGATCTTGAGGGCGACCCACTGTCCCCTTCCCGGCTGGACCCAGCCCCGGCAGGACCCCAGCACACTGCGGTGGGGACAGCCACGCCGGCACGCCGGCGGCGCGGAGGGAGAGCGCAGCCCCCGGGCTGCCCCATCAGGACAGCGAGGTGATGTTGGACCGTCCACCCGGCGGGGCGATGATTTTCTGAGCCGTACGTCTGGCAATGTGGTCGTCTGCCTGTGACCCTAGGGAAGAGGACAGGCATGGGGTGTGGTGTCAGCACCGAGTGGGAGTCCCGCTGCCTCAAATGCACAAATCGTAAAACGTTCCCTTTGTGGCAAATACTAGTGTTTTCATTATATACAATTTTGGACACTATATTATCATAGTACAGTTTGGAATGGCTTTATTTGCCTGAACGTCTTTATTTTTTATTGCTTCTTTCTGGAAAACATTGTCAGTGGCTTTCCTGTAAATAAACAGGTTTCTACATAATAAAATGTGGGACCTTCTACATTTATTAAACAATACGTGATCCGCCGTCTGATTTCCACCAGCTAAGAAAACAAAATTACGAAAGTCATTTTATGGCAGAGCATCGGCTTTCCAAGGTCCCTAAAGCTGCCAGGCAGATTTCTGCAGGACGCTGAGCTGAGCGATGCTGAATCGCTGCCTGCTTACGCAGAAAGACTGAAGAAATTATCTTTTTGGTTCCTGAAAACTGAGTTACTTGGCTAATCTCTACAAACCCAACGGCTTCTAACCCCCGACTCGCAGGGGACGCAGCTGAGGCTGAAATCCCGACCCCCGGCCAGCCACGGCAGCGTCCCCACTGACCCGGGCAGGGCCGCGGTGACGCCCTCACCTTCAGCCTCATCCTCCTGCTCCCCGCGGCTGCAGCCTCCACCCTCCGTGGAGCCTCTACTCACAGCCGCCTCGCAGCCCCCAGCCAGGCTTTGTGATATACATTCGGCAGTGCCTTTACATAGATACTGTAAAACATTCTAGAGATTTCCGTGCAGCATTTAGTCCCTAGGCTGCTGCAACAGTAAGAACTGCTTTTTACTGAGCAAAAATTAAGGTCCTATTCCTCAGTTTTGCCCTGCTGCTCACACAAGCCTGGGACTTTGTGACACCCATGCAAACCAGCCCCCCGCCGCCTACAGCCCCCGACCTTTGGGGGGCCCCCGGCCCTACCGGACAAGCTGAACCCCGACTGGTGGAGGTTGCGGACAGGAGGAGCCTGGGCTTTGCCCGCACAGGGCGCGATCCTGGACGCCGGGGTGGGGGCCACGGCTTTGGCGCTCGCGAGGACATCATGGACCGGTCCGTCGTACAGCCCTCTGGGGACACCGTGGACTTCAGCCAGCTACGAGGTGGGGAGGAAGAGACACATAAGGTGCATATTTAAGCTCAGGTGAACAAGAATCAGGCCCGACATATGGATAATGACTTGTTGTCCTTCTGTCTGTGCTTAACCCCTTGCTGAGGGTTTTTGGGGAGACTGCACCCCCAAACAGACCAGACCAGATGCCTCCCCAGGGCGAGGGCAGCCCAGGCAGGATGGGGCAGCCGGCAGCACTTCCCACCCTCAAAGCCAAGCGGAGGATGCTGCCCGGACCCCGTGGGCAGAGGTCCCGTCCCCCCGGGAAAAGGGGCTCCGAGAGGTGGCCGGGGGGGTGCCCACCGTGCGAGGGGCTGAGCTCCCCTGAGGGCAACGTGCCCCAGCCGGTGTCACCCGGTGTGACCGTCACGTCCTCCCGCAGGGAGGATGAGCTCAGCCCTGGGCGCTCACGGCTGCTAGGGGAGCCAAAGCTGTAACGCCTTCGTTACCAGTATTTCATCACAGATTTCCTTAAGGCTGTTTCTCCTCCCAGGCGACGCAGTGACAGCCCTTTGACAACCACAGGGTCAGAAGGGACTTGTTTTGAAGATGAAAAGTGCTGGGTTTCAAATTAAAAAGCCACGGACGATAGGTTATCAAGAACTATATAGTATTTTCTGTAGAAATGTTTATCTTACATGACCTTTGTCTTCATCATGCTGAATATCTGGTAAAGAATAGACCCTGCTCAGTGTTCTCTAGCGCTCTTTTTGACCATAGCTTTTGTCACAAGCTCTGGTTAAATCAAGGACGGAGAGTTGGCACAGGCAGGCCTCCGGGTTGTTTGCAAAGTGCCGAACGCGCCTGCCCGGACACATTAACTGAACAAACAAAGCCCTCACCGCCCGGGCTGACGCCGGGTTATCATCCCGCCAGAGCAGGGACTGCAGCTCACTCCGCGTCAAGGTTTGTGTCTGGCAAACTCTATCCTTTATGATAAAAGATACGGCGTGGAGTGTCTGCTTCCACAATGGACAGAGATGCAGCTTGACCGCGGACAAGGAGCCCAGGGACCCTCTGCCCCAGCTGACGGGACCGGCCAGCCCACCCCGCCGCTCCTCTGTGTGTGAAGGGGGATGCGGGACGTGCCAGGGAGATGGAGGAGGCCACCGCCGGCGCTGCCAGACGGAGGGGAGATGGTTGCCCACCGCCGGGCAGTGCCGCGGGGGAGACCCGGCCTCCCACAGGGAGCTGGCAGGCTCCCATCCATCCCCATCCTGCAGGGACCTGGCAGGGTCCCACCCTATCCCGCCCTGACTCCGGAGGCCCCCCCAGGAGGCCCCCCCAGGCACCCCGAGGCACCCCAGGAGCTGGGGGTTACTGCCACAGCTGCCAGCGCCGCCGGTGCCTCTGCAGGTAATTTGGGGTTAATGACTCCTGCTCTGCCTTCATCTACAGTGCGTAAGGAAAATGTCTAAAATAACACATGGAAAAAGGAAGGAGGGCAGAGCTGTTAAGAAGCTTTTTAAATATTTGCACGTCTTCATATCTCTGAAAAAAGCTGTGCTAGCACACTGAAGGATTTATCTTATTACATTTCCAGTAACTATCGAACGCTACATCCATTAGCCTTTGACAGAGGCAAAGCAGATACGGGTAATACAATAACATAAACTTTTCTAATACAGGTAGGAGAGGAATTCCTCCCTTCTACCTCAGTGCAAAACAAACAAAACCAGATTTGCCAAAAGTCATATTTTTGCTTCATAACAGGCAAATAATACTAATAATACTAGTATTATTAGTTATAAAACTAAAATAGGCATTACTGATTAATGAGCCAAGTCACACACCAAAGCAGGTGCATGACAACATTACCGATTTCCGAGGCCTAAGAAGAAGTAATATTAATAATATTCTTGTTTCTGTTGCCTATTCCATCAGGAAGCTTACTGTAACAGCGACTGCAATACAATGACCTGGACAGGCTGGAGAGCTGGGCCGAGGGGAACCAAATGAAATTCAACAAGAGCAAGTGNCAGTTCAAGAAAGACAGGGAACTGCTGGAGAGAGTCCAGCGGAGAGCCACAAAGATGATCAGGGGACTGGAGCACCTCTCTTATGAGGAAAGGCTGAGAGACCTGGGTCTGTTCAGCCTAGAGAAGACTGAGGGTGGATCTTACCAATGCTTACAAATATCTAAAGGGTGGGTGTCAAGAGGATGGGGCCAGACTCTTCTCAGTGGTGCCCAACGACAGGACAAGGGGCAATGGGCACAAATTGGAACACAGGAAGTTCCACCTGAACATGAGAAAAAACTTCTTTACTGTGAGGGTGACAGAGCATTGGAACAGGCTGCCCAGGGAGGTTGTGGAGTCTCCTTCTCTGGAAATATTCAAAACCCGCCTGGACGTGGTCCTGTGCACCCTGCTCTAGGTGTGCCTGCTCAAGCAGGGGAGTTGGAGAAGATGATCTCCAGAGGTCCCTTCCAACCCCTACCATTCTGTGATTCTGTGAATAAGAGATTGCAACGAAAATACAGGATTATTGCAAATAAAATTCTCCTTACCCTGTTTCTTGCCTTTATCCTTTTATAAACAAAATCAGGGAATGTCTTCCTAGGAATGAAGCGACCTGACCCCTGGGTGACAAACAGGTTTCCATCTTCAAGAACAACTCTTCCTTGACTTATGACCACGGTAGGAACCCCGTGGCACTCTGTGCCTTCAAATATGTTGTATTCCACATTCTGGAAAGAACAACCAAGATATTCAATATGTTTAAGATTTAAGAAGAGAAGGTGACAGTCTAGCCAACTATACATCCCCCCCATTTTTGCACATTGCTCCTCGTGCACAATCAGTTGTACTTAACTAACCCTTTACATTTCAAATAATAAGGTTCTCCTAATTGGATGAACTAAAGCAAACTGGAATGGAGAAACCAAATCCTCAATACACTCAGTACTTGCCCAGAAGACATGCAGCACTCCTGGAGCACACTAGACTTTTACCATACGCAAACAATTTATTCTCTCTAAGCCCCAGAAGAGCTCTGCTTAAGTTCTCCATTTGGGGACAGAAGTTCTTGTCCTTCCTTCCAAGTCACTGCAAGTCTTCTACCAAAACAGGTACGGAAAGTCAGGTCTGTTTTGTGAGAAATGCAAAGTTGTGCCACTTTCTTCAAATGCTCTCATTACTACCACTAACACACTGTCCAAAAAATAAACTTTTCAGTGAAAGAACGCGGCATTAGAAAAAAGCAAAAGTGAATTTTCTGGACCAAAACATAACCTGTTCCTCTTTTTTAAAGACAAGACCTGAATATTTCAATCATAATGATCATCTTCTTCAATAAAAAACACCTTGGTGAAAAAAACCACAAGGGTCAAAATGTTTCTACATTAACTTCAATCAGCTCTGTCGCCAACATTCCTCACACCACCTCACCCCGCTCTCTCTTTCAACTGCAGCTTTCTGTCTGAGGATCACGTTGGAAATTCGTCTGGGGATGTCCACGGCCTGGAAAACCACAGCTAAAATGCCATTAAGGTGCACCCAAATCTCTCCCGAATGAGTCACCCCTGCGGACGGGCAGCGCCCGCGGAGGACGGGAGCACGAGCAGGAATGGGCCTGGCTCTTCGGGAGGGATGCTGGTATATTAAACCATATTAATAGTTTAATACTTAAGTTCAGCACTTACATTTCTCTAGTCCACAGCGAGTACATCGATCGTAAAATTTGCGTACCAGAGGCAGACTGTCTCAGAGTGGTCATTGTGCGACTCAGGTACAATCCTACCCCTTCTCAATTCTCCAGCTTTACAGTAACCAAAGGATGTTTTCATTTGCGTGCATTTTAAAAAAGGAAATGCAAGGTCCTTCATCACTTTTTCCACATAAACAGCTCCTCCCTTGCTGAATGATCTGATCTTTCTGATCTGAAGAAACATATTGCTTTACTGCTCTCTTGTGTCTCTAAAACCAGTTGAAGAAAATAATTTTAAAAATAATTTACCAGATTGTGGGTTTTCGCTGATATGATTTTAGTAGCCTTGGGGTTCCACAAAACCAAGTCTGCGTCAGCGCCCACAGCGACGCGCCCCTTCCTGGGGTAGCAGTTGAAGATCTTGGCAGCATTGGTACTGGTCACCGCTACAAAATCGTTCTCATCCATCTTCCCGGAGACCTGGGGAACAGAAAGAAGGAAGGACCATCACTGGAGACGCGCCCTGCTGCCAGCAGCGGGCAGCAGCCCCGTCCCCGTGGCCGGACCTGCGCTCTCCCACCAGCAGGAACAAGGCACCAGAAGAAATCGCAGGATCGAACCGCGTGACAGCGGTGTGAGGAACCACACTGCGACAGGGCTGCAATTCTGGGGACAAGGGAGACGTGGGGGGCTGAGCCTTGTCCCTGTGGGCTAAATAATACAATAGATGGGTTTTATTTTTCCTGGAGTCTGTGAAATTTAAGGTCTCTGAAAAACAAGACTTTCACTGGCAGGCTCCAACTCCCTGTACAGGCGTCTCACGTTCACTAAAGATGGTTAAGGATATATATTTCAATGAAGACTGGAAGTGAACACGGTGCCATTTATCACCTTTCTTTATTATCTTAAGATAAATTCTATTTATCTTTGTTCAAAGCCTACCTAAGACAGACACTTCAGGAGCTTGGTTCCCAAGCTCCTGGAAGTTGGCGCAGAGATGTCTGCTCGGTGGGATGCTGCTTCCCAGGGATGCTGCTTCCCAGGGATGCTCCTTGGGAGGGCAGGGTGCACCGGCGTGCAGGGACAGGGGACTCGGTCCCACCGGCCAGACGCTCGTGTACCACAGCTCTCCCTCGGCAGCAGAGCAACTCTGCCCAGCAGAGTCGGAGGCACCGTGGGAACCCCTCCCCACCGGTGGGGCCTGGGGTGACCGGGCAGCCGGCAGGCATGGCCACGTCCACGGCCACCAAGGGAGACATGCCCTGTCCCCAACCGCCTCCCCAGGCCTCCTGCAAGCACCAGGGAAGAGGAACGTCGCGTCTCACCCTTAGGAAAATGTGTTGGAGAGACTTTCTCTTGTGACTGCAAGTGGGAGCGGGGTGGATGATCCCCATAGCGAAGCCTTTGAAGACACTTTGAAGGCATTCGAGTGTCACATTATTTTCTCTGATTAGCAAGCTCCTCTGAAGCAGCAGTCTAGACAATGTCACACCTCCTGGCTCGTTTGAATTAACGGGGGCGCTGACATCACCTAGCACAAGCACTGCTCACGTGCACTTGCATCCACGGCTTCGCAAGGAATCGGCGTTATTTTAGTACCTACCACACACTTTTCCCAAATTATCGACATCCGCTCTTCGATGCCGTTGGTTCCCTCGGGGATGAGGGTGAAGTTGTCCTTCCCCACTGCCTTCTGCGCGGTGGTGAAGGTGCAGTGAGCGCTGCCTGCAACCTGCAGGTCCCCGCTAGGCAAAGCACAGCAGAGGCGGTCAGAGGAGGCACCCGCCGGCGCAAACAGCCTTGTCGGCACTAACACCACCCCCCCGTCCTCTGACACCGCTCCTCTCGGCGGGCGAAAGCCACCCTCGCCTGGAAGACTGCGTGTGGCACTAATGGCTTGCGGCCTTCGTGCTCGGTCTGTTTGGCACAGATGGGTTTCACCAACAAAGACTGTAAAGGCAGGCGACTTACGATCCGTAAATCCCAAGGGAAGTCAAGTGAAAAGGCAATTTTTACAGGTACACAGAGGCAGCTCACTCTACTGATTTATACAGGAATTAAGCAGTGGAATCATCTAAAAGATGTAAACAGGAGTCTCAGAAGCACTATTTATATTCTCTCCTAAACTGGCCGCTATTTTTACTATTTAAGCCAACATTTTAATCTTTGTACCTTCCTTTTGAACCTCAGATTATTTTAGGAAATGGTTCTCCAAGCAAGGTTCTTTTAAAGCAAGGATATGGTTAAATAAAACAAGATCCTGGATAAACCCAAACGTTATGTACTATCATATACTACAGTGGGAGGAACTGGATCCACGCTGGCAGGCAGGGCAAGAAGAGAACAAAGCATGTGTAGCTTGACGAGCCTGGGAGCATCCCTCCAGACTTATGTCAAAGCTGTGCTAGACCGAACGATGCTTGCATTTTACTGCCTCTTTTAAGAAAATATCACATGTATTGAGATATCTTTATATACCACGTAAGATATACTAACATGAAACACTTTTCTCTTGTTGGCAACTGTTTATCCTAGGCAAAAAAAAAAAAAATCACATTTCAGGGAATTCTAAGAAACGTTTATTTCTTCTTTAAAATATATATTGAATGCAATTCTTTTACAGTTATCTGGATCCATAAACAGCTCTCATCCCATTTCAAAAATTCTTCATGCATTACTTCTGGACCTGATTTTTCTAATTCCACCCATACCGAACTGCAGTTAATGCAGAGAGCTTTACTGACTGGTGCCACTCAGTGGGCTGTGAAGATGCTAGGGCCGAGCTGTAGGCACCTGAACGCAAACCCTCTGCTGTGAATGAACCCCCACTTCTACAGATTGCTTTCTGCAAGGCGGCAGTGACAAATTTGGTGCTTATTTGCTGTGAAATGTGGAACCCTGGCCCGTGGCAAAGCTCCAGCCGTGATTAACGGCTTGGCGGCTGCGTCCCTGGATACAGCCCCAGCACATGGGTGTTTGTATTTATTTCCCTGCCCGGTCTGGGCTGCCAGCACCAGCTTGGTCCATGCACGGCTCCACAGACGCTCCTGCCGGCCCCTGGGGCTTTGCTGCGTGACTCAACACATGGCAACAACCCCGCACGGCGACGTGCCCTAAAAGCTTATGTTTCACGCATTTTAAAATCTTGCAAATGCCCAACGCTGCTTCTGATAAAATCCTTCTTTCTGCTTTAATGCTAAAGCAGCGCAGGCGGCCTTCCCTAGGACACAGCGAGGCAGAGCGGCACCAACCGCTGTCCCTCCTGCGTCAGGGTGTCCTGGCCATCCCGCGGGACGCTGCTCCCCGGCTCCGGTTCTGAAGGAGGAACCGGGCAGCGTGAGCCTGATTTTTACACAGAGAATCTGGTAACTATTACCTGACTTCATCAAAGCATAATTTAGACTCTTTGAAAGAGTCAACTGGGTCCTTGCTCAAAAACCCAAAGATGTATTTGTTTGATATGGAAAAGTGCAACAATTGATAGATTGTTTTTCCTACTCTGATTATAATATCAAGGGGAAGGCTGAATTGCACGCTAGCCTTTGCTGCGCTGCTGCACCCTACAGTGCCCAGGTACGGGAGAAGACTGGGGGTGCCCCCAGGAACGGGGAGGCTGTTACCCACCGGCGAAAGGCGGGGGGGCCACGCCAGGGAGGTCAGGGGCTGCGCCCCCCCAGCCAGCCCCTGCTCTGCAGGCGGCGCTGTCACCGTAGATGCCATTCGAAGAAATGCAGGTGGGATGCAAACACGACAGATGCGGTCAGGCATCCATGCCGACACGGAACTCACCAGGACAAGAGGGAGGTGAGATGATCCGGCGTGGTGGGGTCCGGGCTGATGGGGGGAGACGTGACGAAGGCTGCAGCTTTGGCCCAGTTTTTGCTCCAGTAGTGCGACCCGTCGGTGCCCAGGCTGGCGGTGATGGGCTCTCCATACACAACTGTGCCTACGGAGCAATTGATTAATGAGTGCAAACGCACCGCGTGTCCCACAGCCTCTTTTCACACAGTGCAGACAAATCCCGCGGTTAACAATACAAGACGGTTTCACTTATCTTCAGAGTTCTCAGTATTTCAGCTTTTTAAATTCACATTAATCCCTCGGATTATCTCATACGACTGGGAAATGCTGTCAAAACAAGTTTTGAACCCATCTATTTTCTCCTTAGACCAAACATACATTCGTATCTACAAACCATCAGGCCTTCCTCTAAATCAAAGCAGAGTCTCGGGCAGAGTCTCCTGGTCGGGGGCAGAGGTGGCTGTGGACCCCCGCCTGTCCCCAGGCATGGCCTTCTGTCTTGCTCCCCACAGGATTGCTTCCAGCTCTTCCCACTCTACCCCCAGTTTGAATTCGGAGCTTGCTCCAGATCCATTTTTCATTTAGTTCATGACAAATTATCGCAAGTGAATTATTTCCTTTTTTTCAGCTGCGTCTACTGAGATTCAGGTGTCAAAGTTTCAAGCACATCTCCTCAAATCTTTCCAGCTCAGAGCAATTAGCTCTGGCACACTCTGCGAAGAAAAGCCAACAGCAAGTTTTAGCACCCTTAAAATGTGAGAGAACTTGGGCGATAACGAGTTCTTAAACCTTGCAGCTGGAACGATATTCCTGGACAGATTTAAACAGGCTCAATTAGCGTGCAAATGTGAAACAACGCTTCACCTTTTCTCTTTGCTTGAGCTAACGCATCTGCTGCACCTCTGCTCATTATTTTGGTGATGTACAAGGGGCAGTTGGCTTGTTTCGCGATGGTAATTGCACGGTACACCGCCTCCGCTTCCACCTGCAGACGCCAGAACACAGGCAGAAAACGT
The DNA here is from genome assembly GCA_013389945.1 of Fregata magnificens. Taxonomy (NCBI): domain Eukaryota; kingdom Metazoa; phylum Chordata; class Aves; order Suliformes; family Fregatidae; genus Fregata; species Fregata magnificens. The sequence goes on along the minus strand of WAAD01010453.1, from coordinate 463,311 downwards.
CTCAGGGCACCTCTGCTACAGCCACAGCGGCTGTTCTAAACCCACGGGTAGTTCTGCTGAAGGACTGGGGACGTTACCTCCTCGGGGCGGCTGAGGACGTGCCCTTCTGGCCCGGTAATTCCCAGCTCCAGCAGCCTCTTTTGCTCCTAGGTGGACAAAGATGAACGAAAGAGCAGTCAGTGAGATAAACAGCCTGTCCGAAGCAATGCAGGACACAAAACACCCTTTCAGCAGTACCTGAAGGATGATGGAAATTCATGATACGACCAGGCGATATGCCTGTGACACTCCATAAACCGCCGCAGCTACTTCCTAGCAGACCCACCTCACGCTGTGGAAGCATTTCTGGACTGGGAACTGCTGTGTCCCAACGGTACCTTTGGGCCTTCCCCACTCTTCAAACCCAGCTATATTTCTGGAGGATGTGGGATTTTAAACCCGTCACCGCTTACTCCAAGGCTGTGCCAGATACGATGCATGGCTACAGGAAAGGAACGCGCTTCCCCCGGACCTGGGGCTGCCTGCAGCTGCTCCCAGAAGCCCACGGCGGAAGCGGAGATGGGTGCAAGGCACGTGAGACTGTCAGCGGGGCGCAGCAGGCACCACCTCTCCAGAGCTTCGCCCGGTAAGTCACACAGCCACGGCCACCTGCATTCCCCGTCCCCCGTGCGCTTTGCCACGCAGCAGCATGGACGTGGCTCAGACGAAAGGCTGCTGCTGCTCGCCCCCTCGCAGTTTTGGGGGGAGGCAGCAGCGGGAGGGGAGGTTTTGCACAGCCACGGGCACAGCCGCGTGCCCCAGCACACGGGCTGAAGCCGAGCAGCCCCACCTGGCTGCGCCCACGTCCTCTCCCACCCAGCTCCGCTGCTCCGGCAGCACCAGCTCCCCCGAAGAGCAACGCACTCAGTCCCCACTGCCACAGCCTCACGCCGGGCTGGGCACGAGTCAAGTCCCTGCAGGGACTCCATGTTAGCTGGGACCTCAGGGTGACAGAAGCTGGAATGAACACTGGGTTGCACCCAGGTTACTCACGTTGTCTTTGAAAGCAGATGCCTAGCGGGCACCTCATCCAGTTTCCTTTCTGTGATGTTCTATACCATGTAATGCTCCCACTTAGCTGGCATTAGATGCAAGGACATTATCCAACACGATGGACCAGATCTCGCAGGCTTTAAAGGATCCTGCTCTTAGAGGATGGTTATTTTTCCATCCGCTGTACTCCTGTTGCAGATATCCTCTGAGTTTGTCCCCAGGGCTCAAGTGTCATCACGCTGGCAGCTTGAAAAAATACTTCTGAAGATATTGAACTGCTTGGGATCACATTATGTTTCACAGCCAGCTGAAGAAAAGGTTTCTCAGATAAAATCCCGGGGAGGTGAGAATTAGCCTTTATCCTATTTGTTCAAATAAGCCCATCTGAAGGACCGGGATCCTGCTTTCGTTTTAAACCCTCCTCCCACACCAGACTGAACACTTGTGTGACCATAAGCTAGAAGGAACTGCAAGTCTAGGTCTGCCTTGTATCATCTCATTGCATTACGTATCTGAGATTTCCTTTTCTAAAGGTAAAAAGGAAAAATAATGAACATGAGCCAAGTCTGCAATGCCAAGGAAGTTCCTGAGTGGTGTTTTTGGAGATAAATATTGCCAAGTGTAATGTACCTTATTTCAAAAGATCCAAACCTCTTTATTTTCTCAGGCACTCAAGACTTCTAAACAAGATAGATAACATGATGAAGTGTCACTTAAGGCAGTCAGTCATCCTTTAAGAAGCCCCAAACCGAACTTGTTGGGAACCACTGAACGGTCCTTGTAAAGATTTCTGTGATGACACCCAACTGTGTGCAAGGAATCGGGAGGATGCTGCTGATTTTAGCAGGTGCCCCTGATCCTCCTGCACGTTATTCTGTCTGCACATGCTGCCACCACAGGGTCTCCAGTCGGCCCTTTCCCTCCGAGGCTGGGGCAGTCAGCTTATACCGGAGAGCAGATTCCCCCGGCGTGTGGGTGGAGGACCCAGGAGCACCGTTTCTCCATTCCGCTGGCTGCTGCAAGGCTCGGTGCCCACACACACGGACTGACCAAGACTGCTCTGCTGCAAGGCCATGAGCTCAACTCGGCTCGGCTTTTGCCAGAGATCTCAGAGGTGAGCGACCGGGGTGATGCCCTGCTGACAGTAGACACTGAGAAGTGCTCGCTGGTCCTCTCCCAAAAGCAACCAGGTGTCACAGCAGGCTGCTCCTCCTTCTCTCATCCGGCCCGATCCCTACTGAATTTGCAGCACCAACCGAAGGCTAAAAGCGTGCTGGCACTGCTCCACCTTCCACTAGACACTACAGCCCATCTGTTAAAGTCAGCACTTTGCCTTAAATCAAAATACTCTGGTCAACCTTTAATTTAAATGAATATAAATACTGTACCTCATCGATGATGTCTCCGTTTTCAGCATGCACTTGGGCAATGGCCCCCAGGTCTCGAATAATGCAGAATATTTCATACATCTGCCAAGAGACAGCGGGTTGCCCAACATCAGACAAATCACAGTTCACGCTCAGAGGGCCGGTGATGATGTTCACTGCGCGCTGGCTGGCTCTATTACCTGGGCATCGGTGCATTGAAGTTTGTCTTTGTAGGCCATAAAAACCAGGAAGGAGTTCACACCTTGAGAAAAGAAGAGGACGTGTGTGTTTATTGTCACGGCTGAGAACTCAGTGACCGGTGACGGGTTGAGCAGGGGGCGTTCAAACCCAGGGGGTCTGTGCCGGCTGGGGCTAGACTGAAAGCAAAGCAAGGCGAAGGGCTGAAATGGGAACTGCCCCAACAAGAACTGAACCCCAAAGCTTGGGAGCCATGAATGACAATACACCCCTGTCCTTGGATGCACCTGAACCAAAAAATCCCAGCCCATAGCCCATTTCTGATTTTAGGTACTCTCCGTAACCTGGTCCAAATGCACAGAATCAAACGCATTGCTCCCAGTCTGAGTTTTCCCTCCAGTGGTGGTTTCAATTTATGGTTTATCCTCAACTTCTTTCTGATAACTGTCTTTGAATTAGTGTATTAGTGCTAAGACTAAATTACAGCAAAAGATGAGACTCTCTAATACTAGAGCACTGTTATTTAGTGCACCGTTACTCAGGCAGAGAAATAGATGGGCAGTACTTCGCATACAGCATTGCAGGCAATCCTAACTCCTATCATTTCTATCATCTAACCTAAAGGATGATTCATGAAGCACTGAGTCAAAGCCAGAGAATTGCTACTGTATTTTATATGGATAGAGGCAACAACTGATCCCAAACTACGATCAAATTACAAATAAACTGTATTTCATGTGAACATACATATGAAAAATACCCGGTATAAGCTTGGAATAGCTACATTACTTCAGACACTCTGCATTTTAATAGGAAATTCACTGCAAATTTCTATGTTAATTGACCAATTAAGCCCTTGCCTGCAAGATGTAAAATTACACTGAAGTCATTTAGCCCTACATTAGCATATCTGAAAGCAAAATGTAGTTCCAAACACGGAAATTAGTATTAATGAAATGCATGAATTCCTGCCGCACGGCCTGCTTTCCAGTAAGCCGTGTCCAGCGGATGCTTCAGGATGTGCAGGAATTACAGGCGCAAACGAAATCTCTATGGAAAGCCTAAAGCTTAGTTTGATTCTATAAGCCCCGTCTTGGATGTTTTTATTTAAGTACTTTCCTGTACATCAGGCAGCCTGAATCGGGGCGCCCGGTACCGTTCCTTTACTTTCCAAGATCAATTTCACGACTGGGCTGTAAATTGCCCAAAGGTGAGGACACATGAACAAGACGTTATGGTACGAATCCGGCGTCAACGCCCCTGTCCACACCTTCCTCCTAGATGGCAACGGACAGGGAGTTCACACCTCAACAGCGAAGGAGCACGGTCCCCTGCCCGTACCCCATTTATCACTGGGTAAGAGGAGTACGGCAGAGCAGCAATAACTAGCAGAGCTTACCCTACGGTGACTCGCTTATGTGCCTGTACTGCAATAATTACGATGGGGGGGGTTGTGGGGTTATTGCCAGAATACCGCTCTTGCTGTCCTTACCCTTGTCCTTCACCAGGGCTTCCAGTTCCTCCTTCAGGCTTTCGTGCCAGCGAGGGATGTCGATGTGCAGCGAGTAATCGCAGCAGGCCTGGCTGTCGGCTCTCCCGCGCCACTGCTCGTAGGCAGCCAGGAGGCTTGTCCCGGTGTCCGGGCAGACGTGGTCAACTGAGGAAACACTGCACAGCGTTAGCACGCGTGCCAGGGAAGGGGCTAGAGAAATACCTGGGGAGCGCAGCCGCCACCAATACTCTTGTGCAAGACTTTACTGCTGTGAAAAGGAGACATTTTAATACTAATTCATTTTTATAGCATTGATTAAAGACGAAGGATAATAAATTTCACTTCAGATAAAGTGAAACAAACGGAACAAACAAACTCCAAGTCACGGCTATTTTAATGCCTTTTTTTCACCCAGCCTACCTAGCACAGCATCTGAGAGGCCGGTAACCAAAGCATGTCCTTGCACACTTTTGCACAGCTCCCTTGGGAATTTTCCATGTGCAGTCACCCACAGCCCACCAGTTCCTGCACTTATCTTTGTTCCTATTCCCTGCAGTATTGCCTACGAGATTGGTACAGAGCTACGCCAGGACGTGTTGAGACTGATCCTTCAGTCACATACTACAGTGGGCCTTGGGACCAGAACAAGAACAAAACAGAAATCAAAATTATGTTACAATAACACAAAAACGGAACCCATGTCCACAGAGCTGAGAACTCTTAGAAAAACACACTTGCGAAGCTATTAAAACATATTAAAAGGTGTTTAAAGTTTTCTTCTATTTTATTCTCTTATGAGGTGAAGCAGGAACAACTATATATTTTTCATATATGTGTGTGGCAACGGAAGGAGGTTCTGAAAGGCACATAATGCATTTTAATTAGCTTTGTAATGCTTTGATTTCTACAGCAAAAATTAACATTTCTCTGCTATGAGGGTAAATAATCTCTGCAATGATAAAAGGCCCAATGTATTCTGCTAAACAATGTTCTACTTGGAAGTCCGTTTGAATGCTGCTCCATCTTACTGATCATTGTGGTTCCTCCTGCCAGGGCTGCTTTTGTGCCTTGGTAGAAGTCATCAGCAGAGGTCATCCCCATGATGGTCATCTGCAGTCTGGTATGGACGTCTATCCCCCCTGGCATCACGATCTGGCTGTAGGCATCAATCGTCTTTACACCACCAGGAACAACCAGGTTTTCTCCAATTTGTCTGAAAACGATATTAAGATCTCCTGTTAATTGGCAACAACTTTTAAGTGAAGATGCAAAACCAACTTCTAAGTACTGCTCGTGGCATGCACGCGTGCACTGCCCAGGCCTCCTCACACCGCGGGGCCGGGTTCTCCCCGGGGAGGAGAAGCAGCTGCACGCAGGGAGCACGGCGTGCTCGGTCGGCGCCGGGAGCACTGGAGTCTGCTGGAGAACCCTGCGGGTCCCACCCTGCCGGCCCAGCAGCACCCATCCCACCCCTCCCGGCTCCGGCACTCGCTTAGCAGCGTTGGGACACATCAGGCCATCACCTGAGGGACCCTGCTCAGAACAGAGGAGCTGCTGAGGCCTCAGTGCCGGACTCTGTACGCTACCTCTGACGTGCTCCTTTGCAGAGCTTAACGTGGCTCCTCACGCATCTCCCGCATGACTTACAACACAGCACAAGCTGTCAGCACTTTATACGTCTTCCCAGCCCCAAATGTACGCTAATGTAGTTCTGTCTCGACAACATTCTAAAAAGCTGTCCTTGTTTTTCAAAAAGGGAACATTCTTCCAAGAGAAAAATGACGGAAAAGAACCTTGTTCAAATTCCATGGCACTGTATCATGCTTGGAAATTACATTATGAAATATAAATTTTTAACTTACTTTATTAAACCGTCTTCCACATAAATGTCTGCATAAAATGACTGATCATCGTTGACAATTTTTCCTCCTTTGATTAGAAGCCGGTCACTCTAATGGGAAAAAACCACACTTTTTTTAAAGATTACTTTCTTTAGGTGCTTTCACACTTAATACTTGCCCTTCAATCATACGAGTTTAGCTGAATATCCAAACTATGCTACACCAAAGCCCAACTGTATTTTGCAAACAAAACCACATAAAATTGTCACTTGAGAGGAACGTACGTTTTCCTATGAAGTGTGGCACCAGCCCGGGGGTGTACAGGCAGCGCAGCCAAGCCCGACAGCTCTGGGTACCAGAATGCCCCCCCATTTCAGAGGTCGGAGCCGCGCATCTCTGAGCGGAGCCAGCCGAAGGGAGGGTGCTCCAGCCTTCACTGCTCCTGACCCGCCTTGCAGGAAGCACGCCGCCACCCTGAAGGCCCACCAAGAGCTCCTTCAGAGCAGGTTCAGAGGCTGACCAAAGTTCTCAGCAGTTTTAAAAGGTTTGCAGGATAACACCCTGCAGCTCAGCCTCCTCCACCAGCTCCGGTTACGGGGACTTTCAAGTGCAGCTTATTAACCTGGTAATTTATTGACGTTCAGTAGTTTTCACAGTCTTGTGAGGCAGATAATGCCTCAAGGACTTTCCTCACTTCAAAGCAAGACAGTGGCATAGTTGTCAGATTTGCAGAATCTTTAACTAGAAAAATTAGAAAGCAGTGGCTTTTATGTAAATGTGGAACTGCAGCCTAATTTAAGAGGATTCCTTTCCCCCTCTCTGGTGTTGCTAGAAAAATTATTACCAAGGCCAAAATGGGCAACACAAAGAGCATGGCCTTAGCACAAAAACAACCAAGGGATGCAAGAGCACGTGGCAATACAGCCCAGGAGATGCCTTAGGACACAGCAATGTGTGCTGATGCAAACCAGCCTGCAAAACATTTTGGGGTCTTGTTTTAACGAGCATCACTGGCATATTAAAAAAACCAACTATTGAGGAATTGCATTGTGTTTTTAAAACTATCAAGGCTTTTATCGCATCCTTGTTGTTTTCCCTTGTCCCATAAAATCAATCAAAAGAAGCCTCAGTGTTGGCTGTCCCATGGGAGAGCCCTACGGCCCCTCCCCTCGTGGGGCCCATCCTCACCCCATCCCCAGCCCATCCCCATCCTCACCCCATCCCCATCCCCATCCTCACCCCCATCCTCATTCCCATCCGTGTTCTCCATCCCCATCCTCGTTCTCCATCCCCATCCCCGTTCTCCATCCCCATCTCTGTCTCCATCCCCATCCCCATCCTCATCCTCACCCCCA
>WAAD01010453.1:349116-454568 GCA_013389945.1 Fregata magnificens | reverse complement strand
GGGTGGGCTCGGCCCCACGGGCGACGCAGCGGCGAGGAAAGGAGGCAAGCGCACCTCCGGCCGGGCAGGCGGCGGGTCACGCTGCCGGGCGTCGGCCGGGACGGCTGAGGCTCACGACTTGGGTTTTCCAGGTAGGACTTAAACCGTGCTTGAAGCTTACTGCATTATAAACCGAAAACCAGCAAAGTTCCTGTAACGCATGGCAGGCTTCCTTTGCGCGGCCTGGGGAAAGAGCCAAAGCAGTTTATCTAATTGGAAGGTTTAAAACAGGTCTTTTTATTAAAAGTTTCCAATACTTTATGTATTTTACAAATGAATAGAAAGTCTCTTGATATATATCATATGAATCACAATACAAAAATATGTGTAAAATTCTGTAATTGATCAGTCCAGCCCCATTTTAGGCCTGTCAATTACTGTTTCAGCACTGAACCAAACATTACGTATTTAGGATATGGTTATTAGGAGATTATGTTAGAGAACACAAGTCGCGGCACGCCGGCCGTTGGAAAAAAAACGTTTTCTCCGGTTTACGTTTTGCATAAGTTTACGATAGTTCCTTTTTATAAAATGTACGATACGTAAGTACAGGGTTTAGTACACATATTCACAATACGATTTCCTGAGTCTAAACTAAATCCATGTCTGTGCTAACGCACGCTGCCCATCGCGGGTGGTGGCATTCAGGATGCAAAGGGATGTGACATCGGTCCCCCCGGAGGGACTTCTTGGTGCATCTTCTCTTCACGGTCAGGAGTTTTGCTCACAAGCTGTGTAAGGCACTCAAGGATACACTGAAGGCTACAGATAGTACTAGAGCAGAATACTTTAAATAATAGCCACAGTCCTCCAACAGCTTGAACAAGAAGTACGGGCCTGAAACACACGACGCACGGTTGCTGACAAAGTAAGCTGCAATTCCAACGGGTTTCAGTTTAGGCGTGTTGCTCTGCGGATGCGGCAGCCGGCCCGTACCACACCCGCGGGACCCGGGCAGGGAGCGTCTCTGACCGCTTCGGTGCTCCGTCAGGAGCTCTGTGTGTCTGAGCGGACACATCTACACGCACTACTTAAACTCTTGTAGGCGAAACGTAGCGATCGTGCTCTATCGGTAACGCACCCAGTGATACACTTGGTTTATCCGGCCCCCCGTCCTGTCGTTATTTGAGGGAAATCTGGGGAATTTCTAAAAGATGCTTACAGGTGAGAAACTAGAGTGATTGGCAGCCCCTGACTTACGACTGCTTCCCTGAGGAGCAGGCGCTCGCCAGCCTGAGAATGGCTGGGGGTCCCTCCCCAGGATGGAAACCCCACCTTTCCTCTGCTGTTTTACACCTGCACCGAGGGACGGAGGGGCTGCAGGAAGAGGCCCCAGATTAGGGTAATGCTCCCCCTCCACCGCGGTCTTGTGGCTTTGAGAGCACGTTTTTAAAAGATGCACAGGACCCAGAGGTGAGAAGATGGCAAACGAGACCTGACACAGCTCATCTCACGGGTGAAGGGTGGCACCGTCTCCAGAATGGCTCCGTGCCATGGTCAAGGACTCATCGTACAAACTGATCGTACAAAACCCCAGCTGGACCAAACTCAAAGAGACCAAGAATTGAGCGAAACCCTTATGCTGAAATTAAGGAGCACATTTACGTAAATTTCCTCTTTGTGCATTTGTAAGAAAGAAACAGTTTTGAAAACATTCTTTGAGCCATTTTTTTCTGTCCTATGTACATATCTTTTTACATATAAATATTAACATATACATAAGCATAATCCCTTATTTACACATGTACCTGTCCTGTACAGATAGCTTTCTAATTAAAAAAAACATGATGAAGAAAGTCTAATTAATGGGAAGACGGAACTGAAATTCTAGACACATGCGCACACCGTGCAAAAGCACGGCCTGAGTAAACAGCGGTGAAATGTACCCAAGCCCCTTCCAAACGCACTCGTCGTCGCCGTTCCCAGTCCCCAGCAGAGCACTGGGTATCGCGCACATTCACACCCCCAGCAGCTCCCGAATTCCCGTGTCCCCCGGGCAGCAGCATCTTCAGGCCTTTCAGTTAAGGCGTTCTGAGAGATGCCAGCATAGCACATTCCTGCAGATTTCCAGCGAGAGTTCAGCAATGCCTTAGACTGCAGGCGGTTACCTCAACTATTGTTTGCAGTTCTTCCAAGTGAATAAAATATTTTAAGACCTTAAGTATTTAAGTAGAACTCAGAATGGACACATGTTTTAAGCATGAAATGCAGAAGTAAAAATGTAGCTCATCAATGTAATCCCAATGTTGTTATTTGTATCTGCTAGAATTGGAGTTTGTTAAATTACTTTTGTAATATAATCATGTGCTGATATCAAAATCCATAACCTTTGACTTAAAATGTCGTATTTCTTCAGTACAAATATACCACTTTTCTGAACAATTCATTTTCTTACATTTTTGTGGTTTAGCTCCCTTTGCTGTTTACACTGTCAGGTTTAAAACAGACGATTGATGTACAAGTATCTGGAGGGTTTTTAGAATTTCAGTATCAAGGGATTTTCTTCGTAGCTTTATCAACTCAACACAAGTTTTGGAAGCGGTGCAGGTACCTACAGAATAAATAAATATAAAGATTAACTACAGCTGGGATTCTCTCTCCGGCACGTGATTTTTAGTCCCAAGCACTACAACATTTCCATTTCATGGGGTTTGCTAGATTGTGTTAAGTAGCTCTCAATTAAGTCTACAGTTGGAGTAGGTTTATCCAATTGCCAGTTGTTCTCTGAAAAAAAAAGATAATTTATTAAATGTTAAATGTACTATTTTCTATAGGCTGTACCATACATTATATTATTCATTTTTCTTAAGCAATACTCCCCTAACAGGTTTCAGGTGACACTCAGAACATAATGATGATAATGATGAATTTAAAATTTGCCCCCTCTAGCTTCACGCAACTTCTGAGGCCGCCTTTCCTGAACGCCGCCTCCCGCAGCGCCCACCTCCCTCCCCTTCAGAGCATCCCACTGGTGCAAGTGAATTCCCGGGATGTGGGAAGTGCTGCGGATCAGGACCCTGAGAGAGAGTGAGTGCATGAGCAGCGGCCTGCAACGTGCTGAGACACTGCCGCTTCTGCGTTACAGTCAGTAAATAGCAATCAGATGATTTGTTTGATGATTATTACTTACGAGGAGGGGTACAGTTTATTCTCCTACCAGAAATTAAAGGAGAGAAAGGCTAAGGCAAATCTAGCTCAATTTCTGAGCTGACACAGAGCTGGTAAAGAGCTGGTAAAGGCTGCCCAATTCGGTGGCAGAACATGCCCTCCAAGCAGAAACGATTCCCTCCCTCCATTGCCAAACCCAGGATTCAATGGCCATCCCGTATGGATATACACCTCCATATGTCGCCAGGATAGCGAGAGATGCTAAATTCTACTGCCGGGCACGGGGGGCATCAAAGAGACAATGCAGCAGTATAAGCTACTTCAGAGATAGTTGATTCCTACTGATAGTTTTACGTCAGGTATAATGGACAGAGAAAGGAGTTGTGTCATGGAGAGGACAAGTTAATAACCTCCAGAGCCACATTTGACCTCCTCAAGTGAGGAGAGATGGCACAAAAGGAGATCATGCCCTTAGGTGGAAAGGGTGGCTGCCTTCGAGCTGCTCTATCCCTTCATCTGCTCCGTTCTTGGACCGTTCTTCATTGTTTTCTATTTTACATTTAGCTACGAGACCAACATCAGACAGAAAGGGAATTTCTAGGGCAAACACGCGGAAAGCAGAATTGTTCAGCCAATGACTAGAAAGGAAGAGAAACCTCCATTCCCCATCCCTTCTTCCCCCAAACCTCACCGGTAGGTACGCTGGATCCCCCCCTCCCCAGCACAGCCCTCTTGCACTGTGTGGGGGAATGAATTAACTCTTCCCAGCCTGCCCAGCTGCCCAGCCTGCAGGTCCCCGGCGGTCTTGAGACAGGGGCTGCGCTGCTCACATGCAGAAAATAAAACCCCAAGAATTTTAATAAGCAGTTCCTAAAAGGACACAGAACTTAGGGAAATCAAGAGTAAATAACATTGAATTTTAAAGATGCCGCTTTGTTTTATGCACGAGTATGTCACTCCAAACAGCAGCCAGGTACGCAGCGCTGGGGCAGGGTAAGGAAGTCACAACGAGTTTACGTGAAGGCAAACAACGCTGCTGTGCGCTCACTCAAGATCACGTCCACTGCCATTTCAGATGTCACTGAAATGCTGTCTGGGGCACTGTCCGGAGGGCTGATGTTTGCTTATTTTAAAAGGAACACAGTTATCATTCTCTCACCATGCAATCTTCCGCCAAAGAGGTTTTTTTTTTTCAGAAAGCTGTAAAAATGGGACAAAAGAAGCGTTTCAAAAATGGTAATGGATGGAGCCCTAATATTTGTGCACCTGAGCATTCACTGCTTGTGAAAAACGGCAGCTTCACTGAAATAGAGCAATTCAGAAGTGCAATTCATCACAGATTGTGGATAAAATTTCAGACGGAAAATGAATGATTGCCTTAATTAGCTGTTGCTGTTATGCACAGCCTCTTGCCAAGACTGCAATGGAAGGAGATATATGTAGATAGATAGATAGATAGATAGATGTGTTTCTTTATTTATAAATGGTAGTAAGGGGATTTGCTGGGATTTTGTTTAAACACACCACCCTGTAAATCCCATTTCACATGATCTTGCCTGTCGTGTGCCGCTGGTAGGAAGCGAGGAGGCTGACGGTTATGGATGAGGCCATCCCCAGGGATGCTCAGCAGATGGGCCATCTGCCCTCGCAGCCAACACTGACCTGTGCATTAGCAGCATGAGCGACCATATGGCTGAGAGAAGCAGACAGTGTTAGCACTGTACGTGCATCTCTTACAATTGCTGGGGAAAATATGAGAAATGTTCAGGGAGTAATGAAAAGGCAACTAAAACACATAGGCAGTAATTCAACTCGGTAAGCTAGTACTTTACATATCTTACTCTGCTTACATTAACCAGAGTTAATAATCGGTTGAAACACAGGTGCAAGTTTAAATTGGCTGAAAATGTGCAATAATATTTGCTTGAGCACCCTACAATGTGCAGTGAATGTCACCGGGAAGTGTGCTTCATGGTCTGCCCCCTGTCACAGCCGGTAACCTCGGCGGCTGTATTGCTGAAAAGGTCAGAGTCATAGTGAATTTGGGGACTAAAATAGTCATTTCTAGCCTGGAGGTGTTCTGCTTAGGGCTGAATTGCCAGGAATTAGAAGGACGAACCTGAGTCGGTGGCTCCAGTCCCCAGCACCCATCAGCGGATCGCCTTTTGTGAGCCTGGGCTTGTACCAGTGCTTGTCCCTGCCTGGTGCTGTGCGGTGGCATTGCCGGCTGGTCCTTCGGGCACCCTGGGTACTGCAGGCAGGGCAAGAGATGCTGGAGGCGTTTCTAAAGCAGATCACCCCTCTGTCCCAACAGAGAGCCCGCAGGTACAAGCCTGAGGCTCTTTATCATCTGTGAAACTTGAACACGCCTGGAACCCTGCTGTCCTCTGCGAGATGTGGGTGGGCCAATAGATCAGGCTCCTGGGAACCTTATCATACACGATGAGAAACCATGGCTTCAGAGCCCTCGCACAAACACTGCGGGCGTTGGGGCTGGATCCCACCCTCACCTGGGGAAACCACAAGCTTTGTCACTCGTACGTGCGAATGCAAATTCTCTCCTGTCTTCCCATGTATCATCCATGCTGAGAATAAAAAGGTGAAATTTCATTTTCATGTTAAGAAAAATGGGCGAGGCTTGGCTTCCTCTTTATTTTCCCCTTCCTTTCCCTCTAGATCCATAAGCACGAGTAAATTTATGGCATATTCAACCCCTCTTCTTATAAGTGCAGATAACCCATTGGTATCCACTGCATGGGAGGGAGGAGGTCATAGAAAACAGGAAGGTCATAAATCATGAGCAGAATGAAATATTGAGGGGGTTTATTTAACCATTTCAAATGAAAAAAAAAAAAAACAACTGGCCATTTAGTTCGAATAGGTTCCACAGAATGGTGAATGTTTTATGTCAGGGAAGATGACGGGGCAGGTCCCTGGTGAAGAAGAGGGGACNTCATTTTTTTTTTTTTTTTTTTTTTTTCTTTTTTTTCTGGTGAGGAAGAGAAAACTCTCTGCTAGTTGCAACGAAGTTATGCTGATTTACAGTAGCTAAAGATCAGGCTAATAATAGTTATGGATCTTTCAATACTTACACAAATTACGGCTGCAACCACAGCTTGGAAAAAGTGCACCTTATTTTTTAAGATGTTATTTTTTGCTAATACCTGACTGTGTGAGCCAGATGAGTGGTTGAAGACCACTCATGCAGTTTCCCTAGTTTAATTCTCTACTGAGCGAAATTAAGTCTCTGCAAAAATTCAGAGGCTTCTACAGGAGCATCATCCTGCCTAAAGCTAAAAATAAATTTTAAAAAAGTGCTGTGGGCAAAGCTAGTTTGACTATAAAAATTTCATTGTACCTTTTGCCCACAGCATTCACCCGTGAGCGCAGCAGCTCCCGCGAGCAACCAGCGCTCGCAGTCAACTTCCACCTTCTCCCTTTATGTGAAAGCTTGATCTGATGCTGCCCAATTCCTGCGGTGCAAGGGTGAGCCCGATCCTCACCTGCTGCAACCTGCCCTGCTCGCCCGCTGCTGCGCGCCGGGAGCCCCAGCTTCCCGTAGTCCTGCCCTGCCTTTCCCTGGCCGTTTGCTCACCCTGCCAGCTGCCAGGCCAGCAATAAATACCAGGCAGCAGGACTGGCTGCATTTAAGGCCACATTCAAATGGCTTTTGTGACATGAGTATCAGTTACTAGCCCCAAGAATCTCAGTGATCAGCAGTCTTTTACTGTCCGCTTAATTTGTTACTAAATTCTTAATTTTTACTTTGAATTAAGAGCACTTTTTTGCACGACATCCCAGTGAATGTATCTATGGTGTATTTTGTTCCTGACCATACTGATTTGGAAAGTTCTGGGTTTTTTTCCCCCTTAAAATAGTCAAATATACCAACTGAAGGAAAATTACCTGACATTATCCATTTATGTTGATAAACCTTGTGAACATATGCTACGCAAAAGAACTATTCATGAGCATAAAAGCATTTCACTTCATAAATATTTATAGGACCGGAATCTGAAACGCTGCTCCTGGGGCCCTGGGCCCCTCTCAAGCTTTTCAGCATCTTCATGGGATTGGGGCGAGCCTGGAGCCGGCGCTGCCGTCAGGGCGGGTTGGGGATTTCAGGCATCGCCTCTCTAATGCGAGCTGCCCGCGCCAAGCCCTGACCTAGATCGGAGCGCAGAGCCTCTGCCCTTCATCTCCCATCACTGGGGCTCTGCTGAGATTGTGACTAACGAGGGTAACAACCAGTACGTCTGATTTTTAACCATTTCTCTTCACTTTTCTTCACAATTTTATGCCATAAACAGACCCACATCTAGGGCAAAGCTGGGTTTCTGGCATCAGCATCACATTCATGAAGTGTAAGTGCAGAATGCCAGGGGCTCTTGCAGCACAATTAGGCTTACCCATCCTTCTTTAATGGAGGTAGGAGGAAATCTGACACAGATATGCTATAAACTGCTTCTGCTACACGACAAAACAGTGTTGATCCTTTGATGCTTAAAAGCAGGCTTTTTAAAAGTTGCTTCCTTCCATTACAAATGATTTATTTGTGATAAAACCTTTTGGAAATAAACTGAATACTATTCATTTTACACACACACATATACATATATATATATATGTGCATAGAAGAAGTCTATAGCATTTTCTTTTCGTGTTGGTTTTGAAGCAGTGTGTAACAGAATGAGAAGAAGTTTTGTAATTAAAACTATGTGATGACTCCTACACCATCCAAAAAGCAGCACGTGACAACATGGCCTTGGTTCTCGTACTCCCACCAGAACAGGTTAAATTTATCTATTTTAACCATGCATTGTTTTTAGAATAACAGCTGATTCCGCACTGAAAACTATTTGGTTTGTCCTTTAGAAACCTGGTTTACATTAATTGCTGGTATCATCCCCTAATTATTTGCAGTATTTCATTCGGGTAAATGGTGCTTATGAGTGAATTTGTAATACATTTACATATACTTTTCACGTAATTGGTAAATGATGTTAGAATGCTTTTTAAAAAGACAAATCTATTAGAAGACAGTCATTATGGTATTGGAAAATATGGTATGATAGCTATAAAATATATTTACATGTTGTGTTGTATATAAAATATGAGATAATATCACTAATTGTTACATACCCAGAAAACATAAATAGCATTAATCTGTTTTCCAACTAAAGAAAAGAGTTTAAAATATTTGTCTTCTACATTTGCAATAATGTGGATTTGAAAAAACTTTATTAGCATTTAACCCTTACAGAAATCTCTATTTGTAACGTATAAGCAGTAAGTTTATGGCTGGAATCCCTTATGTAGCATAGGCATCCATCTGCTGCCGCAGCTGGAAGGGCTGAAGAGGCCCATGAGGAAAAAAAGCCTTTAGCTGGGAGCGTCTCCACGGGCAGCTGGGGATCAGGAATTTCATATATGGGGGACTCCTGTGAAAACTGCAGACAAAGAAGCCATTCAGCTCCACTCAGCCTAGTCAAATAGTTAGTAATGGATTTTTTGTACTTTCAAAATTAAGCTGCAGAAAATGGAGCCTTTTGATGGCAGCAATAGGCAATGCCAGAGCTGAGAGCGCCCACCTCGGCAGCTGGGGGAAGCAGGTTGGCACCTGCCACCGCCCAGGCCTGGGGCTGAGCTCGAGCACCCATCCCTGCCCAGATCCATTCACAAGCAGATATTGCAATGGTCCCTTCCGCCGCGTTAGGAGGACACGCGCTCCGCTGCTAAATTCACGGCCAAGTCTTTCGTACTGTTTGAAAATCACAATTACACAACATAGCAGGGAATAAAAACATCCCCCTGGTTCACCTATTCTGTACTACGTCGGCTCTAAGGGGCAATGGAAACAAATCATTGAAACAACTCTGAAAGATAGAAAAATAATAAAAACATGACAATCTGTCAAGAACCTGGTTGCTCACAAGCATTATTTCTTATTCTAGATCACCAGGTCACAGACAGGAGATCAGCTGCAGCATTAATACATGACATTTAAAAAGGAAGAGTTTCAAAGCGGTGGGGAACCTAGTCAAGCCGTAAATGCGGAGCTAATGCAGAAAATGCAGGCTGACACCCCGACTGTAACTCAGGCTGCTCCTGGGGGAAAGGCAGCCCAAGGGCGAGAGTTCAGGGCAAGACGTCAGCCCCGATCTCAGCCCTGACGAGGAACCCCTGGGTCCTCTGGCTTGAAGGCAGCTGCTTAATCTTACTGAAACATACCTCTCTTTCCTAGATAACCTTTTCACCGCAGTTTTTAGGAAACATAGCTACAATTAACACTCTCAGAAATCTGTTAGATTATAAATTTACAGCCTTTAGGATTCTACAGTCACTCTCTTGATACGATTAGTGTGGGTTGAAAAGGTTGCTTTGATTTGACGATGTGTGAATATTTTACAGTTTTCTTACCTTCGTGACCATCACAGCATTGCTAATGCATGCTGGTATCTCCTTGACAGCCGTTCTGACACTCATTTCTTCAATTTGTTGTATCCCTAGGGTGTGTTCTTGTTTATAACAAGAAGGAAACTGGCCATTGGGGAAATCTGTCTTTAGAAAAAGCCATTGACAGAACAAAATTTCCTGCATCTGCCTCTACAGATCTGCGTAAGGCTGTTACAGGTCTTAGTTTCTCAGACATGTTCTTCTTTCCTGGGGGAGGTTTGTCTGGGATTTCTGATGACCCAGAAGTGCAGACACATCCACTTTGTGTATCAACCCCACTGCATACATACACTGAAGACCATCTGCATACACACAGCAAATGTGGTAGGCTTGGGATGTGCAGGACTGGAGGCACGCACGTAGGTGGATTAGGGGCTCACCTCGCAAGCTGGACACAACACATATAAGGGAAGCCCTTACATTTGTGCCACTGTGGAGCAGGTGAGAGCTGTAAGGAGACATCCTGCTCCCTGGATTCAGCAGAACAATTCTCTTTGATTTTAGTGGAGTACAGTAGCACCCAAACCCTATAAGCAGCAGAGTTTTATGGAGGAAACAGAGCACCATCCCATCTACACACAGCCACCCTTACATTAACCTCTCTGGCGCAGTCAGTCTGGACCCGTCCTGCATCCGATCCACCCCCTGGCCAGGCTGTCCCCTCTCTGCCGTCAGGCCAGCACCCCCTGAACCCCAAATCTGCATGCAGCGGGATTAGCTGGGCAGGCAGACACACAATGTTTCTGTGTCTTTACAAAACCAGACTAAAACCAGAAAACTAGAAGTTTAAGACTTGATAACACAGCATCCTAATAGCTAACAATGCTAAATAGTAAGTCAAATATTCATTATTCTCACCTAGTTATCTAACCAAAAATCTTCAGAATTGTGACTCTTCCCAATACATCTCGAAACAAAATATCCACAATATGTTTTTATGCTTCTATATATGCATATAATAACAGCATTGGAAGGGATACATAATGTCCGTGGTATGATACTATCAAACAGTTGTACCACTTTTCCAGGCCTATTATGTGAAATCTTTATGAATAAAGAGCATGAATTCACAAAAAGTTGTGCCTAACAGCACTGTGAACTAGTTGTAAAAAATTAAGTTTAATCTAGCTAATTTGCATTTACACTTAAAATTTGATTCTCCAGATAATATTTAAGTGGTTTGTTGTGTGTCTTGGCTCTCTATCAGAAGTGAAAGGATGAGGTCCTTGACAGGAACCAAGAAAAGCTTCCTGTTAATTTATGCTAGAGTATGCTGGAGCATGCTGCCCTTTAAAAAGGGTAGAAAGGAGGACCCTGGGAACTACTGAGCTGTCAGCCTCACCTCTGTGCCTGGGAAGATCATGGAACAGATCTGCCTAGAAGCTGTGCTAAGGCACATGGAGGACAGGGAGGTGATTCAAGACAGCCTGCATGGCTTCACCAAGGGCAAGTCCTGCCTGACCAACCTAATGGCCTTCTATGATGGAGTGACTACACGGGAAGAGCCACGGATGTTGTCTATCTGGACTTCTGTAAGGCCTTTGACATGGTCCCCCACAACATCCTTCTCTCTAAATTGGAGAGATACGGATTTGATGGGTGATTCACGGGTGGACTGTCTGGTGGATGAGGAATTGGTTGGATGGTTGCATCCAGAGGGTAGTGGTCAACGGCTCAATGTCCAGATGGAGATCGGTGACAAGTGGTGTCCCTCAGGGGTCTGTGTTGGGACCAGCACTGTTTAATATCTTCAGCAATGACATAGACAGTGGGATCAAGTGCACCCTCAGCAGATTTGCAGATGATACCAAGCTGAGTGGTGCGGCTGACATGCCTGAGGGGCGGGATGCCATCCAGAGGGACCTGGACAAGCTCGAGAAGTGGGCCCGTGTGAACCTCATGAGGTTCAACAAGGCCAAGTGCAAGGTCCTGTGTCTGGGTCGGGGCAACCCCCAGCATCAGTACAGTGATGAAGGGATTGAGAGCAGCCCTGCAGAGAAGGATTTGGGGGTGCTGGTGGACGAAAAGCTGGACAGGAGCCGACAATGTGCGCTTGCAGCCCAGAAGGCCAACCGTGCCCTGGGCTGCATCAAAAGAAGCATGACCAGCAGGTTGAGGGAGGTGATTCTGCCCCTCTACTCCACTCTGGTGAGACCCCACCTGGAGTACTGCATCTAGCTCTGGAGTCCTCAGCACAGGAAAGACATGGACCTGTTGGAGCGAGTCCAGAGGAGGGCTGTGAAGACGATCCGAGGGCTGGAGCACCTCTCCTACAAGGATGGGCTGAGAGAGTTGGGGTTGTTCAGCCTGGAGAAGTGAAGGCTCTGGGGAAACCTTACGGCAGCCTTCCAGTACCTGAAGGGGGCCTACAAGAAAGCTGGAGAGGGACTTTTTACAAGGGCGTGTAGCGATAGGACAAGGGATAACGGCTTTAAACTGAAAGAGGGTAGATTTAGGTTAAATATAAGGAAGAAATGTTTCACAATGAGGGTGGTGAAACGCTGGCACAGGTTGCCCAGAGAGGTGGTAGATGCCCCATCCCTGGAAACATTCAAGGTCAGGTTGGACAGGGCTCTGAGCAACTTGATCTGGTTGAAGATGTCCCTGCTTATGGCAGGGGGGTTGGACTAGACGACCTTTAAAGGTCCCTTCCCACCCAAACTATAATTCTATGATTCTATGCTCAAAAATATATTTTTTTTCTTCCTTTGCTATTATGTAGCAGTATAACAACTTCGCCAAAGGTTTTCACTGCTGCAAGCCTTGCAAATTAATACTATGCATATATAAATGTATTTGTATATATATGTAGGGGGTATGTGTACACAAACATACTGATTTACAAATATAATGCATTTTTTAAAAGAAGTTCACTTTATAATAGATTTTCCAGCTAACTAATTCTTCAGGCTAATGCTGAGTTTGGTACATTATAAAAATCTGTGTCCTTGTTACTTACAGGAACTCAGCAAGAATAAAATTAAGGGGAAGAACACTTCAGACTTAATGACAACTGAATCTGCTGTGCCCAGGAGTACTTTGGAAAATGAATGACTAAATGAATGATTATCTTTAAAAACAGCTCCGTGGACCAGGCTTCTACAATGCAAATCTCAGTTCTGTACTGAGTTATGCTGAATGTGTATTTCGATTATAATTACTGATTTGTTGTTTTTCCCTAACAAAACCCCTACATTGCTGATATGATACAGATGTGAAACAAATAGTCCCTGCAGATCGTGTCTAGACCATGAGGCACGTCAGGAAATGGTCAGTTTACGTAGAAATGGCTCTGTGGGGATTTATTCCAAACTCCGGGCTCTGCCAGGAGCATGTCTGCAATTTTGTTTTTGAGAGAAAGATGTGGGATGGAAGCTCCCGAGGTTTTGAGGGGGAAGCAGACACGATACACAATTGCTGCTGCTGTGCACAGATTTACAGGATGTTTACACTCCAAGAAAGCTCTTCGCTGCTTCTCACAGATATAAGAACAACCATATGAATTATACTGTATATCAGATACCCCTACAACAAAATAGGAATGTGGGCTTCTTGATTGTAGAGAGGATAATGTAAAGAATTGTCCCAGGTACTGCCCTTTCTTAACCTGTCCAGAAAGCACAATGGAATGTAACTGCCATAATAAAACAGATGTTCTACTTAGAAGGAAAATCTCAGCAGGACTGCTTCAAATTGTTTTCCTGTGGGAGTCAGCAAAACAGCAAAAGCCTCTTTATAAACTGAGACCTCTCCATGATCAAAGAGCTCTCCCAGATGCGCCTCAAATCTGCACTGTGCTGAAGCTATCCTTAAACACCAGCGACGTCGTTATTCCTGCCTGAGGACCTCCATCTCACCTCATCTGCAAATTCAGACTGACATTGTCATTTCTATGCATTTCAGTTTGTAACAACCCCTGAAACATTAAAGCAGAAATACTGTGCGATGAGACACCCTACGCTTTTATATAAGTTGACAATTATTGATCTGCTGGAAATCACTTTATTATTACTGAGCCAAATTCTGCTCTTTACTGAGATCAAGAAAGTTACACAAGATTTACAGTGCAGTAAAAATGAGCAGCCTTTCAGTCATTTCCTCTATATCTTCCCATGAATGCCATTTGCTCAGCTGGAGTCTTCTTGGCAGCTTGAATTTCCCTACACAGTTCACTTTAAACAAAGATGTTTCGGGTCATCCTGCACAGCAAAGACTTGCCAATTAGTATTCTAATAATGTAGTTCATTAGCCTTATCTCTGTACCCCTGTGAAGAAAGCCATTTACAACCCCTTTCAAAATGCATGAATACATATATACAGAAGGCAGTTGATAGAACTCTACAGGAAAATTTAAGCTCCAGTAGCTCATCATCTCCCCTGTGGATCATTTCTGGAAAAATGTGCCGCTGACCTTAAAAAAACCCAACCTCTTCTGACAACTAAAGCACACCAATAAAAAAAGCAATGTGATTATGGGATCAATGCATAAAGTACTTTAAAGAAAAGTAGTCCTCTACAAACCAAACAGGTTCACATGGACAGATCCAGCACTGGTGTGGAAGGCGGTGACCCCAGCGGGAGCTCTGTTGGCGTTCGCTGGGAGAAATGCCACCCGCCCTACTGCAGTGCACACTCACCCGTACTACCTGCAGTTAAATAAAAAGATCACATTCTGAAGATTTGAAGTTGCTATTTCTAATTGCTGCCTACCACAGGAAATATGTTGCGTATTCTTTCTTAAAAATGTTAAGAGCCCTTCTAAAAAGAATTTATACTGATGTAAGAAACACAAGGGCTAGAGGATCTGAAAATACATGGGCTACAGTCTGAAATCATTGTCCGTTATGAGCCTAAAGCTGGCTCAGTGCCGGTCAACATCACTGACAGTTTTGGGGGGAGAGGCATTTCCCCACGCTCCTGGAGCATGTGCTGTTCCACAGGTGCCAATTAAACATGGCAACCCTCTTTTAGACTGAGGTCTTCTCTCCATCCTTCTGTCACTGGAAAAATCTAAATAATCTTCTTTTAATATTAATATTTTCAATGTTTTAATTACGATTAAAATAATTAACATTGCAATTACAGTACTATCTTCTACTACCAACAGGGAACCTTACAGTCATGAATCAAACTGGATCACTAGATGTGATCCTTCTTCACGGAGGGAATATCTCTTTGTAAGGGTGAGCACAGGACCTATTTTTGTCATTCCAATTTTATCTGTGTCAGTCTTCAGTCCAGGTTAACATGACATAACACCTCGAATGTATTCATCAGAAGGAATTTATTTACAAAGGATATTGTGTGGTAGTGGTGGGCAACTGCTCCTTTTCCTCAAACACACACATTTATGGACTCCCTCAAGGACCAGTCTCACAGCTTTCCATTTTACATACCTGTACACACACACAAAGCGTATGATATTAGGTAAAATTCTTCAGCTATAAAGGGAATAATTGCATCGACACACTGGAAACCACAACCTAACAGCCTACTCTGTGTTTGGGACAATTTTTCTTAGTCAAACAGCTATTGCCAGCAAGAGCAGAGGGATTATTGCCCACACTGTACAAACCCCCCTAATTTCTCCTACAAAGCTCTGCCCACCCCAACCATGGAGAAATTCGGTCTGTGACCACGCGCCGCCCGGCAGAGCTGGCTGCGGGCAACGGCGTCATGCTGGAGCTCTTCCTTCCTGTTTATTTAAGTCCCAGTCGGGGCCTGGGGGTGAACTTGACTTTGTGTCTGTTTGTCTCTCCGTCCCCCCGAAGCAAAGGCAATGTGGGAGGGGTAGGGAAGGACCAAAACTCCCTCTTCCAGGGACACGGCTCCCCGCCAGGCTGGGGAAGCAGGACAGATCCCCATTGACCTCCCATGCTGTTCGGGTCCTTGGGATCCCCCCTCCTGCCTCACCGGTGGCCCTGGAAGCCTTTGGGACCACGGGGGGTTCCCCCAAGATATTGGGGGAATGGCACGGTCAGTAGCCACCTCCTGCAGGGTGGTGGACAGGGCCACAGACTGAAGGGGCATACACACCTTGTGAGGGCGAGGGGAGCAGGACAGGAAGCTTGCAGACAGCAAAAAATAGGGAACAGGGAAGATTATCTTCTTAAACCAAATAGCATCATGTCCTGAGCAATTCCAACCCGAGGGACAGGTTTCCTTCTGATGATATGCAGGGTCTTAAGGGTTTTCACCTGCAACCAGAAAGCCTTTTGGCCAGATATATGAAATGTGAGTCTAATGCTGGGATGTAACTCCCAACATTCATTTAGGATTTGACTGAATATATGCTTAGACACGTGCTGCTGCATTCCTAAAGTGTGTGCATTCAAATACAAGCTTGTGCATCAGGGACAGATTTCCCTTACGGAAACCTGGGCTTCAGCATGTTTCAGATGTTATTCCCTTTGAATAAACAAATATCAAACAGAGTTATAATAAATGTTGTTTTTTTACTAAGGTAATTGAGAAAAAAAATTGGGATGCTCAAGCCCTTCTATCAAGAAGAATTTCTCTTAGCTTAACTGACAACTTATTTATCTGGAAATATGCAAGTGCTGCCTATCCCTGGGAGTCTCCAATCTTCAGAATGACTTAAACATACACTGAAAAATAACTGAGATAACTGCCTAAAGCAACTTCCTAAAACTGCTTAAAACAACAAAATAGCCCATAAAGCAGCACTTATTACCCTACAGCACACGCTATTTCCAGTTTCCTTTTGCCTGCAGCACCCTGCGGTGGCTGATCTGGCTGATGGGTGTCTCTGCAACCTGGCACCCCGGGCTCCCCCCGCTCTGCCGAGCCCCGCTGCCCCACCACCCAGTACGGCTGGGTGCGGGTGAGCCGCGCTCCAGCTGCGGTCAAGTTCAGCCCAACAGGAGTGCTTCATCTTGCATTAAATTTAAATTTGGTGCATAATCAATGAATAAATGTGGCACATGAATAATACTTTTATAAAATACTTGAAACTGCAACTTTCTCTGTGCCTGCATATATATATGTATTTATACAAACACACATATTTATATCAAAATGTTATTAAAAGTATGCTGAGAAGTTAAGCAGTCATAAACTAAGAAAAGCCAGAAAAAAGGCACTCATCGGACCTTCACTGGCCTCCTGTGCCGTGCCGTCTCTGATGCTGCTGTCCTACGTTGCCCCCAGCACCCTGTGTCGCTCACAGCCTGTGATCCCTATTCAAAACTTCTCCCTTCCTTTCCCATTTCTCCAGAGCACCTTCCAGCACATCCCGGGCTGCACCAAGCACTCCGCTGGGAAAGGCTGGGGCACAGCCCCCCCCAGCCTCCTCCGCATCAGCTCCCACCCACCGCTTCAGCCCTCCGCCATAGCTGGGAGATGGTGCCGTGGTGCGATTCCCGCTGCACGCGAGCACTGCTGAAACATGGACCTGTAGGTGTGTTAAGGATATAATAACGGTATTATCCTGAAAGCCTCTAATAATAAGCACACATTAAGATATATCAACTCAGAGTCTATAGGTTTGCCAACCCCATGTGTGAGCACTTAATTTTTGCTATAGCGAGTGTCTGAAATGCCTCCACGTAGCAAGGCGGAGCAGTCTGAGACCTGGAGGTTAACCACCCTCCTGCCAACGCTCCCGGAAAGGCTCATGCCATGTCTCACATGAAAGAAAGACTTGGGTAAGTAAAAGTCATTCTTCTTGGTTTCAGTTTGCCATCTTTGTAAATCTGTTCTTAAAAAGCCCCCCATTGTCATATACTCATCTCGACCATTTCCTGATTTAAATTATTTCCCTCCTTTGACTGCAGTAAGGTTCTTTTTTGGGTTACTAAACGCATAGATCTCATTGATCTTACTGCCCAGGAAACACCAGCCCCTTGGAGACTGGCGTGACACTGACAGACACAAAGGATTTGGACCTGTCTCTAAAAACTAGCAGGGCTGAGATGTACAACTGCAAGTTTTGAAGAAGAGCAGGCATCGTCGAATCTAACCCTGAGCACAGATTACCTCAGTAAGCACCATGTAAGACAAATAATTTCTGAGACTCCCTGTATGCATCCCTCTGTATGTAGACATCCTAGGTCTGATTGATTTTAAAAGCAGCAATCCTATCTAGAGCAGCAAATCAATAACCTGCAGCCAAACACCTTAAGATCCGAGAGATGTTCAAACTCAGATTTGATAGACATTCTGCTTAGAAAAACTATTTGGGAAAAAAAAAAAGAAGAAAACTGATGGGATGAAGTACAAAGAGACAATTCCTCCTTTAAAGCAGAAACAAGTCCTGTGAGAAGCACTTTTAGTGTAAGAAGTATAACGTCAACAACTACTGGGACAGCCCCAACAAAGCTGAAAAAAGAAACGGCCTCCAAGCACTATCATGAGTGCTCCAATTTGCCTATTGGTTTGCCTGTTGACTGAGTTATCCTGAGCATTACCCACAGAAGTGACTGGAAAACAAGAGTTCTATTCCAGGTTGTTATTTTTTGGAGATTTGAGGACTTTCCCTCATTTGGGGAGAGAGAGAAGGGAGTCCAGTGAGCACTAGTCTTTCTGGGCATGACAAACTCCCCCAGGCTGTGGTAGCAGTGATTTCTCGTCAACCATCTAGCTGGGTTCTGGTCCCCTGTTTAACGTCCCTGTATTCTTAAATATTCTTGAAAAAAGACAGCTTCAGGCAGCGCTAGTGTGACCGCTGCTACTGTCCCCATCATGTTTACCAGCCAAGTAACTCATTACCAGAGAAAATTAGAAAAAAAATAAGTGAAATTGTGAATTAAAATACTTTTCTGAATACTATTTGTCTTTTCAATCCAAAATGAAAATGATTTTAATCTATTGCATTTAATAGATACATTTTTAAAGTAGCATAACTGCTTGCTGTTCATGGAAATTTGACAGTGCATTTCATTACCCACCTAGTACTTTTTTGTTATGAGTGACCACTGACCTGAAGAAATAAAGTTAGTGTTTGTGATTATATCATACTGAAATTCAATACCTAAATTACTAGAGAGAGATAAAGAAATAATGTTTACATAAAGCCTTTGGTCCTTTCAAAATTTTCTCTGCATTATCATCACAAACATTTTAACTTGAGCAAGAGGGACTAACAGCCACATTAAGGAAGTTACACAGTATATATAATTATATAATAAATTGGTTTCCAGTTAACCAGTCTTACCTGTCAGGAGCTCTGGTTTTGCTTCCTGCCTCGTGCTTCCAAGGGACGGGCAGTTCCCACCTGCATCCTGTGCCTCAGGGACCTTCATGACACTGCAGCCATGGAAAGCTGCAGACGGGAGCTTGTTCTGGCCCTTCCTCGACAGCCCCAGGTTTGTGCACTTGGCTGCAGTTCCCATTTGGTGACTCACACTGGTGGCATTTCTTCTGGATTTTCACTCCTTCACCTGTTTTTCTAGAGGATCCATTTTTCCTTCCCGGCTCCTGTGCCAGCCTCCTGGACTCGGGCTCTGTGGTACTTGTGCTCCCTTGCCTCAAGGTGATAAAATCTTCTGTTCCCTTTTGCCGCCTCCCCCAGCCCAAAGCGTCCGGATCAGGGGTAACATGTTTTCCATTCCTTCTTTTCCAGGTTGAACTTTTTGTTGGGACAATGTTAAGTCTTTTGTCATAATTTAGGGAAAACAAATTATAAATTATTGTGCCATTTTTCTCATCGTGCTGTAGGCCATGGTCTACTGAAAACTCCCCGCAAAATTACAACTTGATTTCTTGGAGGGTTCAAACATAGCTTCATGTTTTTCCCTAAAACTGGGCTTGCGGGATATTCAACCAACCATTGGACATACCCTGTGTTATGAAGAAATACCTTGGAACAAACCACTTCATTTTCATTCACATTTATCTTTTTGTGAGTTACTCCTCTGGAACTCTTCCTAAAATCTTCTTTCAAGACGATAACAAATATAAAAGCGTGACACATAAAACAGGACACGGTCACTTCTACAGAGAAGCAACTTACTACCTGCTTAGCAGGGAACCAAAATATATTCAGTTTATCTGAATTAGTATACTGCTCCTTACATAAGGCTGAGAGCTATTTCAAGCAGCAGAGCCAGGACTTCCACTGAAAGTTAGTTCAAGCAGCAGAGTCAGGACTCCGGGAAGGACCCTGTGGCTGTAGGAGAGGGAGGGGGTTTTTGGCTTTCTTCTTTGTCGACTTAGTTCTAGCTTTTCAAAACGCTTAGTCAGAGGTTTCAGTGGTGCAGGTGCCACCTGTGCAGAGATTTCCACATACCCTAGTTCAGCTTCAGTCTGAAAGGGTCAGAAAGATTGCATCTTCCATCACCAGTAGCAAAATATGAGAAATATTTGGGGGTTTTGAAATGGCAATGTCTCTTTTTCTGTCTTGGTAATCAGTGCTGCCTCCCTGTTAGTAACAGTAGAAGCAATTCTAGCTTCCTCAGTAGGCTGAAACAAGAAAAAGATATAAAAACATGGATCAAAAAAAGTATATCTGGACAAAAATAACATGCATGAAATTTCTGAAAGGTTTATATTTATAACTATCTGTTTGAATTGTACAACTGATAAAAAAGGATTTGTGTTGTATTCTATTGACTTTGATGACTAATAGGGAATGTTCCCCTCAATGCCATCCATGATGTGATAATTTCTACCATCTCTGGAAGCACAAACAGATTGGCGTTTTATCTCCTATTTACATGGGAAAAAAGGCAGGGTTGGGCGATATCTAGGGCCCTAAGGCATGATGCTGGGAGAAACACAGATTTATAAATGACATATCCCCCCACAAACCATTCTGGGTTTTTAGGCTGAAGACAGGACAAGCTAATGCAAGGGGTTTAATCCAACTGTGAGCATGTCAGACAGCCCAGCTGTGTGGGGAGGAGGAACAGTGGCTTTAGAGATTTCCATTTTTGGGTTATCTAGGCCACCCAGGAGAACCCCCAATACTGCTGAAGCCAGAGCAGCAAGGGGAAGGCGTTGGTGCTTTACAAGAAGAGGGGAGACCAGAGGTGATCCAAGGGCTTACCTTTTGCGTGTGGCCTGAAGGACTATGACCAAAGAATGAAAGCTAAAGAGAAAAACAAAAACAAAAATAAAAACTGAAAAGGGGAGGGAGGAGAGGAAAAAATGGAAGAGAAGAAAGAGAATAAGAGTTTACAGTGTGTTTAGCTGAGAAATAAGCTGTGGTTACAGACAGAGTGCAACAAAACTCTCAGTTGAAAAGAAATATAGTGTGAAGCAAGCTCTGAGGGCTCGGGGCTCAGCTCAGCCAGAGCCCAGCAACTCTCGGACTGATGAGAGTCGTCTCCTGCTCCAGCGGAGCCCAGCCCCGTCGCAGCCAAGTGCTCAGGAAAAACAGGGAGGAAAAAAATTAGCTGAATTCTTCTGACACCTCAAAAAAACCCCAAAACCCACACTGCTAAGGTTTGGGTTTAGTTTCAGGTGAAAGTCCAACGGAGTCCCTGTCGTTTCTGAACAAGTTCTCCCATGGCAATTTCACTAGAAATAGGTGGTTTCAGATGAGGGTAATTATAGGGTAAAATTCAACAGTTATGGCTTGACTGGAGAAAGCTCGATGACATTAACCATGGTGACAGTGACTGCTGTGGCTGCAGGTGAGGAGAGGAGAGGAGAGGGAGCCTCCTCATTCCCTCTGGGGAAGGCAGGTCAGTGCAGCTGCACATGCAAATGCTGGAGATGGGAGGGAGAAAAGATCCCTGGCTCCTTCCCCAGGGCACCTGCGAGACCTCATCCCTCTGCCGTCAAGCAGCTCTCCGTCACTCCTTTCCCAGGGCAGATGGACCCCTCCATCCTTGCCAAGTCCTGTGTTTCGGACTTTACTGAAGGATGACAGAAGGAAAGACTCAATTTAAGCTGGTAACCTTTCCTTTCAGAGGGACTAAGGCAAATGCAAAATGGTTTCCTGGAGCACTCACACATTAGCTCACTGCACTAACAAACACAAACTTTTTATAAGATTGTTTTCTTAGCCAAGGTGAAATGAATATATGGTCATGTGCACATACAATAACTGTTTCATCTGCATTACCTTACCTTTTCCTCTAACTCTTTTATTTGTCTTTTTTGGCCTTCAATTCTTTCTTCTAGCTCTTTAATTCTCTGTCAGATTTCAAATAAAAAAATATTTATTAACCAATCAAATACAGATGTACCCAGAAGATGCATTATTTTTGGAGATATAAATTGTATGTGCTGTGCTTCTAAAAAAAATTAATTGGGTTTTAAGCTGTAGATGAGTCCTCCGTGAATGTCACTATGTGTGACAAATTCGTGAAAATCAAAATGCCCTGTTTGCAGGGATTATCCAAGGCAAGTCAAAATCTGGCCCCAGGACCAGCCATTTCTGGTACAGCTCTATGAGGAGAGGCTGGTGCTCGTGAGTTCATTACATCTCCGTCTGAGGGACTGTCCCGCCCCAAATCTCGCCACACCCGTGCGCTGGCACCTACCTGCTGTGCATGTTGAATGAGCTCCATCCTTTCTCGCAGGATTTGGGCGTCCCTCTCCCGGAGCTCGCTCATCACCTGCCGCTTCCATTGCTCTACGGCACTCTTCAGTTTCTCTTTCTCCTCTTCTGAAAGAAGTTCGGAAATTTTGGCTCCAGCTTCTTGCTGCAGGGCATCATAGAGCATGGCTTCTAATTCCAGAATTTGCTAATCAAAAACAATATAAGGCTGTCAGCTTGACCTTGCCTCTGGTTGGATGAGGATTTTGTGAGGTACTGAAAATCCTACCCTGGTAAGGCAATAGGAGCAGTAGAGGGGTTGTGTGCTGAGCCTCCCGCACAGGACAGTGCAGAAAACTCAATCCAGGGGGGAAATACTTCAGGCTGCTTTTATCCTGTGGAACTCTGAGCAGCACTGGAACTGGGATGACCCCTGGGCCCAACCTAGTCTGCCTGTCAAAAAATGTACGGGTGTGAACTTCTCCTTTCTGGAGATGGGGAGATGGCTGTGGGGAGCAAGGGCAAAAACAAAACGAAAGGGAAAAGGGAAAAAAAAGGGAAAATGGAAAGAAGTTCATAAAAGACTCATTTTGTGAGTTACAGATATTTTTTAAATGTAATGTTCAGTTTCTCAGTTCACCTTTCCCAGCTATTCTGTTAGCAGCAGCAGAGGATATGGCAGCACCAGTTCATAATCCTGTCAGAAAGGAATGACTCCCTGTTGTGTGCTTGCAGCATTTTTTCCCAACTAGCTTAAAATGCCCCGTGCGAAGGTGTTTCCAGCACTTCCTCTGGCAGAGCTGTCAGCTCCAAGAGGCTTTATGCTCAGGAAAAAGATATCTGGTAGCTGGGCTCTGTTTGTGCACTCTCAGGCTGCAGAGCCTTTACTTCACTGCATCAGAAAACGTCTCTTGCACAAAGGTGGATGTACCCTCCAGATTTATTGAGATATAGAAGTGTGTAGGAAATGAACTGGCAACGTTTCCCCAGGGTCACTGAGCCTGGTACCCTCCTAGGGCAGGTGAACTTGCCAGACAATGTCTTCTGCTTCAAAGTCGAAGATGAATGCTATACCTTCACACAAGCCAAAAAAAAGACAAAACCTTTTTCAGCAAGTTTGATATAGAGCAAGAGACAAAGCAACAAATGATGGCACCTTTGCACACCCTCTCCAAAGCTGGTGGTGTCTTGCAGCGCTCTCTGGCTTCAGGAGAATGCGACTGCAATAGTGTGGTTTGAACCCTGCAGAGCTCGCCGTGGCTTCAGGAGAGCAGGGCTGCTGCAATAGTGCGGCTTGAACCTCTAGACAAGCTGTTTGAAAATGCCATAGATGTCTGTTGTCATAATTCAGCTCAATTCAAAATCGTCAAGTTTTTCCACCTGAGGCTGCTGCTGGTGTTTTCTTACTATGTCTTAGCAGAGTCAGGACAGAAGAATACAAGCATTTACAAGAATAATAACATAATGGCAGGAGTTAAGGATACTGATGACAACTGAAAGACAGCAACCATGGTATCTCTCTGGGGAAGATCAGGTCAGATCTCAGAAGATTCTGCTTTCACTTTTAGAAATAACACCAACATCCTTGCTAACTGTAACTGTCTAAACAAAATGCTGTTATTTGAAACATGGATTTCTGTTGGGCCCCAAAACCTCGATTATACAATCATTACCCCTCTCTGATGATATTGACTTGTGAAGAAAGAGGAACGTGGGGAAATTCATGGTCTCCAGACCAGCAGCAGTGTCAGGAGTCTCCGTGTAAGCCAAGTGCTTCTTGGAGCAAAATCCCCTGCCAGCAACCAAAGGGACTGAAAACCGTGCAAAAAGCTTAGCGGTTACAGCTGGTAATCTTGTTGGCTGTAGTTAGCAGGGGAAGATTAGCGGCTCCTCATCTCAAGGGGCACAAAGGAAACATGGAAGTGAAACAAATTATAGAAATCAAAAGAGCTTTTGCCACTTGAATTTCAGGGCAGAACAAAGCTTTCTTGCTTCTTTCAGGCTGCATTTGTGTCCGGGAGAAAAGCCCATCGCTTTGCCTGGGGACACTCGCGTGATGCATTCAAAGAATACAGGAAAATGCAAATAACCCTCAGCTACTTCTGCATGGGCTGCAACACATTCATTACGCTCATTCCTTCTCCCCAAGCAACAGAGCCAAGGAGCAGGCAGTGGTTGTTGGACCCTTTGGTAAATTTGGGATCCTGGAACTGGAGATCCATCTCATGGATGGAGAGCGAGCAGCTGGCCGTGAGCCGTAGCAGTCCTGAGGAACGCCCTAATCGACAGCCACGGCTCCGCATCTGAGCTCTCCTGCAGACTCCATGGCGTTACCAGGAGTTTCAAGTGATGCCATATGATTTTTCCCACTCTGCTGCTGTTGCAAGTTTCCGCATACTCAGATTTATGGACCTGATTCAGAACTCGCCCAAGACCCAGAGAATCACCTCTCTCAGGGCTTATCTTTGAAGATGAATCCTACAGGCTCAGCCTTCAGCTGCACCAGACTGCTTCTCAGAACAGCTCAAGGCTGCAGGAGATAATCTGGCATTAGGGTTGAGACCGCAGGTAAGAGGGGCTTGTGTACTTTCCAGGGTTTCCACTGTGCATAGATATTGGTTCCAGATATAGCTCAGCATTTGGCAAAATCAGTCTTAAAAATCATCCTTACAGGAACAGAAAGTGTACTGAGTAAAAGCTCCCCCAAATGGTTTGAGATACAAATAGATAATAGGTATCCAGAAAAAGAGGCATAAATACTCATTGCTTCTCAGAAAGTGTAACTGTGCTCAAGATTGGAATGTAACTGAAAGAATGACATAAATCAATATGAAAATCTATGCATTTATGTCTTTCATGAGTATATATTGAACTTTTCTCTAACTGAAGGAAACAAGATAGCTGATGACTGAAGAGATGGTTGAAATGGGTTAGGATCAGCTAACAATGAACTGACCTAAAAGCAGTTCATTTCAAATTTACAGAATCACATAGTACCTCCAGCTGTTTTGATTACAGAGGCTGTAATCTAAGATCTAAGGAAATGCCTAGGTCAAAATCTCTATTTTGGAAGAAAAAGAGAAATTACTGAAAATATAATTTTCCTATCAGTCATTTACCAAAAGCTCTGCTAAATTACCATTTGTGTTTAATAAATCAGTATTTAGGTCCTAATCCCGCAAGGAACATGCAAACAGAAGGAACTTGGTTCATAAGGAACTCACAGTCAGCTCAGGGCATAGATGATTTGTTTAAAATTCAGCCTATCTAGTCCTCGGGTCACTCCATGAGCAGAGAGTTTTTCTACAGAGGACAGACTACACGTATTACACAAGGTAAGTTAATCAAGATGGCATAATTCAGTCAAGACTGGTTTTCCTCACCTTGTGAGCTTGGTCCAAGGACTGTTTCCTGAAGTCAAGCTCATCATCCAGGTACCCCTTTTGCTTGCTGAACAGCTCCTGGGGACACAAGGAAGAGGTAGTCAGTGCAACGGCCGTGGCCCTAATGCAACTGCTCTTCCTGCTGCCTTGCCCGCTGGTTCGTTCCCCTTGTCTCTCGGTACCTTTTCATTCTCAAGATCCAGCATCTTCTGCTGCAGCGCAGACTCCGTCACTTCTATCTGCTGTAGCCACTGTGCACAAAAACAGAGATCAGGTGCTTAAGCCTAAAGAGCAGGGGCAGCACGCCTGCGCATTCAGCTTTCACTGTGACTTTAGGGTGTGTCAGCACACACTGCGAGTACTTATTTAAATTCACTAAATAAAAGAGGGAAAATTAAATTTGTTATTACATCTGTTATTTTATATATACTGGTGATGAGAAAAAAGCATTATTTCAAAGCCTAGCCATTTACCTTATAACATCATTTTGCTAATTAAGTAACATTTTAAAATAAGCAATGTCTGTCTGTATTGCCTGAATGTTACCTTTATTTTGAAAAAAACTAGTGTAAGTGTAATTCCACATAAAGAATCAGGGCATTTTGTGATGAAACTGTCATTTGCATCACCAGTGTCTTCAAGTGAACTATTCTGAGAGGGTCAGATGCTTTCATGACATGTTTTTACTGATGAGTGATGCAGTTGTTATTACCTTTTCAGCCAATGTGAGAACTGTCCTTGCTTGTATGACAACTACTTGCTCTTCATTGGTCAGATTCTGCACCAAAAGCAGAACATAATTACAACAAATCCCAGTGTCTTGTTATTAATCCACTACTTGGGCTACTGCCGTGTTAAACAGATAGGAAATTAAATATGTTCGAGGAACAATAAACTAAGGCAAAGAAAGTTAGTATTGTAATGCAACATTGTTGTAAAAATGATTGTAACTCTTCATGTTGAATTGTTATCATACATATAGTTAATTCTTCTAAAATTCCCACATTTACCAAAAAAAAAGATGTTGACACTGGATCTATTTTTTCCCAACAGGGAATAAACACACAGCACACAGTGCGCAAGACAGAATCAAGCTTAGCACAATGTGCCATTAAGAAAAGAGATGCAATCTTAAGTCCTCGTGTGTTCCATTATATGCACAGTAGGTTAATACACAATCCTTATTCTGCACAGCCGAGAGTCATGATTTTGGAAAACACTTGTTAAGATATTAGTTTTTCAATTCATGTTTTGGTTTTTTTTTTTTTTTTAATGAAAATACTGAAACTATATTTTGCATTTCATCCCAAACCTCGGTCTTACTCTGGCCACATCTACAGCAGCAGAAGTAAATCCTTCTAGTTTGGGACCCATATTTGCTCAGATCCAGAGAGCCGAGTCTGACCCACTGCTGTCAGGTACAGGAGGATGGGCCCATCTCCGTGTGTTATCATTCCCACAGGGTAATTAGGAAGTTGGTAAGAAGGGTGACTATGGTGAACTTCAGTTTAATGCACAAGACTGGGGACAGAGGAAGTGCTATCCATCAGGGATGGGAGGAGACCTGTCCTGAGGACCCCTGAAAATTGTCTCTTCCATAAATGCAAGTAATTTTTTTTAAAACAAGTTATGTTACATTAAAAAGGAAACCATCCACACAGAATATTAACGGTGTTCTTCCCTGTTCTGTGAGTTATCCCCTGACCTGACTCCCCTGTCTGTGGGGAAGGGGAGGGCATCTGTGTTCCCCAGCCCCCTTTCTCTGTGCCTGTCCCCAGTGACCGCGTAGGCTGCAGGGGATGTGTTGCACCCCTCTGACCTTTGCTTCTGCTCTGCTCCTAGAGGTACTCTCTCAAGGGTTTGCCTTACTCAAAGCAGTATTTAACTCAGGACAGTTCAGCGGGAAGCAGCTAGAAGCTGCCAGGGGGCTTTACAGAAATGCAAGTGAGAAAATGTGCAGAAAGGGATGGAATCACTTGCACACAGGTGGGACATTGGTTCGCTTTCCCAGACTCCCTAGCAGCCAGACAGGATAACATGCACCCACGGGGCAGAGTCTGCCATTGGTGCTTGAGTCTGTGATGTTAAACATGTGAAAACAGAAAAAACCTGAGTGATAACAACAGTCTGCAGTTATCTTAAAGCTATCTGAAGTGAGAACTGCAAACTCCCCCTTGTGTTGCATCTGAAATTAACTTGTTGTATGTAATAGGGAAAAAAAAATCAGGAGGAAATAACATTATAGACTAGAGATCATTAATGTAAGTAGAGAAGCCAAGAGGAAAAGAAAGGGAATAGAAAATGTGAGAAAAGCTATCACTTTTTCTGTTCCTGTTTGTCTCCAAGTTGCCTGTTTGGGACGCTGTCCCAAAACACTCTGCACGGGACTAACCTGACATTAATAATGCCACTGAAAACAACATTAGCACAGGCATTAACAGATTAATGGGTATTACCTTTCCACACATCAGTAGGGTCAGTCTTAGCTCATTAGTGAGAAAGCTTTTTATTCATTGCACACAAAAGATTTTAGGATTCTTCATATTTCTGCCACTGTGAATATCATTAACTGCAGCAGTGGTGAAGATTATTAATTTCTTCAATGCGTTTCAGCTCCTCCACTAACCCCTGGCTTGATTTTGTGGGGCAGAGCGTGTAGATATCAGAGGCTGGGGACGGTGGCGATATGATGACCCAACTGGTTTAACCGGAGAGATGGACAAGAGGTACTTCCAGGCTGTCCCCATGGCCCTGGGGACGGTGTTTTTGCTGGTATCCAAACTGTACAGAGGCACGGGGGAGAGCTGGGGCAGCTCAGGTGAGGAGCTGTGAGAACGGTGGGGACCTTTGTGCAGACCCGATGTCTGCAGCGGGGTTCTCCCAGGGAGGAGCCCTGCAGCGACCGAGGGCTCTGCGAGACCCTCTGCTCTCCTCTGCCCCTCACAGCCACAGGTGCTCTGTGGCTTTGCTGATAGATGAGAGTACAGGAAAAAAAAAATATACAAGGGCATATATATCTTCTATATATGTAACTATAGGTATAATTAATCACTTCCATTTGCTAGAGGAGAAATGCTTTCAAATTTCTTATTTGTTTCTTCTTTTCACGCTGCTGTCATAACTTTTTGTTTAATACCCTGATTACTATCGAAGGTTTATGGGTTATTAGACAAAATTAAAATGCACAGTTGCTAAAATGCAAAAGCAAAGCAAATGCAGAGTAAGCAAATAAACAAACCATGTGTGAACAGTGACCAGAGGAAAAAAAAAAAAAACACCAAAGTTTCAAAATATTTTCCAACTCATTGGAAATTTAAAAGCAATATTGTGACACCAAGATCCCGCATGGCACTGGTCAGAAGGCTATTAACGAAATCTTAAAAAGCCAGAAAACGCTTAGCTCGTAGCCCAGTACTTTGACCACAGGGAGGACAGGTTGTGCAGTAGCAAACCAAGAAGGCTTTGCTAACTTAACATGAGGACAAATATTTACCAAAGCATGCACAATTTATTAAAGGAACATACACTTACGGCGTTATCCCCTAAAATGTCCAATTTTTTCATCAGCTCTGCTACTACTATGTCCTAACAAGAGAGAAATGGAAAACCAGGAGTCAGAACAGAGCCTCTGATTTTACTTGGGGAAAGGAAAGTACGAAACGAGAATCCCTTACTGTTACACCTTCTGCCTCGCAGTAGACTTGGAGAGGGCTTTTCCCCTCTGTAAAAGGACCGTGATGGAAGTTGATGGCAGGCGATCGTCTTTCTCTCTCCTGAAATGACAATAATGGCTTGGTTACCTACTACGGTATGTCGCAAATGGCAGCTTCACCAAGAACTTGATAAATACGGTTTGAAAAAGGCTTACTCTAACTGAACACATTGCAAAGCATTGCTATCGCAGAGTGGCTTTATTTTGGGTGCACAGAGCACAGAAACCCTTTGTCCTGCACCCTGTAGCTGTTGATGCTAACAGCCAGGAGCAAGAGCCATTTCTCTGGCCAGACCATGTGCTTTTGTGAGGGTACTCAGGGCTGACAGGGAAGACCTCCACCTCACTGCAAAGCAGGGCAGATGTACGTATTAACAGCGCTAATATTCTCCCACCATGCTTCTTCATTGGGCACCGATCATGACCACTTACCTATTATTTTGACTACATAATATGTTTGAACAAAACTATACACTTATACCTAGTATAATATAAATAGCATTTAAGTTTTTCTTGTAAGTGGCTGCTTTGTTAATCTCTCTTTGGAGAATTTGGAAAACAGTTTCCAAGAGCTTATAGATTCTGTTTATACAGGTAATGATATTGAAAACAGAAGGCTCAGTGGAGTAAACAGAGCGGTCTAGGCTGTGTAATTCCTCCTCTGCAGGTTTAGCAAGAGGTGAAACACAGCAATGATTTTTGGCAATGAAAAAAAAGTTTTATCTGTTCTGGTTTTATCTCTTTGCATTTTCAGAACAGATGGAGTATAGTAAAATGTGTATCTACATCACGAGCCAATCTTCTGGATCTTAAAATTACTTAAGCAGCAAGACTGCCAGAACAACCTCTCAAGAATACCAGTATTGATCCCTGGGTGTTTGGGTTTTTTTTCTCTTTTATTAGCATTTTGTGCCAAACCCTTTGGTCTGGTTCAGTGCAACGCAGCTATTTAGAATAAATGTGGGCGAGTTCCCAAAGTCAGGGTGCCTCCGGCCATGGCTCGCACAGCCCAGGGCAGGAAGGCAGGACCATGGCTGCAACACATGCTCACTTCAAGCTCCAAGATCCTGAACTCCAGGAGCTCATTTTGATCCTTAACATCCTGGACATCATGTTTTAAGCGAGCTTCCTCTGCTTCCATTTGTTTTATCTGCAAAATAAAGCAACACGTGTTAGCACCGTTTGCAGAGTGTTGCTTGAGATCCACCACGCTTTAATTGTGCTGGGGAAACGCCGGGGTCAGTGTGAGCGCCAAGGGTTCGAGTGCATCCCTGGGGTCAGCACGAGTGGGGACCGCAGCACCAGTGCTGGGGGAATGTGGGGCTTTTCCCCACAACCACGTCCTCACATGACCTCACACTGGGACATTTTATGGGGCAATAGGGAATGCCAGAAAACCACTTTTTCTGGCAGTTTTATAAGGATCTTGTTGTTATATGTGAGCTATTTCCAGTAGAGCTGTGTGATACAGATTAAAATATTGTACCTTCTGCATTCCTTAAGCTACAAATATTATTTGAATAATACAAATAGAAACATTGAACACCTTTTCTACCAGTTCTTGATTTCTTCTATACAATGCTTGCTTCTCCTCAATCCACTTCATGTCCTTGAAAAAGAAATGACCAATATTGTAGGTGAAGCTGGCAACATTTAGCACAAACACAGTAGCAAGTATTTCATTAAATCACACATCTAGGACAGAATAATATTGCATACGAAAATGTAATTCCATTCTTTCCTATGATACGAAAGCTCACCCTTTCTGTCTTATTTTAACGGTCTGTAGTATACAAATGGAATAGAAACACTCCAATGATTAAAAAACCACTTTCAGATAAAAGATTGGTTTCCATTAAAAGGGATATTTCTAGCTATGCAGTTACTATTAAATTTCAATTATACTGAATACAAATTACATATTTCTGAACACTAGGAAAAATAAACCTTATTTTGAAACTAATTTCTTAGTTCGATGGATGTATAAAACCCACAAACCCCAGAACATTATTTATCAGTAGGTTTAACAATAATAAGAGGTTAAGCTGGAAAGGTAATGATCAAATGACTTAGTATTATTTTAAAGTTCTCAAAAATATTTTATGTTTCTGGGTTTGGGTTTTTGGGGGTTGGTTTTTTGTTTTTTTTTTGTTTGGAAAAGTAAGACACAAGCTAGCCTGGAAACAGCCTGGAAACATTTCTTGTATTTCCAGCTGGGGGTTGGATATTTGCAGTCTGCAATATTTCATTCTCAGGGCTATCCCAAGGCTAGAGGCCTGCCTGTTTCTTTATCACCTTTGGATGGCAGTGTGCGAGGTGGTTTTAAACTCTGTACTCTTCCACTTTAAGGTGCATTTTCCTTTCAACATTTTCCTGTGTTATGGTACTTTATGCACATCTCCAACCGTGTAAACTCAGTGCCAGGATTGACTAGTTCACCCGAGCCACGAGGAGGAAGGTGTTGCGTGGTGGAGTAGAGGTGCTTGGCTTGAGTTGCCACCCCACTGCCAGGATGCTCCCCGATTTGGTGGTGTGGACATGGGCGCAGGATCCTCCTGCCTCCGAGGGACCATACGACTGCACTGTGAGCATTCAGAGCCACTCAGCTCTGCAGGCAGGGAAGCAGAAACTCCCAACACCATAATGCCTTTTCTGTTTGGGGAACTTTACGAGGGAGAATTTTCTAACACTACCTAGACAAGGACGTATGTGAATGACAAATATGTGGACCTCAGCACTGCAGTCCAAAGGGATCCAAATGGCATGCAGCAGCCAGGAGTATAATGTCGTCTGTGCCAGGGGCTGCATGTCACCCACCGAAAGCTGCAGTGGCACCCAAACCTGCCAAGACCTCGAGTGGGGCTGGCTTTGCAGAGTGAAACCTCAAGGTCAGACCAAGGTGACAGACCACTGAGCCAGTCTTGAATGAGCCAGTCATGCAAAAGCAGACACTTGCAGTGAATTCAGAAATTAAAGTTACCAAGTGTAAGCCTTAACACATCAAAGCAAAAATAAGACATCTTAGTAAAGCCTGATGGGATGAAAAAGGCAGAGCTCAATAGATGTTTGGTTGAATGTGATGTGCTTCATGTTAATCATTTAGACTAAATTTCCTAGAGTGCAGTTTCGTAGATTATTCAATTGTATTTCAAATTAATCCTTTTTCAAAGAATGACTGAGATGATTTGCCAAGCTATTGCATGAATAGGCTGCACAGTGAACTACACAAACAGCTAAACTGGACACTTCAAATAGCCCTAATACGCACATTTACTCTGAGTTTAAAGAAAGCATTCACAGCAAAGTTTTTCACATGATGAGAACCACTTTTTTTTGCTGAAAATACACAGCCTGTGCTGTGCACTTCCTCCTTCCCTTGAAACGTTTAACCACTTTCTAATTTAACACCTGCTTTTCTCCATTTTCTCACAAGTAAAATCTTGTGGAGCTACAAGGAAAGCTGTTGGCAAGGAAAGCTTACTTTTACATTCACTAAATAAATATTTCATTAGAAAATAAATATTATGCTCTTATTTTACCTTCCCAATTTTCTCCTAGGTATCAAAAATACTGGTAGTCTGTGAGATTTTAAAGTAGACCAGCTTCCTGCCAAACACAATTGTTCCTTCTCTTTACCATAATACTTTCTCAGTATTTATATACACCTTCAAATTGATAAGGGAACTGACCTGTTATTCACTGATTCACTGAATTTTCAGGAGATGCATAATAAAACAACAGAGCAATTTTAAGCTAGGGACAGTAAAGGGATAGAGGAGGGCTAACGGGCACGGCTGTCAGCTGGCTGCCAAAGAGACCCTGTGCTTTGGGGCATCAGGCAGTGACAATGAGCATGGAAATTCATTTCCTCTCCAGCTGTACAGAGAAATTCTCAGTGTCCTATAGATATATCACACCCGTTTTGACTTCACAGCTGTACACGTACCGAATTCAGGCACTCCTCTACCAGCTGACTTTTGCTTTCCCTTACTGTAACATCTGCGCATCACAGATCCTTTCACGCAGGCATCGTCCGCTGTTCTCTCCATTACGCTGGAGTAAGTGATGCATCAAGGCTGAGATCAGCAAAGGTAGATGGGGCTTTAATGGGTGTTGATTTCAGGAGTTAGCATGTAGGCACTGATGGGGACTCAGGGCTTTGGGGACTGGTGTTTGAGATACTAGCGCATGTAAATGTGGAGAGTGGGGTTTTCAAAAGCCCTTGCATTGCCTGACTCTCCTTGAAACCAACTAGACCACATGTATTAAGTGCTTTCTTTTCAATGAATTGACACGTTTATTGAAATAGTACTCGGCAGGTTACATTAATGTCTCCTAAATCAGGGGTGCAGTGGTGATGGGGGTTGTGCAGGGTAGGTCACTACAGCACACATTGACAGGGATGGTAATTGCTTCCCTGGTATGTCTGCTTTGTATGAAATGAAACAGCTATTGAAAGTCGCATCAGGATTATTCTATACGTACATAAACACTCACTAGCATCTGCAGTGTTATATGGTAATATGAACAGGCACGTTCCTAGAGCCCCCTCCCGCCCCCAGCATGAAGGCTGGAGAAAGGTCTGGTGTTTGGCCGCATGCATTACCTGCCCCTGCTCAGCAAGGGCCTTCTCCAGGTCTTCTATCTGAGCCTGAGATCGGTGTATTTCTGCTTGGAGCTGCTCACGTGTCTGCAGGATACGAGGGAAAAAGAAAAAAATAATAAATCAAACTTTCTCTAAAAGACAAAATTTAACACAGGTACAGAAAATACTTAAAACATCAAATACTTTTAACAAATAATTTTTTAAGTTCTTTGGCAGAATAAATTTGCAGCTAAGCACATAACATTGGTCATTAATCATAAAAAGAAGTCTGTAAGATAGGACAATAATTTTGAGACTTAAGTCAAGATTAACATAAACAGCACCCCATTAGGTAGACAGTTGGATGGCAAAATATAAATGGCTTCTTACAGCTGGTTATGACAGTCTGCAGTGAGCAGCCTTCCCTGTTCTAGAACAAGGTGTTTAAAAAAGCCAGTGTAATGCAAAGATTCATTTCTCCATGAAGACAAATGAAAATTATTATGCCACAATTCTGGGCACACCTGATTCCTTTAAATTTTTTATGAGTTAAAAAGCTCAGAACAGACCCTACGTATGTAATGTTACAAAAGGGCAAACTACATTCCTCCTTATGCATTTAGCACCCTATCTTATGGTCTTACTGTATTGTGTGTCATTTTTTACTATACTTGTAGCTTCATGCTTATTTAAATATACACCACCTTCCTACACGTGTTTTTTGGAGAATAAATGTAATTATTATTAGCTGTTTCATTTGTTAAATATTGTTTTATAGAAAATTTTCTTTCCTCAAACCATTTATCTGCTATTTATCTTGTCATTTACAATGAAAATGATCTTGTTTGTTCGCATTACCTGCGTTGTTCTCTCTTTTTGTCTCACTATGGAAAAAGTAAAATCAAGTCACTTTTGAAGTTGGGCATGTCTTGTTTCATTACAATTTTCTTTACGTGTGCAATGCCTAACACTTCAGAGCAGAGCGCATGCTTCTGGGAATGTTAGTTTTAATGCAGGTTGAGCATTCAGCGAGAGTGAGGTGATCTATGATTGCCAAACAGAGAAGTCGCTGGGAGGCAAGGGATGCTGCTAGATCTGGGTGGCTGAGAGGTACTCACCAGTGGAGACAGCGGTGAAATTAGAAGTTAATTCTTTGAATTATTCAGTGGAAGAAAACCAGACTAGTTATATAGCTTGGAAAGCCAAAATATTATTGTAATGAAGGACTTCAGCTAGAGGAATCTGGCCATTTGTTTTATGTCTAATTGGGGCCAGGGAACTGCCCATGGTTGGGACAGTCACAGCTCGGTGGTACGTGGTGCTGTGCTGCAGCTGCCGGAGGTGTCCCCACTAGAGGCGCCAGGTTGGATGATATGGGTGTCTCCCAGCATTGTCGTCCTTACCTTGAACTACTGTAAATGTTCCTGGATAACATGTTCACGCAATAGATACAGAGCCAAATGAAGACTTTGCAGTTACATTTCTCCTATTAAACTCCAAACTGTTAGCTCAGAACAGAATTTGTCCCTTTATTTATTGTATTCACCCTTGCATTCTGTGCATGATAAGTCCTGCCAACTCCTTGTAATATACAACATACTCATAATAAACGTAATATTTTATGCCAGATGTTTGAAGCCACGTGGGCTGTGTGAGGCAGATAGGCAGGCAGAATAGCACAGGACACTTTGCAATTTAACTAAGAAAAAGAATCTCAGCTATAAGCCATCTAAACATTTTATGAGCAATCATGTAATCTCACACAACCCAGAAGGAATTAAATACCAAGCATTATATATTTAAGGCTATCTGTCCTAGATTTTTATAGAAAAAGAGCTTAATTTTAAGGATTTCCCATAAAAATTCTCTCTGAATTTCTCTTAAACTGATCAGAGGTGAAAAGACTAAACCATAGTAATGGTGGTTCCTCCAGCCCACCAGCACTTCACGGGGGATGCCGGACAAGCTGGCTAGAGTTAGAGGCCCCAGAGCCCACCTCGGCAGCCAGCCCAGCCAAGTTCTCTGCCCTGCATGCCCAGCCGGCAACATGCTGGAGGGGCTGGCTGACCCCAGTTTAGCTTGAAAACAACCTGAGCAAGTACAATTGGAAAGCCCCATACAATAACAGTCCTTTATTTTCATGTAATATAAGCCATTTAGACCTTAACTTCTCGTTCTGCATCCAATGTTCCTCCGACCTGTTCTTGCAATAGGGCATATGCTCGTTGCAGAGCCTGGTACTCCATCGTCAGCTGCCGAAACCGCAGTTCTGTCTCTTCCTTGGCCATGCCCTGGAATTAAAAACAAATATGCATTGCACCAGTTGCTTTTTTTCTGCATTGAAAATAAAAAAATATTATAAGAGTCGATTCTGTTTGCTTTCTCTAAAAAGTGCCAAAATTATTACTTTCAAAATGCAATTTGGGAAGCGCAGTACTAAGGACCTTGTTTATGTGCCCTCAGACTATTTCTCTCCCTTAAACATTTCTTACATACACTTACTTCAAGAAAATGCAATATAGAAAAAAAGAAGATCATTCCTGGAGCCTTGGAATGATGAAAACTTGCCATCTAACATAGTAACTTGCCAACTAACACACTAACAACTGAATTGCCCTTCATTACTGTAGCAGGCAAAGTCATCACATTTAAAGGTGAAAATACAACTTTGTTGAAACAACAAAAGGTTTCCAATCTGGAGAATAAGCCAAGCCTGACAGTCTCACTCAATTATTAAAACACTAATCTGGAGTTAATACTTGTAGAAATGGTGACATCAACATGAAAAGAGCCCTTCATCTTCTTCACTTTCCTTATAATATCCAGCATTGAATGCTTTCATGTCAGGTTGACCGGAATATTTCATTCGACATGAAATGAAAGTATACTGCTGGTTGCATGCATAAACTTCATACTATCTGAACAGGGGAAAAAATGTCAATACAGGAATGAAAAATAAATAGGCTTATACATATAAAAATACATTCAGATTCCCTGCAGTGCAGCACACACCTGGTAACCAGTCATGTATCTTTTATGATGGATATAGGAGTTCTTTAGGTTCCCTTTTAACAGATCTAATTACAACCCATAAAACAGGTGAAATGGCAGATGAAAAATTGCAGCCAACATAGCATATAAAGGCTGCAAGTCATTATTAGCAATCTTCTGTTCATTACAAGATTCTTGTTAAACCCAGAAACATGAAATGGTACAGTGATCTGACACACACTCAGGAATGCATTTGTAGGGAAGCCCTGCAAAACACCAGGAATAATCACT
Organism: Fregata magnificens; assembly: GCA_013389945.1. Classification (NCBI taxonomy): domain Eukaryota; kingdom Metazoa; phylum Chordata; class Aves; order Suliformes; family Fregatidae; genus Fregata; species Fregata magnificens. Next base: position 417,555 of record WAAD01010453.1, on the reverse strand, counting down.
TTTATTTGTATTACCAGCTAACTTTGTGTACTCTGCATTCAGAGCCTCCAGAAAAGTCACGACCTCAATATACTGGCGAGGAGACAGCCTTTCCTCTGGAGACTGGTGCTTTATGTGGCTGCTTACTTCTCCTTCCAGAAACACGAACCTTATTGCTTAAGGCTGCACTCTGTGCTGAGGTCAAAATGACAAATAGAAGGACCTGAACCAAACTACATGTGCACAAACCTGCAGTAAATCTCAGTGTGAACAGATCTTCCTAGGGCTGTCCAACTTCTCAGTCTTTTTAGACACCTAGCCTACGAACCCATTATAAATCTAATATTCTAATATTTTGACGCGGTCTCCCACGGCATTCTCCTGGACAAGCTGGCAGCTCACGGTTTGGATGGGCATACTCTTTGCTGGGTAAAAAAATGGCTCGTTGGCCGAGCCCAGAGAGTGGTGGTGAATGGAGTGAAATCCAGTTGGCGGCCAGTCACGAGCGGTGTTCCCCAGGGCTCAGTTCTGGGGCCGGTTTTGTTCAATGTTTTCATCAATGATCTGGATGAGGGGATTGAGTGCACCCTCAGCAAGTTTGCAGATGACACCAAGCTGGGCGAGAGTGTCAATCTGCTCGAGGGAAGGAAGGCTCTGCAGAGGGATCTGGATAGGCTGGATCGATGGGCCGAGGCCAACTGTATGAGGTTCAACAAGGCCAAGTGCCGGGTCCTGCACTTGGGTCACAACAACCCCGTGCAACGCTACANAAAGACGTTGAGGTGCTGGAGTGTGTCCAGAGAAGGGCAACGAGGCTGGTGAAGGGTCTAGAGCACAAGTCTTATGAGGAGCGGCTGAGGGAACTGGGGCTGTTTAGCTTGGAGAACAGGAGGCTGAGGGGAGACCTTATCGCTCTCTACAGCTACCTGAAGGGAGGCTGTGGTGAAGCGGGTGTTGGACTCTTCTCCCAAGAAACTAGCGATAGGACGAGAGGAAATGGCCTCAAGTTGCGTCAGGGGAGGTTTAGCCTGGACATCAGGAAGAATTTCTTTACCGAAAGAGTGGTCAGGCATTGGAACAGGCTGCCCAGGGAGGTGGTGGAGTCGTCATCCCTGGAGGCGTTCAAAAAAGGTATAGATGTGGCACTCCAGGGCCTAGTTTAGGAGTCATGGTGGTGTTATTTGATGGTTGGACTTGATGACCTTAGAGGTCTTTTCCAACCTTAATGATTCTATGATTCTTAGGATATAATATTTCCAGGTTGGCTAAAAGTTGTGAAATTACTGAAGGCTTGAGATCCAGAGATACTAACCAACATGCACAGTATTAAATTTAACATAAATTTTTAATTTTCTGGTCAGAGGTGATGAATGATATAACAGACCAGGAATTTAATTAAAAATTAGTAGCGAGGTTTGAAAACAAAATAATACATATTTTTGATGAATACCTCTTCCAAGTCATCTTCAGGAGTGCAAGGGGTTTGATCTGTCCGGTCAGTTTGATATGAGATAGAGGAACCATCAGACTCCAAGGAAGCTTCTTCATCGTAGCCGAAAAACGTCTCCACAACCGGCTTCTGACAGAAACAAGGTGTCAGCGAGTGCAGCCGTGCCACGTGGCAGCGGTGCCATTGGCTGCGCCAGCCTGATGGCATCGGGGGGATAGCAACGACTTTGGACACATGGCCAAACCCTGTGCCTTTGTAGGATTTGGACATATACACCTTTGGAGGAACCTGAATTCCAGATTATTGGTAATTTTCACTCTATTGCTTTTTGAAAAAGCACCCATCTCTTTACATGTATTCTGTAAAGCTTTTTCACCCCAACAGTGGTGCTCTAATGACAGCTAAAACTATTCAAATCGTGGAATTGTCATATTTGTTATTAGGTATGATGGTGTGCAACCTCAAAGCCCCTGCCTTTTTTAATGTATTTTCCTCCCAATTTCTCTAGCTAAGGCAAACCACCCTTTTTACTTCTTTGTGTGTTCATCTCAGCGTGAGGTGGGAGGTGTGCATTGAAATGTCTTTGTTAATCCATCGTCATCACCACGATGTCCCTCCTGTCATCACCACAACTGTCATATGAAAAATTAGATTTTCAAGAAATATTCTACTGGAAAATTTGAAGTTAATCACTACAGTAATGTTTTTACAGTTTGAAGAAATCAATTTTCCCACTCAAATCTGCTTTCTGATAAAAAAAATGAGGGTAGTACTGGTAAAAAAAGATTTACTATTACATGCTTGAAAGTCAAAGACGACATTTCAAACACAATTTAAAAGATATTGTTAGTTGTTGATTTACCAAAAACATTTCCTGAGTTTGGCTTTTTTTTTTTTTTTTTATTTGCAGTGGATAACTTTTGACAGAGACAAAACATAACTCTCCTTCAAAGACCTGGTTGCCATTTGCAGGATGACAGGAGTTAAGGAGTTATCTCACATTGACCGCAATTCATTGTTTATAGATTCATTAGCTCCATCACCGCCTTAATTCTTCATATGTAGAGCACAGCTTACTCTCAGGTGACTATACCTGACGTATCAGGACTATACCTTACGATGTTGTTACAGTGTTAATATTTATATTAACATCCTCCCAAGCCTTCATTAACTAACATTTTCTTTTTCTCTGAGCTCTAACCACTGCTCCTTGTAACCAGCAATTTTTGCATGGTACTAAACTCCATAACGAATTATTTACGACCTACATATGCTTTTAGGCAGTGCCTTTAAAAGATCATTTTGAGATGTGTTAATTCACAAAATCTGTCTCATCTTAAGACAATCACATGCCACAGAAGTCCCAAGGGACACCAAAACTGCTCGGGGTAACCGCAGAGCATGCAAATACTTGTAATGCGCAATGCAAATGGTTCCACTACCCCTACCAGATCTTGTCTGAATTATCCCAATACTGTCTATGAACGTCCTTGAATCCAAATTTAAGATTAGGACCCGTTTCTAGACCCTCAAGGAGAACGTCCCCCCTGCATGGCTCCGAGGCGCTTGGAGCACCCCGGGAAGCCAGCATGCCCATCAGCATGTCACGATACAAGCTTTTTTTTTTACCTTAGGAATTCTTGTCATTTTTTTCCTTATCTTCCTATACCTTAACAGCTTATCACGTTCCTGAAAAAATCAGATACATACGTTAGCTGTTTTCAGAGAGCTGTTACTTAAATTAACTATGTCAGCACTAGTAGTCATTAGGCAATCAAGAAATAGTGATGTCAGTGCTGGCCACTGCCTCAAAATCAAATAACCGTGTTTTCATCAGTCAAAATGTTCGTTTTACCCCAACATCTTCCAAGTTTGCTGTATACAAGTAGTAATTGCTCTTTACGTTCATGAAAATCAAAATAGCAAAAGAAAGGTGATTAGAACCAACACAACACACTGACAGCTTACGCCTCATTTCAGAGCTGCTCCGTGAGCAAGCATGCGCGTTCAGGCCTGTGCTATGGCTGTTCTCTGGTAGACAGGCTCTCTGTCCAGGGGTGAGAAGCAAAGACCGACTCCTGCCCTTGGCTCTCAGTGCCGTGGCTGTTAGTGCCCTCTGGAAGGTGCACACATGTAACAGCTCAACTACACAAAATTCAGAGACTGTTTGAACTCAGCAATTTCAGTCTCAGCTGACTTCTCTAAGGATCTGCAGGTTCCCAGTGCTTCTGAAAAATGGTTTGAGCATTTATTGCTGCCAGCAAATTTTTCTGTTCAGTGGAAATTATGAGACTCTTCACAGAGTCATGTCAATTTTTTATAGCACTGAAAAAAAATTCTTTATTCTGGATTGCAAATACAGGCAAACTCCAGGATTGCAGAGAGTAAAGTTCCAAAGAGAAAACCCTTATAATCTCTCATTTTAACCATTTGGTAAAAGGATGTGATGACATTGTGGGACGTTGATAATGTGCCACTACCATCAGCCCAATGGCAAATCCTAACATCAGCAGCAGTGACAGAAGAAAATTGAATACTTGTTTTGCTTGGCAACACAAGCTTTGCTGCACACTTGGCAATGAAGAACAAACCAGTACACATTTTATCAATACATATTAGCGGCTCAACTTCACAAAATTTTTACCGATAATAACAAAGTGATGAGTCAGGCAAGGGCAGTGACTAAGAACACACCAGTATGGGTAAGACAAAGCTAGTGGTAATCAGACTCTAAAAAAAATGCAAATCCAACATGGCAGAGCTGTCCCAGAGATGGGGAACACTCTCTATCGGCCCTCAGGACAGGGTGACCATGCTGACCTTTGCCTCTGAGGTCATCCTAATGGTGAAAAAAAAGCTTTCCTCTCTCACCAGAGCTTTCCTCTCCACTATCACTAAATTTTTATCTGGTGAACGGCTTCTGCTGATACGGCCTTTGACAACATCTGCACTGAGAAAAACACTGTGTTAGCTTGCTGCCTGAACAGAGATGTAAGTGATAATAAATATTATTTATACCCTGCATGCTCTTCATGAAGAGCAATTTAAAGCATACAAAGGTGAAGATGAAGTTAATGTCATTCTTACCATGACACTCTTCACATAGCCAGCAGTTTCCAGTGTCTCATGAAAGAGAATGGAATAATGTCAGTAAGTGTAAGTCAGTAAGTAAGACTTAAAAAAAAGGTATTTTCTTGAGCAGTATTATGATTTTATGATTTCAGTACTTTCTCTTTCCAAAGACTTGAGAACATATCAACAAAGAAGCAAAAACCCAAACACAACATTGCAGAACACCACCCTTGCACACAGCAATCTCTAGCCCTGATGTCTCCAGCTAAAGGAGCTCTGACACTTTCTCTCGCAGGTGCAGGACCCGGCCATCAGCATATCTACTGGACATGCTGCAATGGTTCTGTCATGCAAGTGCAACATAGATTGAAAGGATTTTTCCAAATACTATGCCACAGATAACTTATATTCAGTTCAATTACTAGTAATCATAGAAATGCCTACCATGTTCCACTGATGCAAGCTATGCCCGTTAGCCCACAGAACCCCAAGCACCCGTTGCTTAGGCTTCCCGTTCTTCTGCTATGGCCTTAGTCGACCTTGCATGAGAGCAGAAGAATTGCATCTTACCTTGGAGAGTTCATCAATGATATTTTGCTGTTCAATAACTTGTAGTCTCAGGAAATCAACTTCTCTTTCTTCCTGGCTGTAGTCAAGGTCATTTAAAGAGCTCGGTCTCCTTATTGTTCCAGCTCTTTGCCTCTAAAAGAAACCCACAGAGCAGAAGAGGAAATGATCAGAAGGCTTTGCCAAAGGACGGTACACAACCCTTCCCTTTACAGCTAGTGATGCAGCTAATCTAATGGCTGTTCTGGCAGCTATCCTGCTCCCCTTTTGCTGGGTGATACAGCTAGACTGCAAATGCACCGGGTGTTCCTGCTCCTCAGACTGCTGCATGAAGCTCGTGGTCACTGGGGAGGACAGTGGGCACGGGGGGGCCATCGCACCAAAGAGGGGCTAGCAGCAGCTCAGCTGCACCTGCTCTTTAGTTCTGCCAAGAGCTGTGTGGCTTGCTCTGGCTGGAGAAGGAATTCAGAGAGCTGGGACCAATGTCGCTTCTCTCCGTCTTCCTCTCATTAGTTTTGATCTGCAGCAGCCCCCTGGTGCTGCAGCAGCCATGGGGACGATCCCAGCCCTCCTACATTCATGCAATGCCACAGCTACTTGCTACCAGCTATCACACACTAACAATATTCAACTGAAAAAAAGGGAAGAGAGTCACAAGTGCAGATTTTCTAGGGATTACAAGGTGATTCTGGTACAAAAGTCAAAGGTGAAGTGAGGTGATTTGTGCTCATGTGGCAGCTGAGCAGCCAGTGACTGAGCACTCTGATCAAAATGTGCAAACTGCTTTTCCTCAGAACTGTTTGTTTTTAAAGCTAAAATAAAACATCTTCTGTAAACCAAACAACGTTCAAGCCACAAACCACTCAGTAGTGTACTGCAGAACATCTCAGCAAGCACCGGAAAGGGGAAAGTTTCCTATCGAACTTGCAAGTTAGGGATGATGCCTGACTTCATCAGCCCTGTGAGTACTAAATTACATGTTCTTCCTGGAGCATACAGAGACTCACCATTGCTATATTTTCTTGTGTTACAAATTTTAACTTATTTTCCATCCGACGTAAGGCATGTGACAATTCTTCATTCTTCCTACTAAGGCGTTTATTTTTGTCCAAAATGGGCTTATACTGACTTTCAGCTTCTCTGAGACGTTTTAACTGAAAGATAAAGAGAGGATTAACACATTTGGAGCTGTTATTTTTAATCAAATATATTAATAATGTCCTTTAACTACCACACTAGCAGTATTTTCTCCTAGTGCAAAGCAGAACTGATAAAAAATTCTTGGTACTTTCCATTGGGAAGCAAATTGTTCCTCCTTCATGAGGTATTCAGTCTGTGCAACAAGGATACCATGTGGGGAATGTATTTATTTAAAAAAATAAATAAAAATAATTCCAGCTAATGCCATCTTAAAAATTCATTGTTATATAAGCAAAGATGAGTGTAATGCAGCATACCACCAAACACAGAGTGTAAGGAGGAGCCAGCTCCTCCTGCAATGATTTCAAAATGGCACGGAGGAAAACATCTCGATATTTTGGGGGTAAGGCATGGCCACGGCAGCGCATTCACAAGCAGTCATTGCCGCGCTTCGCCGCTGCACTCACCAGCTCATTTCTCTCCTCTGACAGCAGTGCGTTCCGATCCTCCAGCTTCCTGATGATGGCACTCAGCTCAGCAATTTTAAGTTGGAAACGCCGGGCATCCTTTTCATCCAACTGCTGTTCCTAAAACAAAGATCAACTGCAAATAACTGTTCATAAGTGTACATGCGATATTAATATTTTTCAAAGCTCAAACTTTTTCTTATCCCAAATCCAAACATTTCAAACCGTTATATGGCAGAGTGTAACCTATGTAACCTAACTGACCACGGAAAGCTGCAGGATGAGACCAACAGAAAGTTAGGAGTGAAAAAGTAACAAAGTATGCAAATGCAGAAGTATGTATATGCAAATACAAAGTCACAAATGGTAAACTTGAAAATAGAAAAGAAAAAATCAAAAACTAAGGCAATGTTTCCAACGTATGCCACTGTTGAACTGAGTGCTTCAGACACATCACCCACTCTCAGGACTTTGTTATAAGAAAATGATATTAAAAATACTGAAGTAGAAATGGGGAAAATCCATGCAATTATACCATTGCATAAGCTCTTCTTCCATAAAGCTCTGGCCCTTATTGGGTTCTAAAGGGTCACTCATAAAGCCAAAGGGGTAGCACTTTATCTGAGTGAAAATGCTTAAATCAAATTATAAATGAACAGAAATATAGGTAGACATGTTCTCATTCAGAATCAGAGAGACGTTACATCTATTTACAAATGTGACAGACTTTCCCCCCTTCTCTAGGACTTGTTCTGATGTTTGGCAGAAGGTGAGTACAAATCGAAACAAGCAAATTAGCGTCCACAGTGCTGGTGGCACTTTTGGGAGGTCTAGGGTTCCTCATTCAACAGGTGCAGGAGAGGCTTGGGACAAAGAATAAAATAGATTGGTTTGCTCATGTACAAGTATTTACACTTCTACTGAGAAAATTAAGGCTGTTGCAAAAGAAATCTTGATGAGAATCAGCAATGAAGAAAATTTGCATACGTCAGATATATGAGGTCAGTTAACTGAGGGGTTTTTAATATTAGCAAATTAAGGCAAAAGCAGAAAGGTGCCATAGTTATATTAAAAAAGCCATTGTGAAAGGGTGACTAAAATTTAATGTTCTGGATATTGCATTGTAGAAAAGAAATAGGAGAGAATAGGTTAACGGGTGTTTAATTCACTTTCTGGTCTACTGAAAGCGAGAGCACTTGGCAGCACAAAAACCCGAGCTAGCAGCGGTGTTCCAGGAGGGCGGCGGGACTTCCCACACTTCCATGCACCAATTACCTTCCCCCATTTCCCTTTGTAAACTGGCCTTGTACATCTGCTCACAAAATCCATTGTTAGCAGTTCCGAAAGCTAGCACACATACATTACTTGGTTAGAAATGCATTTGCATCATTTGTTGGCAAAATTGTGTCAAACTGTCAAATTAAGGCAGGTGGCAGAAATATGGTACAGTGAGGAAAAGGAAGAGAAAAAGAACAGAAAACTTCACCCTGCTAACAAAACCAAACCAAACAAACCAGAAAACAAAACAACAAAAAAGCAAAAGCTCTCCCATAACAAGGTTGGATTTTAAATCTTAAAGGACTGGCTAACGAACGAGAGCAAGAAATCGGTGCCTTGGGGTTTCCCCTGCACGGCTATGGGAAAGCTGTTGCTCGAGGGTGCACTCATCAAGATTCTGTCACTTTGTGCCATTTTGACACTCTGTGTGCTCGTTTGTGTAGGTGAAACCACGTGAAAGTGCTTACGGGGCTTCCCGAATGATCTGAAGCGTCTCCTGCACCACTTGCATAAGGAAGTTCCCGCTTGGGGCTGCTCAGATGCCGATCAGACTCTTTGATCTGGGAAAGTTGTTCATCTAAAGCCTCCTTTTGGAGCTGCAGTCTCTGAGCATGCCCGGCTTGAACCCCTAACTCTCTCTCCAGCACGTAGACTGCTCTGTCTTTAAATTTAATCTCCTCCATCTACAAGGAGAACAGAACACAATCACACAGGCAGGCAGCGGCTTGACAACAACAGAGCATCTTATGACCCCAAATGCGGCCAGAGAACAGTTGCACAGAGCTGACACCCCTCAACATGGAAAATACAACGGTCTCATGGAAATATAACAGCAACGAATATTTGACAGTGAACATATGAACTGAGTCGCTTAACCAACTCATGAATATTACTATTCTTTTGGAGGCCACCCAGAATAAAATCTCTCTTTTCAGCAGGATTTTTTTCATTAAAATGATCAGGAAATAACCCATATTCTTAGTACCATTTCAGAATATCTTAAAAAAAATTAAAACCTAATGTTCATATCACAGTTTGGATTAGTTCACTCAAACATTTCAATAATTTTGCAGCATTTTGCTTGGACATCACCTTTTGAAAACTTGGATTCATAATTTTAAAAGAAAAATATTAAAACCTGAATATCCTTTTAATTTTCAAAATATAGAAGGAACGTGAATTTTTTAAAATTCTTTTTCCAAAAGTCTCCCATGTGAGCAATTTGTTTAATTATCCCCTTTCCATGAAAGGTTTTGCTTATGCATAATAAACATTATGCAAAATCATTAAATGCTTAAACGACAAATGTCCAGCTATCTCCAATTCTCCCCTTTCTTATTTGCCCAAACTGTTCTCGTTAAGTTCAGAGAGCCATGCTCATTGTCGCTGGATCGGGCACATTGAATTTGCAGGTGCTCCAGGAATATTTTCCGGATATTTTTTCTGAATGCTAACGTGGAATTAAAGCCTCCCCCTCTATGGAGCTGAGCCACGTTCACCCGTGTGGAGTGCTGCGCTCAGAGGTGTGCCAGGGCCACAGGGTGGCTCGCACTGCAGGCTGGGTGCACGTGCCACAGCTTACGCCAGGATCGGACCCTTAGAGGTTGTTTAGAGAGTTCAGACAAGGATGGCCTCTGCCCTGCCTAATAATGAAAAATTACTGAGCACAGCTCGAAATCTTCTTCTGTGTCTGCGATGGTGTACAACACTGCAACAGAATCTCAGGCTCTTCCCAGCTGGATTGCATACATATACATTATACATGAATATAAAGTATTAATTACACTCACACGCCACAGGGTTGCCAAATGTGCTTACAGGTAATGATTCTATGGAAAGAAAGAAATCATATACATCCCCTAAAATGTTTGTTGATCTGGTTTCAGACACCATACATGCATAAGATTTTTGGCATAAGCTTTTGAGACTTTACACATTTAATTTAAATGACCAGTTTTTAAAATGTGGCCTGCTTGAAATAAGAACATTTTGCCTTGTGAGAATTGTGTTTGATACTTTTATCCTTGATAGCTTTGTCTGTAAACCTGGAAAAAAATGACGTTGTGAAGTAACAGATCACTCAAAGTACTTTGTTTCCAATAACTGCTAAAATGGCCCACCCAGGGAAAAAGCAAGTGACGGCAGTTTACACACATCCAGCAATGGTGTCGGGAAATTACTTCTATTAGGTGTTTGTGGGTGAAGGGGTTGATTACGGCTTACAGCTGTGAAATAAATTACGCGGGAGAGGACACAGCGGGTTGGGGCATGATGTCCCTCTGTCGCACAGCATGGAGGCTGCGTGCGGACCCAGGCCAGGCCAGGCGAGGCACACCGTCACCCCATCACCCTCATGCACCAGGGAAGTTCCGCGGTTCCAGCTCCAGCCATAGGCGAGAGCCAAGGTGCTCCCCAAGGGGCTGCACTGCCCGGCGCAGCACTGCCCTTCTGTAGCTGCAGGAAGGAAGAACCGAGCTACAAACCCAGAGAGATCCCATATCGGCCCCAGGGGAAGAGCCAGCCTTTGCCAAAAGAAGACAACATAGGACAACTCATAAATACCTGCGTGGAAACTGTGTTTCAAGGTTTTGCAAAATTCAGGTTCTTTTAGTAAAATGGAGCAAATCAAATGTACTTTGGGTGCCATTTTATTAAAGCTGCTTTCAACAATTTCCATTAAGGCAACGGTCTACTAACTTTGAATGAAACAAAGAGATGCCCCCCCTGAGGTCCTTCTGCTAAGTACCTAATCAGGTAGAAACCTAAATGGATGCATAGGTGAAAAGGTAACACATCATCAAATGATTATTTGTTTAAAATAAGCAGAATATTGGGTAGTTGATCCCAATTTACATGAAAACAAAGACATATTACAACATAGGCAACACTTTAAATAAGGAGGAACAAAGAAACTGGAGAAAATACAAAAGATTTCACAGTATTTCACTAATGGTTTGTTTTCCAGAAAAAAAACCCTAAACATGATCTTCATAAACAACAAAGGAAACATCAGTATTCACATTTCCCCTCATATGATTAAATTGACATTCATGAAATATGCATAACAGTTTGATGTTTGCAGCCCATTATTAAACAGCAATGCTGTAGAAATATTACAAATTGAAGGAAACATTTCACTCAAAAATATTATTTAGCACGTTTCTTCCTAGCATTAATAACATTAAGAAAATGTAAAGACAAGAAAGAACTTGCAACTCACTGGAAGAGGCGCCGGTCCCCAGGTGCGCAACCCACCAGGCTGTTGCACACGCCGGCCTCATTCTGCGATGGGTGCGGGACCGGCGGGACTCCTCCTCCCCACCCGTGTGTCTGATGGCTTCAGACACCAGCAGCGCTTGTGAAAGGGTGTCAGCGCGCGTAGGAGCGCAGCATCCAATCACCTGAGAGGATGCCCTTGCCGCGCTGTGGATATTCCCACTTTAGTTCTAGCAGGCTGCCTTGACTTGGGATGAATATTTATGTGGGAGCGCTAATTAGTAACCAGCCCGTGAGCACAGCTGATGCCAATTATGCAAACATAATCCCATGCAAACTTAAATTTGTTATTCCCTCCTTGTGCTACCCAGTGCAATGCCTATCACGGTCTGACATGCAGCTGGTTTTAAGCCGTGTGATTCTTTTTAAATATATTATTTCCATCATGATTGTAAAATCATCACGTAGGTTCTCCGGTGGGCAAATTTCTCCTTGCGATGTTCCTGAGGTCTTTGCCACTCTGCAAAGTCACAGATGCCATCAGGAGCACGGCCGCACGCCCCAGAAATCTGCCTTGATGCTGCCAGCACCTGGTGGATAAAAGCCAGGCATTCGTAGGCAGCGGTTTTAAATGCAAGCGAGAAGCTCCTTTCCAGCTGGAGCTGCTACAGGACAAACGCATTTCCCCGTGGGCATGGTGGGGAAAGCCAGCAATTAGGACACGCGAGGAGACCTGCCCCAGGCCTCGGCGCTCTGCTCCTGCCAGGGCCCCATCACCCAGGCTGACAACAGAAGGCCCAGATGACAGGAGACGGGGTTGCCCTCCGGTGCGATCACCCCCCCGAGAGACGGGGTTCACATACACGGCTGGCAGGAGGGGATGTCTGCCCCGCGTGCAGTGGTGCTCACGTTGACCTTCCCTCTCCATTTTCTTATCATTTTCCTTAAGGCTCTCAAAGAAAGAAATGTAATTGCCCCTTTGTCCTGGTGATATATGTCACTCACCAGCAACAGCCAGCTAGATTAAGTTAACCGTTTTTTGCCAAATACTCCACAAGAATAACTCAAGCTGGTGGTCTGACACCACACATTTATATCAACTACCATGATTTATGATTTACAGATAGCTTGAGGGGGTGGCGGTAGCATGCCTGCAGAGTGATACTGCTGACTTGTTGATGTTCCTAACTCAAGGCATTTAAACTCTGCTAACACGCTTACATATCTAAGTCAGGCTGTCATACAATGCTGCAGCATCAAATCCGCGTTGATTCCCAGCACTGCAAATGTTGGGAACACAGCCGACACGATACAGGAACAAGCTGAGATTTCTTTTTTTTGACCAAGGAAAATTCTCCCTATTTCAGTAGAGATGAAAACCAAAATGCAATCACCTTGTAATCACCTCTCATGCTATTGTAACATCTTGTTATAGTATACATTACAACGTATCTTGCAATAATAAGCTGCACATTGCAAAGTACATGATGTATTTTTAGAAGAGCAAAATGCTCCTTACAGCCACTTGTGTCATTCCCACACCCACGCTGTGGCTCTCAGGAACACCCCAGCCCGTTTTACTGATCCTCTTGGCAGAGTGGGGCCAGAAACTGATGCATCTCCCTTATGATTGAGGGAGGAGATGAAAGCTGAGTGCGTTTCATGCCGATGTTGCTGCTAGAGGCATTACAATAAGCGCAGCTCCTCAAGAGGATAACTTCTTGTTGCAGTACAGCTATGACACAAGAGCAAACCCCCACCAGAAGAGGTGGTCCCACACCCTGCCTCTCCCTCCCAAATCCTATGTCAGTGCTAGGTCACACGATAGGAGAAGTTGGCTCATCATATCGATCCACGGGAAACTGTTCTTTTTCACTTTCATGGTTAATTTTCTGCCAAGGCAGCTCACCAGACTGGCTCACTCTGTGTGTCCGTGGTACAGCGCAGGAGAGGTGGGGCGGCACGATGCTGGGGGGAGCACGGCTGGGGGCTTTGGTAGCCTCGTGTGCTCAGCTTGTCTCAGCTGTAAGTTGAAAATACGCTCTCTAGTCTCTGAATTTCCTGAATCTCACAGGTTGCATGGCTTTTTAAGAGTCATTAGATGACATCAGAAAAAAACTGTGGCTATCCCATTGCTTCTTCTGAAGCAATTAAGCAACCCTTACACACTGGCAGCCATCACTCACGCCTGGAAGCTGTCGGGCATAGCCCTAGCACCACCGTCCCGCAGGACAGCAGTAGCTGCGGTTCACCAGCCGTGCAGTGGTACCTCCCAGGATCACTCAGGAAACTTCTCCTCTCACATCTTCTTCCAGAATTAATCCTCATAAAAAGGTGATCACTGTCAGCAGTCCATCACCATTGTTCCAGTAACCTTGCCAAATCGACAGACATGAGAGAAGACAATATGTCATCTGTTTTGGGTTAAACAAGGTGTGCTGGTTTTGGCTGGGATAGAATTAATTTTCTTCCTAGTAGCTAGTATGGGGCTGTGTTTTGGATTTGTGCTGGAAATAGTGTTGATAACACAGGGGTGTTTTTGTTAATGCTGAGCAGTGCTTACACAGAGTCAAGGTCTTTGCTGCTCCTCACCCCACCCCACCAGCGAGCGGGCTGGGGGGCACAAGGAGTTGGAGGGGACACAGCCGGGACAGCTGACCCACACTGACCCAAGGGATATCCCACACCATACGGCGTCATGCTCAGCATATAGAGCTGGGGGAAGAAGGAGGAAGGGGGGATGTTCGGAGTGATGGCGTTTGTCTTCCCAAGTCACCGTTACGTGTGATGGAGCCCGGCTTTCCTGGAGATGGCCGAACACCTGCCTGCCGGTGGGAAGGAGTGAATGAATTCTTGGTTTTGCTTTGCTTGCATGCGCAGCTTTTGCTTTACCTATTAAACTGTCTTTATCTCAACCCACGAGTTTTCTCACTTTTACCCTGCCAATTCTCTCCCCCATCCCACCGAGGTGAGCAAGCAGCTGTGTGGGGCTTAGTTGCTGGCTGGGGTTAAACCATGACACAAGGACACGTGTGATATGTATTACCAAAAACTTCGTTCTGCAATGTGATTTTCTACAACTTTGGCCAAAGAACAATTCTATTTCAGATTGATTAAATCCCAGTTATACTTAACCAAACAGAAAATGTTTATAATGCCCAGTAAATGTAATATGCCCATTTCCAGACAGTTAATATGCTACAGCAACTGTTACACACAGTCACATACTACCCGGGACCTGGCGACATGGCAAACCATTCCTCTAGCAAGGCAGCCCGAAGCGCAGGGCCGACAGCGCGGCTCCCCTGGGATCGTGCTGGCTCCTGACGCTTCCCTGGGAACAGGCTCTCGAACCTGAGTGCTGCGCCTGCCTCGCTGGCAGCTTCACTGGCTGAAATGACTGACACTGATGGGCAGGGTTTGGACCCTTATTACCATCCTGCACATCACCATAATTCCACTGAAATCACTGGAATGATGTTGAGAGAGATGCAGTGTTAAGCTGTTAAGCATAGAAAGGTTAAGTGGTGCAGGCAAAATCGTAATTTGCTGCCCCACTCAGGCTATAAATAACAAAAAACTTTCCTTTGCTAGGTGACTAAAGGCTTTTGTTTCTGAAAACTGGTTCCTTTTGGAGTGTGCGGTGTGAATTGCAGTACACAGAATTGGTAGTGTTATATGTAAAGCTACTCACATCAAATTGCTAAATACTTCTGGATTTATATTAAGATATATTGAAAAAACTACTAATCAGAGTAGATTTTTGAGTGAATAACAACTTGCTGTTTGTAACAGAAATTCTAACAGAATTAAATGTAATACTATATTTGAATAGTAAAGTACATTGGATGGGAGAAGTAACCGTGCATAAAGAAAGATTCGAAGATTTTTCCCACACTTGTCCTATTTTGCATTCCCCTCTTTTGCTCTACCTTCAAACATACGTCATACTTTCCTCACACTCAGGACATGCTCACGAGAGTGTAACTATTCAGTGCCACTGGTAAATGCCATAAAATGAAGTGTGTGGTGTCTCAGACCTACACTGCTGAAAGCAGAAGCCTCGCATCCGCTGCCAACAGTTTCAAAGCACTTCCAGATGTACAGGAGCCCCAAGTCCCGTGTTAGGTGTGTTGTAGCACAACAACAATGTGGTTACGGCACAGAAGAGAATAGACTTCTTGTTTAGGACCGTAAAGAAAAATGTTTTTAAAAACTGGACTGTAAGACACAAAAGGAACAACTCAGAACTAGGAGGTTTATTGACCCTCCAAAATGTAGGAGTAATGTTGTGCAGTTTTTAATATACAACAAAGTCCTTCAGTAGTCCAGGTTTAGTTGGAATAAATACTGTTGTAAATGATGTTCAAACCGCAAATGGTGAAAAGAAATCCACATTTGCAAGAAGGAATTATTCACCTTGAATAATTTGTCTACCTTTCAGTATAGGTTGACTGCTGACATACCTTTATAATACCAAATATGGTAATTTTTCACAATATAAGGGAATAAAAAGAAGATAAAGACTAAATCAATCACCACAGAAATTAATATTTCAAAAGTCAGCTTCCTACACTTTTCATCTGATATCATCCTTTAAATCACACATCTTCACTAATTTACCACTGCCTAACAGAGAAATCTCAGGGAAGTGCCTGTAAAGGGGTTCAGAGTGATACTGCAAAGATCAATCTCCTCTTTGTCTGTGGTGTTGGATTACCATAAGGAAGCCGTAGAAGTCTCAATGTACAATGGTCTTACGTGAGGTATCAGACCAGCTTATTAAACCTTTAGGTGGTCATCACCAACTGAAAATAAAGACTTTCCAGTCTCTAATAAATCTCATTTCTTCAGTTTTTCTGATTTCTGTTTTAGTCCCCTTATAAATGAGACAGGAGGAAGGGAGGCTGCAGTGGCCATTGCTGTTCAGCACTTCTCCTTTCTGACCAATCTACATTTAAGTAAAATTTAAATGCTCTTTAGCACATTGAATTTTAGTGCCCATTAAGCAAAATCTGAGGCCAGTTAATCTCAGGGAATTCTCCTGACTAAAGGGCTGGTTTTCCTGGATGTGCACGCACTAACACAGGGTGTGCTGTTATTAGTGGGAGACCATATGAATGTAATTAAATACATTTGTGTAGTATTTTAAGCTAAATTTATTCTATTTATTATTTATTATTATTAACTATCATTAATTATTATTTATTAATTTTAATTATCTATTTAAAATACACAAATTAAAATTTAAAAAGTTTACTAAAATTAGAAATTCTTTAGAAAGAACGTCATTGCCATACTTACTTGTTACCATCTGCAAGGTACTTTAATCTTTTACATTAACATTTCTTAAGCTTCTGAGCCAGGGATAGCTTAACTGGGTTAGTTGCACTTCTCTGGAGAGTGTCACTCTCAGACTTTACAGACACAAACAGCACAAACCATACGTGCAAACAGAAACCACGAGGCCAGAATAATTTGAACATACACTTTGGCAAAACATGTTATTTCCTTTCCTATGCTGTTCACCGAACTGAAAGATGCTCAGCTCTGCTGTGGACTAATAGTCCACAGCCATTGGCACCAACGAGTAATAGTTACCCTGGCACTTGAAAAAATAACTAGACTAAACAGCTAGAATTTTTATTTGGTAAATACTAAGCGGGAACTGTTTCTAAAGAGAGATTACACCTTGTTAGCTGTTACAATCTGCAAGCCTCTGCGTGCCTCTAGTGCAAGACTACCAAAATTACCACCTGCAAATATTGCCCCTTTACAGTAACAGGCTGTTTGCTGTGTATGTAGGGTCTGCTGAAAATAAGTCCTGGCACGAGGGTGCAAGCTGGGGAGGATCCAGCTTGCAGTTCCATTTGGAAGTCTCCTTTTGACCACAAAAATATTTCCGATTTAGTTTTGCTGCTGGAGATGAGTACAGCGCACAGGCAGGCACAGCTGGTTTGACAGGCTGCAGTGCAGCTGTGCCTTCTCCAAGATCTCTTCTGGAAGAGGGCAAAAATGCAGGGATTCCCCTTAGAAATCTGGCGAGGACAAAGTTCATTCACTGGCACTGGGTTTGGCTTGATGTGGCAATTTATACTGCATTCAAAGTTGTAGTAAGTCAACAAAATTGAAAGATTCATATTAGAGCTGGTTATTTTGAAAGCCTGAGCATATATACCCTGCATCTCCCTTGGCAAAAGAGGATGATGCTGAAGACCAAAATAAACTCCAATTTGCTTGAAGTGAATTTGATGGCTGTACAGTTTCTTTTTGCATAATGCTGTATCCTCCTACCACATCTGTTACTTTAAAGGCCATCTAACATTTTTCCAAAAGTCTAAAGTAAGACATCAACAAATGTATTCCTGTCTGTCCAATGAAGAAAAAAACCCTTAGTTTTAATTTGAAAGGAGAATACTGGCTTACTACTAACTCACCTTTTTAAAACAATCTTTGTCTGACTCTGTATGGAAGTATTTTCCATAAGCTAAGCCTGCATAGGTATACGTGACTTTGGAAATGAAAAACTGTACCTATCAGAGATAAATAACTTCAAAAAATTCCTTTAAAGGGCTTCACATCATTACAAAGCTAAACATGAATGAGTACAACCTGTCTTTCTCTATTGTGACTAAACAAAAAACGCGGTATTTTTCTAGGCGTGAAATAATAATTTGCTCAAAGGTTACTTCCCCCTTGGTTAAAATGGCTAAATAATGCATTGCACATGAATCACGGAGCTTTTAAAATCCTGATGTGATTCCATTAACAATTCAGGGCTGGATGTCTGCCACAGCCGTTACATGAAGGTGCAATCCCACTGCTCTGCTGGACAGACCTACCCGCTCACGTCAGGCTATTCTGCGTTTCTATCTCATTGCAACCCGAGTGAGGCTCAATGAGTGTACTTTATAGATGGCCCCTATCTTAAAAAAGGGGAAAAAGCACTGGTTTTCAGTAACAGTTTAAGGGTTTTCAGAATTGCCTCATTTTCATAGAGAGGAGAGCTTTTACCATACGACATGTCACCAGTCTTTCCCCCCTGACATGGCAGGGCCCTCCCCTGCAAGGTGCCGGGAGCCAACAGCTCCCATTGAAATCAATTACAATTGAGTCAATGGAGCTGAGAGTACTTAAAGTCATTCAGGAAGCACTCAGGGCTTGGTAAAACGATGGCATAATGTAATTTAATTAGTACAGGTAGATAATCTGATTCTTTCAAGCAGGAATTAAAAAAAAGTTTGATTTTCAAAGGCAATTTAGAGAACATAACCTCAAACCACTCTATTCCTTATAACTAAGAACATATTTATTTTATAGCTTCTACATTAGAGGCCATTAGCATGCACTTTCCATGTAATGCAGCAAGTTTATTTAGGATGTTCATCAGCCATCCTTTCATTCTGATGTATTAAATCAATGCATCTAGTAATGTATGTTTAGAGAAGAAAGTACTTACACTGCAGGATATTTGAACAGTATCAATAGATCAGCTGGTTATAAATTATTTTAATATTCTCTTCATAAAAATAAAATAATCTATGAGGCGAAAAAACCTCAACAGCCTAAAGTCTGAGAGAATGGGTGGCTAAATAAAGGGTACGTAATGCTCCACTGACTAACGGAACCGCGCACAGTGTGTCAGTTGCTGTCAGTCGCTTTGGTTCGTTAGGACACGGGTGATGTTGTACCAACTCTGTGGTGGGTAGGTTCTGCAGGGCAGTCACTGAAGCATGGCTACACTGCTATGCTTTGACTTGGGGCCAGTCTGCAAGCTGGTTGTGCATTTTTAAATTTTTTTTAGGATTTGGATAATAGTCAAGGGATAATGACTTAAAAGAGACATGGATGAGTTTATACTGAGACGCTGAATGCTATAAAAAAGCATGGCGGACACAAAAAGATGGTAACTTCAAATAAATACTGAGACAAGACCCAAAATATGCATCACGAGAGTATGGGTGTTACATTTGTTCCCATGTCCTTGGGAACGGCAGCAACGGTTAAGGGATACAGTCCTGCAAATCAGCTGTGCACTCACAAGACTGTGTGAATCATCAGGCAAGTGTCTGAGATGGCA
Source organism: Fregata magnificens (assembly GCA_013389945.1). Classification (NCBI taxonomy): domain Eukaryota; kingdom Metazoa; phylum Chordata; class Aves; order Suliformes; family Fregatidae; genus Fregata; species Fregata magnificens. The sequence continues at coordinate 398,306 of WAAD01010453.1, read as the reverse complement.
GTGGAGAAGAAATCATCCGAAAACACAGAAAGTGTTGGTGACCTGCTGGGCTCTCATGCAAAGACTTCTTGGAGGGAGCTCCATCCCTCAGGGACTTCTCCCCTTTTCCAAGAAACATGATCCAATTTAATCCCTCCAACAAGTTTCCAAACACACTGGAGGAATACTCCGAAGCCATAAGCATCTAGGTATTGCCTTTGAGAGTCACACTGGTGCACCTGAGACTCAAATGGTTTGATTAGGTGATTGAAGGCTGATCAGCATACACAAAGACCCAGTGAGGATCAGATGAGCAATGACCGGTGAGGAACCCCAGTAACCTACTGAGGTCGGGAGCCTGCTGAGTTGCGGCTCACGGGGCCACCAAAGGAGGAGCACCAGCGCCTGTCCTGGGCGAAAGACACCAAGGTGGGTCACAGAGAGCAACCCCTTCCTGAATGCCTTGCAGAGTGAAGGGGATCATTGCCTACAGGGTATAGGACTCACTATGGGATGCAGAAGAAAGAGCATTTTGGGATTGTGTAGAGCTCATTATGTGATGTTTACGGGAACTAGCAAAGGCAGGGAAAGGGAGGGACCAAGGTGGATCAGCAAGGAACAAACAGTGGGGAAATAGAGGCATGGGCCAAGAAACATAACTGTTTTGTAGAATTCCCCTAATTAGCTAGTAACCCAAGGCCTCTTCCTGATATCTAAAATGTGAACAATATTAATAGGCACTGGCAAGGATAAAGTAGTTCTTACAAAACACCCTAATCGTTTTGAAAAAACATTTTGACATCTCTACTAGCAAATGTAAAACAGATTTGAAGCAAGCTCCAGAAGTTTGAATGCCTGTCCTTATCCATTTCTCTGAGTCCAGCACTGAACTTTCATTACTTACTATCAATAACATAAGTGTTAGTAAAAACGTAGATGCAGATAGCAACACGTACCAGTCTACGAATTTCTCTCTCACACTCCCTCTTAATTCTGCTGATTTCCTCTTGATGCAGGTGATACACACTCCTTATCTCCGCTGCTTTAATTTTGTCAGCTTGGATGACCATAGTTAAAGCCTCTTCCACTTGTTTCTTAGCCCCCTTCAACTCTGAAATTTCTTGCTGCATTTTTATTTTCTCAACTTCAAACCCCTTCTTGGCCTCCTCCTTCGCCTCTGTGAGCAGCACCGTTTTCACCTTGTCAGGAGCCCCATCGCGTACAGCATTGAGAAGGGTCTGTAGTCTCTGGATTTCATTATCTTTAATTTTTATTACTCTAAGTAGTTCAGCTTCATGCTGTCTCAAAAGTGCTTCTCGAACAGCTTGAAGCTCCTTCATTTTCTCTTCATGAAGTTTGACTTTGAGCTCCGTTACCACTACTGTACTTTTATGCTGTTCGTGCTCTTTGATCTGCTTAACTTCCTGATTTTTCTCTCTTTCCAACTTGCTGACCTACAAGGAAAATCAAAAAAGTATTTTTAATCAACAATGATTAATACAAATTCTGATATTATCTAAAAATGGTATGGATCACTTTACAATATTAGACCTTAAGGTTGTATGTCTGTGCCTTAGAGTGAAAGCCCAACCTGGTGAGTTAGTATTACCACAGGCAGACCTACACATTTGGCATTTTGTTCATTCTTTGTGATCTAATACTTTATTATATATTAAGCATCCCTTTTTTAAGGAGGTTCCAGGTAAAACTAGGGTCACTGAGCTCTGCTGCACAGCCTTCATGCTGTAGACTTATGAAAGAGCAATTTCCTCTCTTGATGGATTTCGTGTTAAGAAAATACACATTACAAACCCCGGTAAAACATTTTCACAGGGAAAAGGTTTTTTACAATTTATGGCAAATACTTTCAATGCACTGTCACAGTTGTGATTGGACTCGAGGTTTGGCAGGTACCTGTGGGGATCTTCAGCTAATCTAGCAATGCAGTCAGGAGCACTCGGGGTTCTAGAAGTGATTCTAAATCTACCACAAATACTCTGGGCACAACTCTGTCTTAGCCCTGACAGACCCATCCTCTCTCCAGAAGCCCCAGTGAGTGTTCACCTTGTCATTGATGTAGCCACTGCAGCTCCACATAATCCAAATCAACAGTGACAATTACTAAAACCCTTAAGATACAACCTGTCCTCTGGGTGGCTATGGCTATGAACCACTGCACTTAGGCACTAATGCACAGCTTACTGTCGATGATTCTGTCCATTGCACTAGTGACTATACGTCCCTCCCTGGGGGGTTACCTTTGCGCACACACGCAAGAAGAGCTGACAGAGCTGGGTCGTCACTGATTTTCTGGGGTACAAACAAGAATCATGTGTCTTAAGGGAAAATATGACCCACCTCAGCTTTTTATTGAAGTGGTTGCTGCATAACGGCAGGTATTGCACTAGAAGATATTCCCAGCATGTATTTGCAGTAGCATTTACAGTGTTTGCATAGCTGACCCTCTCCTTTGGGCAGGGTTATTTCGAGGCAGGGAGTGCACATCTGTTTGTTCTGTCTCTTCTGTCCTGCAATGTTTATCAGAACAGCCTGTGCACATATTTAAATGCTAAAATTAAGAAGTGGATATTCACTACATTGTAATTAATTACTGAAATGTTTATTGGGAAAAAAATGTTTGGGTCAATTCTCTTCAGTAAAGATGCATTTTTCTTCCCCAGTTGACACAATAAGGTTTCCTTGCTAAGAATATGCCTAAGCCTGCCTCACAAATGAGAACACTGCAGAACCAAACCATGCAGGTGTAAAGAAAAAGCTGTCACATTACAGAGAACTCTGAGAAGTCTTCTAAGGACAAAGTAATTTGTGAAAATAAGAAGAACCACCCTGACAAATTTGCTTTCACTGGAGATCAGCATAAGTGGAAATATCTGCATATTTAGAAAAAGAGAAACAAAAATGTATCATTGTCATTTTGCAAATTATTGATATTGAGGATAAAAATCTAGGCACCAGTGCTGATTTTAGCATCATATTCTATTTTTATAATTAAATAATAATGCCTTGCAATCTTATTAATTCTTTAATTTGCCCAATTCGGTGCCCTAAAAAGCATGAGTTAACATAATATAAATAAGTATCATAAAGTTATGCAAGAAGCACAAAACCCAACTGAACTAGCCATCAATATCCAAACACTACTGGAAGTGTATGCTCAGAAACTAGCCTAATGTGTGTGTAATAGTTGCTAGAAACAAACTAATGTTTAAGATAATACACCTTTAGGAATTAGCCAGTAGCTTGTGGAGTAAGTCTGAGTCCTTACTTCATTTTTCAGCTGGATATCTGCAGAAGCTGTCACACTACATCCCTGAAAGAATATGTGAGAAACCAGATGCTAAGCCAATATTTTGGCATGCAGATCCAAACTGTGCTGTGCGCACATGCATGCGCAAGATAGAAAAAGCTCTGTGCAAGCTACTGTGAAGCCCCAAACAACTGCATTTTATCAGATGCTTTTTCAGCAACGAATTATGCATTACAGATAATTAACTGTATCTGACCACAGAAGGGTCAAATGATATTTCAATTTAAAACCATACCATAAACTCAAGAGGAGCCATGATGAGAAGCGTTGTATCAAAAGAACTGGGGAGAACAGGGCGAAGGAAAACAGGGTCCACAGTCTTAAAATGGCAAATGCTGCTTCACAACAAAAGGATTAATAGGTGTTCTATTTAAATATATATATATACCCCTTTAGAAGCTTCCTTAAAAATTAGATTCATAGTCTACAATACCTGATAATGAAGCAAATTAATGGAAAAATGCAGAATATCATTCTGTCCCTGGCATGATAATGCATGTCTCTATTAGCATTCTGGAACCAAAAAAACCCAAAGCTTATCAGTGGAAACTAATCTGGGGGATTATGGAAAAGCAAATAAATTTTTCATGCCCTCACTGAGAAGTGGTCTGAAGGGTACGGCTAAAAGCTCTTAAAGTTGAGGCTCAAGCTGCATCAGCTGTCGCTTTCTCCAATGCTCAGGGTGAAACTGTGGCTCCTTAAACTTTGGCAATCAGAGGGGGAGGCAGAGCTGAGGCCTATTACCGCACATCTGAAAATTGTATGCAGCCAGTTTGAAGGATTTTGAGCATAAAGTCCAAATTAAATTAGTGTAAATGTGAAAGAGAATAATAAGCAAAGAGAATTTCTGAATAACACAAAATTGCATTCAAAACCCTTAATGCAGACATCCTCGTAAATAGGCAAATATTTACTAGAAAAAGTTCTAGTGAGAGAAACAAAGGACATGGACAGCTTTCAGTCCACCGCTACAAGTATGCCATCTGTTTTGAGCAGATGTTTGTTTTTTCAGATCTTTTGCTGGCATTTAGCTATGCAGTTTTTCAACTTCATTTCTTCCTGGATGGTGGGAGCAAGTGTGCTGCCCGCGGCTGAGTCCTGCCTGCACAGGGACTGGCCATCCTCACTGCTCGACTTTCCCACCGAGAGCTATCCTGCCGAAGTACTCTTGCTTTCAGAGATCTTTTGTCCCATATGCACATTATAAATACAAAAAGAACAATTAAAAAATCTGCAATAAAGGCGTTGCCTCTTGTTTCCCATGGAAGGCTAATTCCTGGTGCACACAGTCTGATGATTTCTTGTCGAAGTCATGCACAAGTCAGCTACAAGCAGGGCAAAGAGTGCTTAGCAGTCAGAAACAACAGACTATCTTTATTTTAATTAATGGGGGAAGGAAAGGAAAAGATGCACACCTTACTCTTTTCTTGCTGGAGCTCTATCTGAATGTCGGTGAGCTTGGCCCTGAGCTCTTCATTGGCTGCCTGCAAGGCGGCCAAGGCGTCCGGCTTCTCCCCCCTAGCTCGGCTGCTGGCACCCTTCTTGGACATGGTGAGGCCGCGCGGCAGGGAGGGGAGTCCTGCCCGGAGGCCCTCGTCCCAGCACTCGCTCGGGGCTTCTCGTCCTTGCCTCCGTCCCACTACATTTTCTTACTTGCCTGGAAAGAAGGAAATCACATAACCACTGTCAGAGCGCCAGAGGTGGGTAGGTGATGCGATACCCACCAAATGCACGGTGAGACACAAGACATTTCTAGGCAGCACGAGGTACACGTCAGCCAGCTAAAGTGGCTCTTCCCTGGATTAAGTAAGAGCTAGACACATTGTCAGGTGTAATAATATTTTGTATTTGCACAACATTTAAATCACAAACTATAAACGTTTTCTGTCACTTCATTTGCACCGGAATTCACACAGTGCAGAGGGTGTGGATGCTCAGGAGGGATGTCCAAGCACCATCCCCTGGCACCATCATAGCTTGGAGACAGCAACGGCGGGGAAAACTATTTTCAGTAATGGCAGAATACATTTAGGTTCTTTAAAAAAAATCTTCAGAAAAACAATGTTTGGTTTCCTACAAATACTTTTCAGATATTCATGATGTAAATAATAAAAGTAAAAAAAAAAAAAAGTAAGAAGCTACAGAAGCAACCAGGGATTACCCAAAGGCAACAGAACCTTTCTATACAGGAGTGTGCAGTGTATCATCAAAATGGCAATTAAGATCTACTTAGGTTTATCTAAGTCTGGTAACAATGTAGGAGTTTTATTCGCACTAAGAGGTTTTGAGTCAAATCTAAGCAAATGAAACTGAGACAAGCAAATTCATTCTGTTAAACAGTGGAGAACCGGGCAAAAGTGGACCCAACTTCACAGAATTAATATATTAATATAGTTTGCACTCTGTGTCTACCTATTAATCCCAACACATTCATAAACTATACAACGTATGCAATTTATAGTGGTAACTTCAGATTTGTCAACAAAACATATAATATCAAGTACAGTGCTAAAAGCTACATGCATTTGTTGATTTTTTTATTTTGAAATTCTCCAACAGAGAATAAAGAATATACAGCAAGAATAAACAGCAGCATTCTGGAATGGGTAAGCATTGTTGAAGTCTGTAGAGACTGTGCCAAATTTAGAACATCATCTTGTCAATGAAACTCAAAGGTCCTTTATAATCAGTACTATTAAGGAAAGAGTATAAGAGTTATTGAAAAATCATATCCTTGCAAAAACCATATTCTAGCTTAGAATAACTGCCAGGCCTCCAGATGGAGTACAGGGGTGTGCTGGTTTTGGCTGGGATAGAATTAATTTTCTTCCTAGTAGCTAGTATGGGGCTGTGTTTTGGATTTGTGCTGGAAATAGTGTTGATAACACAGGGGTGTTTTTGTTAATGCTGAGCAGTGCTTACACAGAGTCAAGGTCTTTGCTGCTCCTCACCCCACCCCACCAGCGAGCAGGCTGGGGGGCACAAGGAGTTGGAGGGGACACAGCCGGGACAGCTGACCCACACTGACCCAAGGGATATCCCACACCATACGGCGTCATGCTCAGCATATAGAGCTGGGGGAAGAAGGAGGAAGGGGGGGACGTTCGGAGTGATGGCGTTTGTCTTCCCAAGTCACCGTTACGTGTGATGGAGCCCGGCTTTCCTGGAGATGGCCGAACGCCTGCCTGCCGGTGGGAAGGAGTGAATGAATTCCTTGGTTTGCTTTGCTTGCGCACATGGCTTTTGCTTTACCTATTAAACTGTCTTTATCTCAACCTATGAGTTATCTCACTTTTACCCTTCTGATTCTCTCCCCCATCCCACCGGGTGGGTGAGAGTGAGTGGCTGTGTGGGGCTTAGTTGCTGGCTGGGGTTAAACCATGACAAGGGGGACGATCACTTCCCTAGTCCTGCGTAATACAAGCTTTTACCTGCTTGCATTTGAACGTCAGACAAGTAATAATTTGAACGATAGCAGAATTTGTGAAAATAATTTAAATCAGAAGGATTATTTTTGATGGACGAGGGCTACAAGAATTTTTCTTTGTTTGCTTACAGAAAATAAACCTAAGGAATCGATACAAGTAAACTGAAAGGCAAAAATGTTATTAGAGGCATGCCAGGAGGAGTGCAAGCCCAGCAGCTGATTTGCTGGGAGACAGCACATGGTAATAGTGCAGAGCAGTCATATCCCCTGCGCACATACTCCCCAGGCGTCCCTGTGAATCCAAGTAGCAGAATATCAACCGTTTTGCTGCCATGTGCTGGTATTGCCTCAGAGAGTCCCTCAGGAGCATCACGCAGAGGAGCACACCGTGCTGGCACCTCCCCTGCAGAGCTGGGGACCTGATGGTTTCTAAGCACAATTCGCTTGGTGGGAATGCTGTCTGAGGTTGATTTGTAGCACTATGTGTCCTCGTACTTTCAGTGTTTAAGCTTTTCAATTTTGTTTAAAATATTGCCAAGGTTTAATTGTATGAGTTGACACATTTCATGCCAAGCAACTGCCTAAATCTGACTTTTCTCCACTGAAAAATAAAATTTAAAATTGGTTAGCTTATTTCAAGAAAGAAAGGCTTGTATTGCAATGTTTGCTCTGGACAGGTCTACAGAACCTTTAAAGATGATCTGCAATATTATCAGCAAGGTGTTCCCTGTTGTCCCATAAAAGCAGCCCAAGTGCAGTAAGCTGAATGCCTGCCAGAGACTGCAGTTGCCCACCCTCAGCCAGGCTTTGCTAAGGCTTCACTAGCCAAAGTCACTGCCTGTGTCTGGCAGGCATCCCCCCAGACATCAATGCCAGGAGACTCAGCTGTGGCTCATGTCTCTATGCCCCTCGGTAAGTCTGAGGTGACAAAGGAAAGGGCACAGCACTGACTTTCAGATCCTACAGGCTCCCATCAGCACAGTGTGGGCAAAGGGGCTGACGTTGGAAACGTCTTCCAGACTGGAATGCTGAAGCCTTAATGAGGTTTTCCCAGAGAAAAATCAGCTTCCTTGCCAGTACTGAAAGTAATAAGACTGCTTCAAAAAGAACTACACAGAAATTAGCTGAGGACTCTTTCAATTAAATCTTTAAGGATGAAAAGGGACATAATGATAAAACTTGAATGTAGCCAAGAATAACATCCAAGGATTAAGAGATCCAGATAATAGGAATTTGATCAGCCTTGGTAATGGTCTGTCTGCACAAACATACTAACAGCAATGAGATCTGCAGAACAATGGAAAACTGCTCTGCACACCACATTTCCAAAAACCTGTGGGGGAGGCAGGGAAAGTTTCTCAGAGGAAGACCTGCAAGAAAGGAGTACATTTCCCCTTTCTCAAGGCAAAACCAGGCTATGTTAGCTGTAGATTTGCTCATACAGAGTGGGAAGGAGCCTGTGGTGGAGGTGGCTCTGGTAGCCTTTCCACATGCATTTAGAAACCAGTGGGGATAGGAGCGTTGGTCAAGAAGTGGCAGAGCCCATCAATGGTGCTACAACTGGGTTTGTTCCTGGATACATCAAAGCTCAGGTCCTGCTGGCAGCTGCCCCAGCTAGCAATGCCCTGCACGTCCCTCCTGAAGCGGAAAAGGCACACGCTCGAGAATGACAGAAAAGGAGGTGCCCCTACACTCGCTGGGGTCCCAGCTGAGGCCCAGGAGGCTCCCGCTTCCCCTCCCAGCAAGACAGGAACCAAACGCCTGTGTGCTTACAGACCCGACTCTGTCATTCCTGGGGGATGAGGGGGAAGGAAAGTCAGCCTAGGACTGAGGAGCTTCAGTGTTACCAAATGCTCACTTCAATGGTTTACCTGTAATTTTACTTTATTCTATGCAAATTAATGAATGATTAGTAACAATACAAAGATCTTTAGATAATCTACATTCATGAAACTCCATTGGTTTCAAAGACATTATGAAAACTTAAACTAATGAAGCCTACAGGCTCTTGAACTTCTAAGTATGAAAAGATTAAAATGCAATGTGAGCAGTATATATTATTATTGACCAGGCTGATTTATCTCTGGTAAACCAAGAAATATAATCAGACTTGCTGTTCACCTACAAGGACATTGATTTTGAAGGCAAAACCAGCAAAAAGCAACCATTATTGGTATTTACAACAGAGACTTCATGTCAGAGAATAAAAGATTCAACAAACACGTTACCTGCACCATTCACTTATCACTGTTTTTTCCACGCTGAAGAAAGCTGCAGGAAGGATAAGCAAAAGAAAAGCAGGTAGCAGACAGGTACTCACCCACTTGTGGTCTGACACACAACCTGTGATTTACTCCCCGGGAGCAGACCGTTTCTGGTGAGATAATTCCTCTGCTGCTCTGTCTTTCCTCAGGAGGCCTCAGCCCTCCGCACCGAGCACTTTGCCTCCTGTCTGGCTCCTACCGGGCAGCGCTAGCTTCTGGTTTGGGGGCAAGACACTGGTGCAGGAAACAGCAGGACAGGTACAAGGGGACATGGGGGTGCAGAAGCCCTTTCTTACCCGGCATTCCTGCACAGCCCTGAGGGCTGTGGCTTCCTCATCCTTGAATGGCACATCTGTCTCAGAGCTGGGCATCACAGAGGATGAAAATACTGCCAAGAATGGGCACAAACCAGAGAGAAGGGAATCCCAGCTCCCTTCTCCCACCCACAGACATGCCTCTGGCTGCAGGTATACATCACACCAACGTGGGCTGCAGCAGACTGCATGGGGAAATAACTGCGGAATCATTTTGGGCCAGGGCTCCCAACCAAAATTTCCCCAATGGCCAGGTCACTGTACAGATCAAAAGAGAAAACCCAAAAGCAATGGTTTTATTTTCAAGAACCGGTGATACACACAGAGGCCCCCTCCCGTATTCATTGTCCTGCAGACCATAAAGGGATTTGCAGTTTGGAGTCATCGGTCTATTTGGTGTATGCTGGGTTGTTGTTCCCAGGGATAATAATGGCAAATGAGACTGGACAGAGTAAGACAGCTTTCTACTGACAACCATGAGCTTCTGTGTATGCAATGGGACAAGCATCATTGTTGGGAACTATGAAAGTAGTTATTTGTTATTAATAAAAGTGCTGGTCTTGTAATACAGAGACAGCAGTGTCTGCTGGTACATGCCTGTGCACAGAAAAGCCATCTGGGGACTGGTGGACAAATGCCAATCTTAAAAGACTATTTCTCCCAAATACCGGCAGAAAAACCTTCCACAAAAAATGTTTCCAAGCCAACATCATTGTGCTGATAGGGAATGGAAGAAAGAGATGGTTTGTCAGGCTGGCGAGGGAATGCAAACCTGCCTTTCCCAGGTTGCTCAGTGCTCTGCTCTGACAGCTAGCTAATGTGCGGTAAGCCGAGGAGGCTAATGCTGAGGTGCCAAAACTGACCAGAGACCCTTAAAAGGTCCAGGCCCCTACAGCTGACAGACCAGCTCAGTGGGACACCAGCATTGGAGTGCTGGGCAGTAGTGGGCATAGAAGCAATTTCTTATAAAAACCAGTTATGTTGCCTTCGTGTGTGGGTTTGGTGGTTTTTTTTGTAATGAGTTTTGTAGAGGAAGACATCTATAAGAGACATCACCTTACTAGAACAGAAAGGTCTTCACATTTTTGATTCTGGGAGAATATATTATGCATATGATTCCTGGCATGTTTGATATTGAAAACAGCATTAATAATGCATCATAAGCTGCCTTTAGCAGGGCTCATCATTCTTTTTGCCTCCTGACTTGCAATTCAGACATCAAGGCTAATTGGAAAATGTGTTTTCTAGATAGTAGTTTCTGAAATCAATGTTTCACTGCACTTAAAAATAAATTAATAAATCCCTACCCAGAGTACCAATATTTTAAGCACAACATAGCTTAAGCAAAACACTATTCTTACAAATATTGAAAATTTCAAATCTCTGATACAGCCTTGTGAACACTGTTGTTTTCTATTTTTGACAAATTGTTACAATTAATTAGTTTAGACAAACCTTTTTGAGTCTCTGGTGCATCTCAAAATATTATTATAGAAAGAAAATGTAATATTTTCTTTCTATTATAACAGAATTTTCTGAATTCCCATTTCCTCATATGGGGAAGCTCTTCTTGAGTAATCTCAATTTTTCATTTAGGATTTCAGCAGTCTATAGATCTGAAGGCAAGAAAATGAGTTTTCCTCTGAAAAGGTATTTCATGCTAAGCCAAAGTGCTCTGCCAATGTAATCACATCACATGCTGGTTTTGTGGTTCGGGTTTTTTTTTTTTTCTGTACAAACATTTGTCACAAATAGTATATTATTCACTCAGCTGCAATGTGAAGAGAAGAAAATCTGTTGGAAATTACATGGAAAAATACAGTAAGCAGGTAGCAAGTCTTGAAAGCGCTGAGATCAAGAAATATTTTCCAAGACATATATTGTAATGTACAGATGGTTATGTTGCATATTTTCTGTATACATCCCATGAGGATTTTTTTTTCTCTGTGTTGTTTAGATAATGATTAAATTGAGACTAGTTTGATAAAACACTTTTTTTTTTTTTTTAAATACAACCAAATGTGGGTAACTCAACCCAAACTTCCAAAGCAGCATATCTGTCTTGACCACGCTTTTGCTGAGAAAGTTTCAGGTTCAGAAAAAACTTATCATCAGAACTAGCAGAAGACACCAGCGCAAGCAAAGCTTGAGTACGCAGGACACTCATTCAGAATGCAAGAGACTTGCGTTCAGGGCCCTGCTTTTAATCCAGTGCCATGCTCACTGGGAAGTAGTGTCTTGTCTTGAAGATTTCCACTCTAAACAGAACTACCACACACTACCATAGGCTAGCAAATCCCTCCTGGGCTACCCCCATCGCAAAGTTAACATCCTCCTTTACCAACAGTTGGCTGGTTTGGAGCAAATCTCAGTTTCCATAAGGGAAAAAACCCAACCAATCAACCAATGTTTCCTAGTGTGAAATAAGTTCTGAAACTTATCTTTGATGAAATAATATCTGATTTAAATTAAAAATAACAAACACCCCCTCCCCCCACACCCCACCATTTAGTAATAAGCCTCTGCAGATGGAAGTCTAGCCAAAGTTTTGCTTAGGATTAGATCAATTCCAACAACAGCTTTAACAGACACATGTCAAATCCTGACTGACCTGAATTTTTCCTCGAAGATTAATCCTTCAACCATTTAACTCATTGATGGGTGGACCACGTTTACAAAACCCAAGCAAAATCCTGCACCTTGTAAGCTATACATACGTAGTTTACATAGATTCCTATATGCAGACTTACCGTGTGTCTGTATAGTTACCTGTTTGCATCACACACATACATATCTAAATCAAATCCACTGATTTTTCATCAAAGTTTTACACAGTTTGTGGGTTTTGTTTGTTTGTTTATTTTTTTATTTTTTTTTAAAGGCAAAACATAGCTGGGTGTCAATTATGTGACTAGTTAATGGTTTATAGTAAACCAGAAGAGATTACTAGAATTTCAGTACTGGAAGATATAATTGCTACTAAATCTGAACATGTATATTTTAACACCCCAAGTTTAATGTCACCTAAGCACGCCACCTGTTTAGCTTTTACATCTTTTATGGATAAATTGCAGAAAGTGAAATAATTAATTAGAAACAGTGGCTATTACGTAGAAAGCTATTTTTTTCTTTTTTCTCCGATACTCCACAACATTTAAGGTACACAAATACACTGGAGTTATTGTAATAATATTACAATAGTACACCTATCCAAATTCTCAGTTAAACTGGAGCAACTCACAATAATTCCACTGATTTGTGGAGGATTATTAGTGAGGAATGCATTTCAGAGTTAACTCTGTCAGTTTAATATCGTGTCATTCCATTATCTTGATCACAAACAAACTGTTTGAGTAATGCCATCCATTTTCCCAAGGAATTCATGCCTGTATAATTAACTACAATCAACTGTAACACAGATGGCGTCGTATGATCCAAAAGCACTTTATGGAAAACATTTTAAGCATGTTATTAACATCTCCAAATAACTATTTAATGCTACCTCTCCAACCCTCTTCTGCATGAACACACAACACAGCTGGATTTGAGAGTGGAAAAGGCAGTATTTAACTGCAACACTGTTATAAAAGATTTGTAGTTCTTGGATTTATTCAATTTATAAATGAGCTTGAAAATAACAGACTCTACTGTGGCAACAAAAACATTGCATTTCAGATTTCAGAATTAAGACTAATTTCCAGAATGACTCATCCTCATCAAACTCAGCTTTGAGGAACTGGGCAGCATGGAAGGACACTGACGGGAGGAGGAACCTTTCTTTAGGCTGACCATGGTTATCTAGAAAAGATATTTCTATTTGACAGTTTGTTTTATTTCTCAGTAGATGTGTGCCCAGTTCTAAACTAAGATAAAAATTTACATTTAACAGCAACAGACAAGAATTTGAATGGAAAGTCGATTAATCTCCCAAATGAAAACAGTTGCAAGTTGTCAGGTGCCCATCAAGCTCTTATGAAAAGCTGCTCCTTCAGCCTGAAAAAACTGAAGATCGGATTATTTCAAATCTGATTTTTCATTACAAAATAACCTTTAAATAACCTTTTCTTGACAGTTGCTGAGACTCCCCTCACCAATTTCAGCCCATCTCTGCCCATTTATTTAATAGCGAGCATGTGCCTTGGCCCATAAACTGATTTAGAAAGAAAGCAAAAAGATGATCAAACTAAGAGACTTGTTGGAGATTTATTGTGACGATGCTTTAGGGGGATGGGCTGCAGTACCCACCAAAGGCGACAGCACAGGAGATTAACACCATTCCTCTCCCACAAACATCTGCTTGACGAGGGCAGTCCTGGCGGGGGCTGGATGTCCAAAATCTCATGGAATCAAGTGTGAGCCCTCCAGCATGATCTCAGACAGGAAGATGATCCCTGGGAAAGACCAAGAGACCTTTAGGTAAATTCTGGTGAAAGGGAGATCTTTTGCATTATAGTAACCGAAGAGACAACATGCTGCTTTTCACACTGGGCAAGCTTCTGGCAAGAACATTGCTAGAGAAGATAAAGCTGAGAGAGGTATCCAATGTAGAGATGACAAACAAGTTCAGCAAAGAGAAACTGTTCAAATATCACATTACCATCACTTAAGATTTGGTGCTGAATATCACACAATGGGGCTTCTTAACATTTGAAGTGGGCAGCACTAAACAAATGTTCAGTGTGAGAACTGGAACTAGGGTGGGAAAACCGTGATGAACATAACAGTCATTTATATGGATTGTCACAGAATCAGCTGGAATCATTTTAGGTACATGGATTTCTATCACATGATAACATCATAACATGTGGAAGGGAAATAAAAAACAGTTCTGGAAATTATTATGTGCCCTGGGGGTTATTAACTCAGCCTTAAATTCCTTCCTGAAGGAAGCTGGCAATTCAATATACCAGAGCTCTGCAGGATTCAGCAAGAGCAGTGCTTTTAAATTATTGGTGCTCATCCATGTACTTGTACAATCTCTCATAACAAACTGGGAGACAAGACAACAGTGTAAGATTTTGTCTTCTTAAAGGAAAGAGCTGCAGAGACACACACATAAGAGGTCTAAGTTATACACAGATACAAAAGACAAGAGTGTTACTACTGTCAGTTTTAGTTAAAAAGCCAAGGTTTTCATGAGTCAGCACAGCAGTTCTAAGCTGCAGTAGCACTAACTTCAGCAACAGCAAGTCATCGCTGTTCTCCTGTAGAACTGGGGCTTCCCACTGCCCTGTGGCAGCTACAACAGGCAAATTTACTGAGTGTAAAGTTATACGAGTAGCTTGGGTCCCACTGAAAATAATCTTAGGCATGGGACGGGCCAGGTGTCACACCTGAAGTCGGGCAGAGGTTTGATGACAGCTAGAAGCACCTCCTGAGCATCCCAGCTGTAGGTCAGCAGCCCAACCAGACAAGGCTTCGCTCCACAGCGCCTCTGTGTCTCACCTGTGTGTTCTGGGCAAATTCTCTGTTAAAAATTACTAACTGAGACAGTAGGAAAAAGAAACAAACCATACCTTCACTTACTTGTAAATATTGCTCAGACCAGAACTGCCGTATTTAGCTTATACACTTGTCTACAAAATAACATAAACCTTTTCTTTTTTGTTTTTAAATGTCAGAAAAGTTATTGAATTTACCACTAGTACCCTTAGGGACACCAGATCACTGTTCAATATGAACTGCTGCGTATCTAATTATTTAGTAAATTTTCACAGATTTCACGATTCACCCAATAATCAGCACGTGAGCATTGTCTTTTCACAGCTAATAAACGTTATGAAGAAACAAGAAGTCAAAATACTCAACTCATTGATACTGCACATTTTAAGTTATGCACTGAATAAAATACACGATAAGAGAAAATACAGAAATATTTACCAAGCAGAAAAGGATTTGAAAAAAAAGAGCTCCCATACATCTTTAGAAAGAATGCATCTCTGCAAGGAGTAAGGATGCTAGAGAAGAACGATGCTGTCGGGAACAGCCGTATCCCCTTGCAGCCTCACCCACGGCCCACTGAAACAAGGCTCTTTCCATCTGTTCCACTGGGTTACAAATGAGGCACTTGAGCCAAGTTCTACTTAAGTCAGCAGGAAACTTTCCATCCATTGTAATGATCCAGTCATTAATATACTCGGAAGTCAAAAATAAGAGCCTAAAAGCCACTTCTCCAGAGCTTCAATTTAAAAGCAAAAGGTTCTCTCTTCAGAGATGGACCAAACCCTCAACAGTGTAAAATGCTGGAGAGGAGGAGGTGCCAGTGAGGCACAGGAGTGGGGAAGGCGATGTGCCACTGTGCTGACCCCAGCAGCTCTACTCTGGGCAGGGCAGGGCAGGGCAGCAGCAGAGCCTTGGCCAGGCAAGGTGAGAAGTGGTCTTGCCCGGAGACTGGGCAGCCCGTCCTGTTAACGGTGCACGGCCGGCTCCTGGGAACGCTTGCTGGTTCTCCTTCGTACTTGTGCCCTCCTTGTGCCACGGAGAGGGAAAGGAACGAGAGACAGCTGTGTCAGGATAAATGCTGGAAAATAAATAAGTTATTATTTATCCTCAGAGCTGGAAAGAGGATGATTCACTGGAGCCAGCCATCCCGAGGTCACCACTCTTTTCCTAAGAATCTCTTCCAGTTTCTAGGGGCAGAGGGATGACACCTCTCAGCCGCACACAGACACAAGTCAGAGGGCCCTCCCCTTGCCTGCTCTTCTCCAGGGCAAGTGCAGCTGAAATATTAGGAAAAAACAGAAAAGTAGTCAAGGAGAATGAGGACAGCAGAGATGGTTGAGTGCTTTGAAGAAAAGCACTATATAAAGTTTTAAGCAAAATACTCAATCCTTATAACACCAAACAAGATGAGTTTTCTTCCACATGACCATGAAAAAAATTGTCACCTTGAAAGAATTTTACATGTGGCAGCAAATTCGTATTTAGCCGTGGCTGTACCAAATATGAGTAAGTTAACTTCCCTTTGAGAATGTTTTTTGTATTTGCTGT
Organism: Fregata magnificens; assembly: GCA_013389945.1. NCBI lineage: Eukaryota > Metazoa > Chordata > Aves > Suliformes > Fregatidae > Fregata > Fregata magnificens. Next base: position 382,004 of record WAAD01010453.1, on the reverse strand, counting down.
TGGTACATACAGGGCCCATTCTGATGAACCATTTTTTGGCAAATAAACTGTCAGCTTGGAGAGCAGAACTCTGACACGCTCCTGTGAATGACAGTCTGACCCAGGCTCTGAGGTGCATAGAGAAGGACCCTATTGACACTTGTGCTATGAAGCAAACTCTAAAGCAAGAACCAACAGATCCTATAATCCATGACAAGTATCAAAGTACTCAGTATTTACATAGAAAGGGAGAATTACTCCAATTTTTTCTGGTTAAGTACATATTTCCAACTACAAAGAAAAGATCCACTTTTAAAAAGATTTTCAAAACAAAACAAACAAACAAAAAACCAACACAGTCCATGGAAGATAACTGAATAAAACCCTAAGGGCAAAATGCCCTCCCAGATAACGAAACAGAAATACTAGAACACCTTGCAGTAACAAAGCTCATGTTTCTCAAAGGAGAGGCAAAGCAACAAGTAGGAAGGAAAATGCTGAAGGCACATAGGAAAGAACACACTGAAGAGCAAGAAATGCTGGGTATGACACGAAACAAACCCTCTTGTCTATGAGGCTGATAACAGAGTCACTGCCACGCTGAGGATATGCAGATGCGGTGGTGTTTCACTGCTGCTGACCTTGTCAAGGTGATTTCTGTTACTAGGTGCCTGTGCATTAACCAGATGTACATGGCTGAGAATTTTTAAGCTATAATCTGATTTTTTTTAAAGCTGATTTGATTTGAGATGCTGCATCAACCTTTCCAGCCAATTTGCTTGGCATGCAGATATCCATTTCTCTGTAGTGTCACAGAACAGATCAGTAAGGGGGTTTAAGACTTCCTTTCAGCACAGCAAAACCAGACCCATTCTCAAATATTTCAGGCTTTTAAGGGGGATAAAAGGGTAAGGGTTGTTTCAACCTAACTTTAACATTTGAAGTCAAAGGATCCATTCCTCTGGGAAAATCTTATTTTCAACACAAGAGCTCTATAATTTTTTTTAACCAAGACTAACAACCAGAAGACAGGCTAACTTTCATGGAAAACCACAGTTTGTATACATTATCATACTCAAGATATAATTTCAGTTAGTAACAAGTGTAACATAAATTGATCCCTCTAATGCTATACTCAATGCAGTAAGCATTACATTGAATACAAATATAATTGGATTTTTTTTAAAATGTAAAAATAATTGCAATGAGCAACTCCGAAGGTGGACCATCCATACCAAGTGTGTGTGTGTGTGTGTGTACGCGATGAGAAAGTTAACAGAAGTTATACTGTGTTATAGAGCCTCCTGCTACCAGGACCAAGAATGACAAATGTACACAGAGGATTAAATCTCCAATAGCACCACGTGGCCTCTACCTGCCTACAAAAGATATCCAAGAACCAATATACAAATTATTTTAAAAAAACCACAAAACCCCCTACCACAACAGCAACTGATAACTGCTGTTATAAGAGTTTCATGTGACTGACTAAAACTCAACAGCAACTTTGAAAGCTCTCCTGATCTTTGCTGCTCACCAGTTGTAAGATTATAAAGGACAAGGCACACCTGGGCAGCACACTGGCACCAATATCAGCTGGCACCTGCAGAGCTGAAGTTCGGGTCAGTTTGCTGGTTCTACTAAGGGACAAAACTGGGGCAATCTCAGGATACGTAAGTGTATGGAAAAGTCTCTCATTTCTCTATTGCAGGGGGGAAAAAAGGAAAAAAAAAAAAAAAGAAAGGGAAAAAGGGGAACCTCAGCAGCTGCTTCTGCTCATGCTCTCTATTGTGTCACTAAAATTTACTTGCTGGAGTTCACTTCTGTGGCCAAGTCACTCATTCCCAAGTGGCATCTTTTGGAAGCAGTGCCTGCTGATGTCTTATGTCGGGACAACTTCCTCCCGTGCAGACATCTCCCTCTCAGACTTGTTCAGATGATTTGGAAAAGCGCTAGCCTTGCTTTTCATTGTGAAAAGTGCTATATAAAAGAACTGGGAAAACATTCCCACAAACATCTCCATTTACAGACGGGAAACAGCTACAGAGGAGCTCTTTCCTAGCTATTTGTTTAGTCTGGCATCTGGGTAATCTGGGATTTGAATTCAGGATTTTCCATTCTTTTAGCCTTCTGCACTTACTCCTTCAGAGAAAGTTGCTTCTCGCATGGGTTGCACTACATTGACCTTTAGCTAAGAGGATGCGTCCATCTGGCTTCTGACTTTCTAGCTGATCATTGCTCTTAACAGCGGGGAGCAGCCAGCACTGGGAGTGGAGGCACCGGATTCTGCCTGCAGGAAGCCAGTCAGGATGCCCAAGGGCACAAGAAATGCTGTCTGCTGGGGTCTCTGTCCCTACCAAGTACTGCCATCACAGCCAGGCAAGTTCTCCAGCAGCAGTGGAGGGTGGAACTACACATCTGCAAAGCTCTGGGAGACTGGAGATGTGCAATATTACATACAGCAATAGTCATGGCTGCCCTGCACCAGGGTAACCTGAGTTTGTTAAAGTTTTGACAAAAAATATGTAATTGTGCAAATACACATAGATCAATAAAGCCATAAGAGAAGTCCATGCCCAAGCAGACGTGTTGATACTCCTGCAACCACCTGCACAGATAGCTACTCACCAGCAGGCAAAAGGGTTTCACAGCCTGAAATGTGAGCTGCATTTGGGCTAGCAGACACGACCTCAATGAAACCTTGCATGTAAATGTGTAAAGGATGTGAGAATGTAAATCTGAATCTCAGTTCCACAGTGTACACTTAAGGGCTGGACGCTTACGTAATTAACTGCTTAAGATTTAGTACCGTGATGTGTAAGAAACTCTAGTCACAGATGGGAGATAGAAGCAAAGGAGGAATTACTACTCAAATGGGGATATTTACAGCTGTGAGCTCCGAGGACCAGAGCTAGGGCTGGCAGTGTTTGATATTCTGCTATTGACCTGTAAAAAAGAGTAAAGGGTAGGATATCAAAATCTGCTGATAATAGAGGATTATTTAGGTCAATCCAGATGAGAGAGGAATATAAAGCAAGAAAAAGGAAGAAAAAATAAAACAATAACCTCAAACTAGAAAATTAGGTAACTAGGCAACATGAAATTCAATATGGGAAAGTACAAGATAATCTATATTTAAAAATACAATTTGACATATCCTGCACACAGAGATTTAGAAGGAAAGATCGAGTCATCACTGAGGACATCTGTTGTGTACTCAGCTAGGTAAATAAGATATTAGATTGTAATAGTAGGAGATGGGAAATAAGATGAACAGCATTACAATGTTGCAGAAAGATAAGTGGTAGGTACTCATAACACTCATATTCATCTAAAAGAAACATAATAGGTACAGCCAGGTAATAAAAGAATCAGAATCTGTGAATTTTTTGAAGAGACATTGAACAGGCAGTTATAAAATTATATTATGTAGGCGAAAAGGATGTTCCATTTGCTTTTTCACACTAAAGCAAGGACAACAAGCCACCCTACGGGGCATTGGCAGGAGGTAATTACACGATCTTCCCAGTGGAAAGATGAATCTTCCATTTTGTATCACACACCACAAACCCTGGCAGCAGCTCGACGTCAAACACCTATAACAGCGTTCATAAAAGGTACATCGGCAACTCTACTAGGAGTCTTCTTGGGTTCAGTTTCAGTAACTAAAGCAGCAGCGCAACAGGTTTTACTGCAAACGCCTCCCAAGTATTGTCAAGAGCAGAACCATATTGCTCTGAAACCCTTGCATATATAGTGCACAAATCCGTTACAAATGAGGAACCAGAGCATTCCCTGGGCTGGCATGCTGTTAGCAATAGAGCTTCTGCTACACTGATCACAAAACATCCTGGAACAAACTCTGAGGCGACCTGCTAGAAACAGTAAAGCAGAAAATGGAAGAGACAACTGTTTTAATTTGCAGGTATAGTACCTACATTGGCCCTAGAAGATAAAGCGTTAGGAGATCCTTGCTTCCCCAATCTGTTCTGGCTTTTACATACTCTGACTGTGGAAGGATACTAAAAGAAATAAAAGAAATACCATTAAAATTATACAGCCTGTCTTTGTAGTGCACAGCGTTTGGGGGGGGGGGGTGTTAAGAGGCCCATAGTAAAAATGACTGCAGTTTCACTTTATTTTCAGCCACATATAATTAGTAAAATCCAGATTAATTTCTCATAGTTAGCTATCATTTCTACACAGTTCTGGACATATAATTAAACTTCCACATTGCTTCACTTCTTCTTTAAAGCATTCTCCCTACATAAGCAAGGGTTGTCCAGAAAACAACTCTGAACGCAAAGGTCATCAAGGTGCTTCACCTGCAGCCTCCACCATTGTTTCAATCAGGATTATCATTTCACTCTTAATTCTACTTCTCACCCACCACGGATGAAGCACGACCACCCCCCATTCGGTTCCGATGTGCGTGGGTGGACGATTGCCCCTCTGGCCCAAGCTGACTCTCAGTCTGTGGAGCCTGTGCAGGGTAATATTCTGCTTTATTACAGCCTACAAATAGGCCTGTGGAGCCTCACAGCCCAGCCACAGCACAATGAGGAGTACAGTGAGATTTTCCTCATTTCTGGTAATGCCTCACCTGAGGCATGAAGTGTGCAAAGTGTGCGTTACAGAGCTAACATGTCTCCACATCTGTTTTTAAACTTGTATTCAATTAAATCACCTGACAGAAAAAACAATATTTTACATCTTCTCTGTGTTGTCCAGCAGCACAGGAGCATCCCAGCTGCAGTCTGGTTGAATCGGTTGCTTTTCTGGCCTCTGACTAGCACCACATCACCTCAGAGTTCCCCGTCCAGATTCAAACAAGTGTTGACACTCAGCGTAGCGCTTACAAATGTTTGTACTAAAATCTCAAATGTTGGCCCCAAGTATAGGCTCGATGAACTTTTCACTTTTGGGCTGTGGAGCTCCATGACAGATGGGAGAATGTGAATATGAACACATTTACATGTATTTTAAGCCCATCTTGTTTTGACAGGCTCATGGAAAGGAGCACCATGTGCACAGAATAAGGCTCAGAAGTTTACCTCAACACTGCCCTGAATCAGGCTATAATTAGGAAAGAATTAGAATATTTACATGGCCATAAAGGATACGCACGCTATGTCCAAGACAATATTTTTTTCCTCAACAATTGTTTGCTACTGCAGTATAATTAAAATTATGATCCTGTTCCTACTGAAGCCAGTGACAAAATCCCCCCCCCCCTCAGTGGGCACAATAAAATAAATGACATTGTATTACGAACGTAACAGCCCCACAGAATGGGAAGGAGAGTGCACCCCCGTGACACAGACACTGTCAGGCTATGCAGACCTGTCCACTCCGAGCTCTGCGTGCCCTTTCCACAACACTATTCTCAGCTGCCCTGGCAGTGGGCAACTTCAGGGCAGTCCCTATGCACCGCTCTGCCTTTGCGCCTTTGCTTTTGCTAAAACTGCTCAGCTGTTTGGGGGAGGGGCTAGAAAATTCATTTTAGCAGCAAAATATACCAAAAAACCCTGTCTTCAATGAACTTTCAGAGAAGGTTGTGGGTCCCAGTACAGAGTGGTGTGTTACCGCCGCCCAACGCAGCAGCACCATATTCCCTGCTTAGATTCAGACTTCCCTTGCACAAACTGCATCAGGCAGGGCGAGGCCAGGCGTTAGGACTGAAACAACGAGGTGTCTTGGCCCTTCCATTTAATGAGAATAGTTTACTTTTTATTTAATTTCTGTATTGAAATCACACAGTTTCTTCTTTCTTGCTTTGTGTAAAAGTCAGCGGGACAGGACAGACGTCCTGGTAAGACAGCCTGGGAGCAGACCTGCCTGGGCAAGGAGGAGAGGAAAAGGAGCTCAGGGATGAGGGAAAGGGGGCCGGGAGGGGAGGCATCAGCAGCGGGGCAGCAAAAGCTTGGCAGAGGGGAGCAGGCACAGGCCAGGCGGAGCAGCTGGGTGATGCTGATGGGCGGGCACAGGAGATGCACTGCATCCCACAGAGACCGATTTCAGAACCCAGGCAGAGACCCGGCTGGGGAATACAAGCGGAGCTGGCAAGACAAAACTGCAGACTATATGGAAGAAAGAGTAGAGGTGCAGGTTTCCATGGTGCAGCAGGCACAGCAAAGTTTATTTGCTTTTCCAAACACACTCTGGGCCTGGACGGGTTACAGCCCCGCTGCCTTGCTGCTCTTCTGCCTGCAAAACGCAGGAGCCCAACACATCTCTGCCACTCCTGTGCTGATGCACACACAGGTTGGCAACTTCTGCTCCTGCCCTCGGGGGATGTCAGCTCACCCTACCGTGTCCTGCGCAGCGAACAGGAAGTTTGAGCTGGGCTGATTACCCGTGCAGCAGCAAAGTCACAGCCCCTAAAGATATTGCTGAGCTTTTTGTTTACTTTTTAAAAACCTATTAAAAGGTACATGGAAAACATATATTCAGTTGTAGCATCTTAACTTTAATATTTGATTTTGAAATGTTCTTATTCTTAAAATACAAACCTGCAATTCACAAGTAAAGTGACCACAAATTAAACGTCCATGTATATATTTGGAATAATAGCCAAAGATTATTTTTCTGTCCAGATAATACATACCTTAGCAGCATTTCAACAAAACCAGAATTTCTTTCAGATGTCAAATGCTACATTTTAATGGTGATCAGTGAATGCTCTTGTGTCCCTGTTGTAAGGAAACCTAGCTGGCTTTCCTCCAACAACCGTACCTCCCTCCTCCCCACATAAACTTGTTCTCTGGATTTGACACCCAGTTCTGTAGACTTAAGAAGATGAAAAAGCTTCAGAAAGCAAACAATCTTTGATTGTGCATCTGAACCACTGAAACACGATATAGAAGCAAGTATAAATAAAGCTGTTACAACTCCAGCAAATAAACAACAGTGCAAAGCCTGGAAAAGTACCAGGCCTTAGCTACAGAGATATTTATAAATGCGAGGAAAGCAGAATAGACTTGGGACACTAAGAGAGGCTGCTCAAACAGAAAATCATTAGCTGCTTTACTGCAAGGTATACATAAGCAGTGGAGGAAGCAATGCACCCGGCTACCCACCACCTCACCGTTCAATCTGCGAGAGGAAAACAAGCAGAATTTCCCTTTCCATCAAGAAGAAAGCTTTCCAGTAATGCTGGCCACCTCCTTCTCAGCAGATCCGCTCCGTGGGCCACTGCCCTTCCTGTTCCCCACCCTGGCAGGTATGGGCTTCCCTGACCTGCGGTACTAACACCCATGCCAGGGGATATGGGAAGATGCAGCACTGCATCCAGAACAAGTCTCCCTTCAGAGAGGGAAGGGGCTACCGCTGTGATTTGCCCAGCATTTGCCTTAGAAAAGCCATGCAACCCCAAGCCTCGCAAGACAGGAATATAACTGTACACTACAGACTGAATTAAACTTACAATATACTTTAATGAGATTTAAAAATCATTTCAGACAAGAAATGCACTCAAGAAGGATTCTGGACAGGCTTTCCTCACCTTTGCTTCAACTCCAGCAGCGCAGCATCTCCCGGCTTGTCACAGCTCCAGCTCCGAGGGGGCTGTGACTCAGCAAAGGGAGCTGCTTTTTATTTTTCAGATGGAACTTACCAAACCGTGCCAATATTACGGGGAGGATCTGCTTCCTGGATCCACTTCTCTGCTGGCCTCTCCTGAGATATTTCCACTGAACCCTCCCCATCTGGTTACGTTATGACAACAGGAAACAGTTTCTTTTGGGAAAAAATCAAATGCAAGCCTGCATGGGAATTAGGCTGAGCAAGAAAGAAAAAATTCCCAACCTCTATCTCCACTATATTTAAAAGAAAAGGTGGCGTCTTATTATTAGCCTAGGAGTTATGCTGCTCCTAGTCAGACATCCTTAGATATGCAAGCATCTGCGATGCAGCTGAAGCTCGGCGGAAGGACAGCCTCCTGCCTGAGAAGCCCCCAGGCAGGCGGGCAGAGGTGGGAAGCACCCTAAGAGTGAGGGAGCTGCCTCCGTTCCTGCCCTGTCATCTCTGCCCTCTGAAAGCGTCCCTCTGGCCCTTCCACAGACACAGATCAGCTGGAGGGTCGGTGGTCACCTCATACCTCGCAGGTGGGCTGGGCACAAGCCCTGGCATACAGCGGGGCAATGGGGTGCATGGGGAAAGAGCTCTTCACCCCAACCACAGCCCCTGCTCGTGGGCCAGACCCCGCTGCCTCCCTCTGCTCTGCACTGACCAAACCACGGAGAAACCGCGCATGGAAATCTCTGCGTAGGATTTCAGGCGAGTTGTGCAGACTGAGATCACTCTCCGTTAGGCTGAGCCTATGTAAGGCAGCAGTAGCTTGGCAGTGCTGCAGGTACAGGGTGTACTGCCCTGGCTGTGCAACCTGCAGCTCTCCCTGTTAAGAAACTGTGAACTCCAACAGCCCAGGAACAAAAAAGCTAGTTAACATTTTAAAATCCCAAGCCTATTCCAATATAAAATCCCATCTACTGCACTAACCTAAGCAGCCTAGCTTGTCATGAGGCAACACATGGCAACACGCATTCAGGTATGATGGACTGTCTCCAGAAATGCTGAACATCCACAGCTCCAGGCCAGCTCCAGTGCCAGCTGTTCATCAGGTCTGAGACACAAACCCGATAACCACCCATCTCATATTCGTTTTCCTCTCCCTCGATGGTCCCTGCCAAGAGGATGCTGCTGTATGGGATGCATAGGGCTCCCCTGAGCCTCATAAACCCATGGCAGCTCCCCAGCAGGATCTGGGGTGCTCCCAGTGCCACTGTATCAATCCTACAAGATTATTTTCCCTATCTAAGATGTCCCAGTTCTCCATTACACCAGATAATAGAGAACTGACTGACTCTTTTTCTTCCCCAGGGTTATTTTCCAATGGTTTCTTTACTATCTCACTTTAAAACGTAGATAAGAAAGATGTTGTCACTGCCACTATAAACTCTGTTTGCCGATAACTCGCAAAACCAAGTGCAAGACAAAGCAAAGGCTTCAGGTCCAGCCCCGTTCAGCTCTGGGTGTTGCAGGCAGGGGATCACTGCCAGGTTTTGCGGACGATGCTCAGCGCAGGAAGATTGGGAAGTGCTCGTGGGGCATGGGTGCCCGCAGCCCGAGCCCTGCTTCCACCACTACCAGGGGGAGCCCTGTCCCTGTCCATTCCCTGAGACCTGGCCCTTGGAATTTAAAACCATGAGTAAGTGCAATCCTTCAGATGAACGATTAGCCCGTTACTATGGAGAATGAAAGCTGAAAGTTTACTTTCAGAAGCATCTAACCAAGAAGTGCTTGAGAGTTCAGCCTGTGACAAATTAGCAAACATGTACTTTAATTACCTAAAGTCTTTCCCTTCAATTTTTTAATTAGAAGCAAGAATGTGGATATCATTTACATACAAGGATTTTCCTGTTTTTCTTCCACTACTATTACAACTGAATCCCAGTCATACCCTGCAAATTTTCACGGATTTAATGAAGTCCTCAGGGTTACAAAACTTCTGACCATCAGGCTTTTGAGATACAGGGTACTCCAGCAGCAGTCAAAAATTGGTGCAGAAAAGATAAGTATACAATTTTTACATCTATCCACAGCCATAGATCTATTTAAATCATTAAAATACTAAAGATCATCAGCTATAGTTTGGCAGATGTTTACCAGTGAGAACTTCAAGTATTTCTTCTAATAAAGGGCCTTGACTCCATATGTTCTATGGGATAGCCCATGGTTGAGGGATGTGCGGTAAAAAGCAGCAACAAGGAAAACTTCACAACCCCCCTCCCCGAGACCTCTGGATTTCCAAAAGCCTTCTGCTGCTGCCTGGGGGCTGGGCCCTGCCTGCTGCCGGGGTTGAGTATTTCCAAAGTTGGCACCTTCTCCCCGTGACCCACATCCAACACTGAGTCAGAGATGACGCACCAGTGCCACAGGGCACGGAGACAGACAAGGCGGGCAGCAGGAAGCCTTTGAGGAGCACCTGTCCACGGAGAACACCAAAAACCACACACAGCTGTACAGGTCTTGTACTTACGAGTGTCATTTTGCAACGAGAAAAACAAGAGGTGCCTGTTGGCGATGACAGGACCTTACTGGGAGGGGAAGTGCTGGCTGGGAGTGCCATGCTGCAGAGCCTGTGCCACGCACCCAGTGCCGCACGGGGCAGGCTGCAATGCAGGCAGTGTCACCCACTGTCTTCAGTGGATATAACACCTGCCTACAGCCACAGTAAATCTTCTACTGGTTCTGACACCAACATCTATAGATCTAAACAACTGCAGATAGAAATGCTGGCCCAGAACTGATGCAGTCACCAGTGTAAAATGAGAAATAAAAGGTATAGTTGAGAGCTTTAGAATGGATTAAATGGGTGAATGAATAAGAAAACAGAAGAATAAAATTTTCATGGTATGCAGGAGACCATAAGGTGAATATTTGGGGAAAAAAAAAATCAATATTAGCCTGAAGCACTACAGAATCACAATTTAAAATAGCAAGATTTGAAACCACCAAGGACACTGCACAAGCTCTCCGGGCAGCCTGTTCTGCCCTGCTCGGCTGTCCTCCCGCTGCAAAAGTTTCTGCTCGCAGCTGGTCAATACATTGGCCTTCCTTCAAAGCAGTGGGAGACACCAGTCTGAACCCTCCCACAAGGAGGGAATCCCACCAGATCCACCCTAATCATACACTAACTACGGTAATGTCTCTGAAAGGGGGGAGAAAAATGGGAGGAAAAGCTGTAACATGTCTATTTCTTCCTCATTGATTTTGTGTGCAGTCTGGTTCCTGATTTCCGCTGCCTTGGCTTTGTTATAATATCCTTAAAATGGAAATAAAATATCTTGTTTTGAGCTAAGTAGACATTTTCTGTGATCAAAGTTTGCCTTGTCTCACCCTTCTGTTCCTGCTTCTCTTTACAGCACAAGTTAAGGCGAAAAAAAGTTGTTTTGGTTTGACCCACACTTTGACAACTTTTTAGCATACAGCCATATGAAAGGAAAAAGAAAACAAGTTTTATCACAGGCCTTTGCAAACACAAGTATTTGTGCCTTACTGCCAGTTGGGAATTTCTATTTCTTCTTTCCCCACCTCATACTTCAGATCCCAGGATGCAAATAGACCCCATCCTTCCCCACCGGACGAGAATCCACCGCATGCGCCATGTTCCTCCCCAGTGGAATTATTTGGAAGACACAGCTCAGCTGATGTGATCTGCAAGGGCTGAGCAAGACTCGCTCAATCCATTTGCAGCGATATCATCACTCTCGCTAACTGGATTTAAAGAAAAGATTACTTTCTTCACTGGCAAACGGGCTTGTAGCCAACAAGATTTTGAAAACAAATGTGTACTCAGGAACAACTTACCCACGCAGCAGCTTTAAAAAAGCCCAAGCCCAGCAGAACACTTGAATCCCTCCCGATGGGAGCAGCTGCAGTTGCTATGGAGCCCAGGCTGTCCGCGCAGCCGTGCCCTTGATGTGCTTTGCTTTATTTCAGACCAGCTTCTGCCTGTCTTGTAGCAGACTGTGACTGCATCCCTGCCCTGTGCTTTCTCTTTTCGTATTCTCTCTTCTTCTCAAAAAAAAAAAAAAAAAAAAAAAACCAAAAAAAAACCACCAACCAAAAAAACCCAGAAGGGTAATAACTCTGCTGCAGATCAGTAAATTATGTTTACAGTACAATCTCAAAGGGCCATAGGCAAAAGGCAATATCTGAAGCACACTGCTACTGTGATGAACTTTGCTGACTGAAGAATTTTTATGATGGATTTATTTCTCAATCATTTTAGTCAAAATATTAAGATAAAAAATTTGTGATGATGATGTCAAAAATTAAACTGTTTTAGAATGACATTTGAATTTTTAGAATTGCTTACATGTAATCAAAAACAAGAGTTTAAAAGCCCTATTTTAAAACATTTTCTTCCAAGAAGCATGCATTTGTGTCAGGTGATAAGTTTTTATTCTATCTGGGAGGGCTTAAAGGGAGAAAGAAGTTTCCCAATAAGGAAAAACATTTCTGAGATGTTTCAGCTGGGCCAGTGCACGAACTAAGCCAATATGGATTTCACTATCAGGTGTTAGTATAGGCTATCCTTCTATGGAAAAACCAAAATCTCAAAGGAATCTAGACAAAAATCCAACCTGATCCCAGCAGGTCTGCAAGACCAGTTGGATCCTGGTGCTGCAGCCGACACAGAGCAGCAGAGGTATGGGCACACCACCACACGAACGATGCCATCTCCTCCTGCGTGGCAGCAGCTTGCATCCAAGGAGCTCAAGGTTAGGAGCAAATCTACAAAGCAGTAGACAGAACAGTCTACATGCAATTTGCGCTTTATTTCTTTTTTAAAGAAACACAAAAAACTCAACGGTTGCCTAAAACCCAGGCGGGACAAGGAATGGATCTCTTCCTGCTCTAACTTAGTCAGCTCCAGCAAATGGATTCAAAGAAGGGTTTGGAGAGGAAAGCTTCTTACTCAACCAGGAAGCAAGATGATTTTTTTCCTGCTATTGCCAAAGAGAAGGTACCCATAAATTTTGTTATTCTTTGTCCGTTATCATCTCTGATGACATAGCAGCATATGCTAAAAATAAATTTTCATGCTTCATCTTCAAAGTAGATGTGGTACAATGCTTAAAAAAAAAACCCCACCCCAAAACCTATATCCCAGAGAGAATATTACAAATATTTCAGAACCCAAATTAAACTTTATGAAGAGGTACTGTAAGCCTGCCAAATGTGATCTTTTACATACAGCTTTCACTCTGTAATCTCCTTTCTAGCCCTCTTCTCATGAATGAGACAGCAATTAAGACAGTCACACATTTCTGAAAAGCAGTCTAACATAAAGTGCTTATGATTTACTGCACAAAGGCATTTTTGGAAAACAATGACCTAAAACTGTTATGAGTTGTAGAGGAAATGAAGCAATATTCTGATCTCCAGGGGCAAGTTGGGGCCATTCAGGTTTCCACTTCCTTCATAGCTCTGGTGTTTAATACAGACTTTAGAGACAGGCGGTAGGCAAGACACAATCCAAATCCAGAAACCAGTTTGAACTTCTGTATGAAAACACAACAGTAACGAGATAACTGTATTTTCGTAACAAATAACTGCTACTAATCCCACCTGCATGAGTGATGGCCTAAATTTAGATGTAATAAAACTGATTTTGGCCGTAACTAACATGAAATAATGTCTCAAAATTTTGACTCAAAGTGAGTCAAGCTAGTGCTTGGAATCCAAAACTCCAAGGAAACTTGAGGGACTTAAGCTTGCACTTATGTTACTTTAAGTAGATGAATCGCATTAATATGAAATAAGCATGCATGAAATGATGTTCATAATCATAACCTTGAGCTAGTGAACCAAAGCTAAGTTTTATGAAAAGTCATTGACAAACAAAAGTTGTCTTTTTTTAAGATAGCATCCAAGGTCCTGCACGCTATCACCTATTGCTCCTGAAGCGCTCACCTGGGGAGAGGGGTCTGTTGCCTATTTTCCATGTGAGGAAACATCCCCATTTACATCAGTGAATGTAACCAATGTGTATGTCTAGGTCCTTTGGGCAAAATAGTAATTATTGCTCTTNTGTGTCTATGCATATATATATATATATAAAAATATACATTAAAATAATTGGGGTTTGTTATGGCATTACTTAATGAATCGATCACAGCAATCTGAAACATACAGGTCATTCCCAGTACTAAACACCTTAGCATATTATCCAAGCACTAAAGATTATTTTTACAAGAAGCTCAAAGGGCAAAATCTTCCCAGGTACCCACGGGAATTATGCCTTGAGGCTACTTCTACATTTGTTTACGTGGCTAGAAGTAGGTTCTGATCTACAATTTTAAATATCCAGTTGCTTTGTTCAAAATTAACTCTTTAATTAATTAGTTACGTGCTCAGCCTATGCAGCTCAAAGAGCAGTGTTGGATGGCCACAGTGCCAAGGCAAGCCTGAGATAGTAAAGCTTACACAACCCAATTATCAGTCGATGGCTCATCCTGCTGGTAACTGCATTGAACATGCAATGCAGGCGCATGCTCAGCAGCGTGGCAGCAGGCTTCGTGCTGCAAGTCACTAACAGTAAGAGGCGATAAACAAGAGCTGAGAGGCCGTCAGCAGCTTCAGTGCAAAGTCAGTCAGCAAGTTCGTGCCACTGCTGAAACAGACAAAGCCCAGCACTGGGAGCGGCTGGAGTTACCTGTTTGGGGGTATGCAGAGGTGGCCATTTTGGCATGTGCTTACACATCCTGGGTTATTCAAGAAAGTGCTACTGAAAATGCCTGCCCCACCTCTAAACTGTTACGTCCATACGTGACACGATGTGCCTCGAGCCGAAAGTACATACACCGGGACTGCAACACAGGGGTTAAAGTGATAATAAACAGAGAGAAGATACTTCCAATGCTCTTCAATCACACCCAGAGTTACTGTATACATTCCTAGAAACAGCGGTATTTAAAGAAGTGATAAAGAGATAATGGAGGCTAAGGCAAATAAAAAGATAAGACGTTAAGCCAGAGGGTTGGCTGGAGGCAGGACCAATGTACTTCACAATTTTCAGGAGAGTTTTTATTAGTAACTGAATTATCTGGTTTCATTTAGTGCTGGTATACAGTAAGATCTTCAAACTCTGTTCCAAAGGTGCATCTGTTGTTTTAACAAATCCTTTCATCTTTCGCTCCCTATCTTTCACTCATAATTTGGAGATCTACGTGTACATCCATTTCCATGCAGACATTCCTTCCCAGGAGGTACATCTACTCTTGAGCTGACTAACACTACTCGATACCACTGTTTGTTGATTGACAGAGAAATATTAGCAGAAGAAAAATATTCATGCCTGTATAATATTCTTCAGTGTCAAATGCAGTTGTTAAGTGACTTATTTTTAAATAACAGTAACAATATTTTTAGCAGAAGCACCTATTTTTCTTTAGTTTCACGTTTATTCATAACACTGAGTTAATCAACAACTTTTCCCCCCTCACATAACTGTTGCTGCTCTTACAGTAAAATACATCCAAACATTTCTGACCGCATCAGGGGGATGGAAAGCAGTTACTATGTTGAGATGGACAACTAAACCAGACCTGTTACTGATGCCCAGCCCCTTGCCAATACCAATAAATAGGCCAATGCCAATGAATAAGCATCTTGCTTGCTGGGAGACATTTTGGATTTTTCAAAAGCACACAGTGCTGGCGTAAATCTGCTCCTGTTGAGTATCTCGGCTCTCCAGCCTCTAGCTTTAGCTGATGGAAGAAATTTCTTACAACTTTCTTCCGCATGAACTCTGTACACACAGAAAATGCCCAACTTCTTATCTAGGAAAGGGAATGCATCGTGGGCCATGGAGATGATTTGCTCTCCACTCCTGGTGTTCCTCATGAGAGGTTGCTAGAGACATTGGAGAGCAAATACAAGCCATGCTGTCAGGCCAGGCCCTGTCCCCAAGGCCTACCTCGTTCCCTTGCCACACATACCTCTCTCTAGTGCCAGATATAGATGGTGATAATGGAGTGAAAACAGAAAAAAAGTATAACACCTACAGTTTCCTTCTCCCAAGCAAAATCCAGACTTTCCATCGAGATTATGGAGTCTCAGCTCTCCCAGGCTGTCAATGGCATAGGCTCTACCCAAAGAAGACACCAGCCCAGCAATAGCTGCTCACACCTGCATTGACCAGTGGACCAGGTACAGCATTAACCCATTCTGCCATCCCCAAGGCATTCCTGGGGCTTTCACATGGTAAACCAGTATTCACAGCATAGACGGTGAACAGAAGGGCAATGGGGATTCCTCCACCTTAGCTTAACTTTTGGCAGAAAAAAAAATTTCTCACATTGTATTTCTCATAATGGTATGTATTTTACAAGTAAAGGAAGGAAAAAAGTTTTACGCTAAGAGCTTTTTCCCAATTTTTTACAAGTCCTTTACCGAGCAGCACATTACACAGCAGCAGAGCTCGCTCCAGCTGCCTGCGGGTGTTCTGAGGGTTTTATTCATCTTCCCGCTCTCCTGTGGGTTTGGATGTGCCATCTCTGTCAATACCAAATTGATTCTGGCCATCTACTGCCATCCTGCTGGTTACCTGGCACTTCTGAAGAAAGTCATTTCACACACTTCCCTACTTCAGATTTTCCATTTGAACAAACAAAATAATAATTAAAAAAAAAAAAAACCAAAACAAACTTTGATGGAAAAAGAGCATAGTTATATTTTTCTGCTCCTACTCTTGACAATGACCCTGACACACAAAGTCAGTTACTCTACCAGTCCCCTGCACTGTCTGCTTTGCCTGTCTCAGCCAGTTCAGACATCCTTACCCACCACTTAATTCACGTGGGACAGCTCCAGGAGTGTATCAAGCATTCCTCTCTTTTCCATTCCTCTTCAAATCTGTGGTAACTCCCATTTTCTGGGTTGCTTGCTTCTCCACTATGTTTTCGCTTAATTTGTGATTATGAAGTCTTATCAGGCCAAAACCATAAGCCAGTCTTAAGCGACACACAGATATTTAAGGGGGAGGGAGTGGGAAATCCCAAACCAAAGAAAACAACAAAATTGCCTCTATTTAGGAAGACCTGCCTGGCAGAGCTCCCTCAGACACCCCTGCCAGGCTCTGCCTAAAACCAGGTCAGCACTTTTCAGCCTGCTGAGCTAATTGACAGCATAATGAGGGGCACCTGTGGGCAAACAACTAGTTTTTTAACTCCTGCTAAGCTTGAATGTATCCCCAGGGCAGTTACACATAATGAGATTTCCCTTCCACTACAAGCTTGGAAACCAGCAAAGTCCAAAGCTTTGGCAGTGATAGTTTTGTCCCTATAAATCACATAAACAGGTATGAGCAATATGTGGCATTGGAATTTCTGCATGTGCAAATCCAGGAACCAGCCACGCATTCAGGAAAGCTCGGGAAAAGGAGAGAAAACTAAACCAAAATACCTCCCTTTGTTTCAACACCTTGTTTTGATTTTTCCCTAACTATGCTGCTAAATGTTGCTATCTGTGATCTCAAGAGATAAAAATCAGCTTTTACTATACTTTTTAAAGTGAACTAGTCTTTCTCAATGCCTAACCCATGGTCATTTGAGCTGTTCAACAGTGAATGCCAAATGAATTTACAGTCTATATTATGGAGCAGGAAAAAAATAAGCTGGGAGGTGAAAAGGATAAGAAGCAGAACAGCCCAGCATCTGACGGGTTAATAAGCGCAGCGAGCCTCTCCCTGCCCCCTTCACAACCTCTGTGGGCAAACCTGAACAGCACCTGATAAAGCTTTGCATAAAATACTGAGAAAAAGGAAGATACAAGTAAAAGGTGAAAGTGTCAAAACATATAATGAATCCTTCTGCAAGCAACATAAATAATAAATCAGCCACCACGGCGTGACAAGACTGCCTTAGCCCTCCAGGTCCAGAACCTGCAGGCAGCCACCTGAGCGAAGGGACGTCTCCCGCGGCCCCCGGCAGCGCTCTGAGTTATGGCCATTGCGAGCCAACGTCTCTGTGGAAATACCAGATGTTTTTTTACACAAACAAAGCCCATAATGCTTCCTTCAATGACAACTGGTAAAATAGGTAGCTTATGCAGTGAAAAGTTGTGATCCACCAGTAAAGTAAGTTTTTAAGGAGCCATTCAAAACACTGGAAATCCCAAAACTGCTTTGATTGGCAAGAAAAGGCTTTTAACAACTGCAAGCGTTATCTGAGAGAAAATGGATTAATATTGACCGTTAAGTCAGTGTGTTTTCCTCTTACTTATTATTACTACAGAGCAAGCTAATAAATCTTCCTTTAAGACCCTTTGCATTTTTACTTTGCTAACTCCATGCAAATATTTCCTTTGCCTGTAGCTTCCTCTGACTTTGCTTTGAATGCAAACTAGAGATCTTGAAACTTCCAGTGATCATCACACAAGTCACAGCAGCAAGACCTGACTCACTCTCACATAACGTTTACCGCCAGCAAGCTTCAACGTGCTCAGTGTATTACCCCCGTTTTCCAGACAGGGAAAGGCTTTGTGGAAAGTGGGTGGAAGAGCTGAGCAATGAGCGAGGTTGCCTGCACTCCTGGCACCTGCGTGTTCACAGCCACGTACTCCGCGCTCTGCCTCATTCTCCCTTAAACACTAATGTGTACTCCAACCATTTTTTGTTGAACGGAACCATACGTACAATCTGCCTTCCCATCCAACGCAAAAAGCATTTCCAGAGAAATATTCTTGGGATAATTTTGCCTTTCCTAGCATGCAAGAAGTAATTAGACAGTAATGGAATAATGAGTTGTGATTAATCATTTTCTTTTGCTAACAACACAAGCAACATGTATAGATAAAAATGCCAACAAGCAGCTCACAAATCACTATGAATATCTACTGCTATGGACCAAATACTTGGTACTTGCTAGCTGTCTTTGAACCAGGGCAAAATTCAGATATCACATTGCAGTACACAAATCTCTGGAATTCTCCAAAATGACAAAGGCTGTGGCTATAAATTACTGTCTACTTCAACATACAAACATGATCATATCAACTACACTTAGGGAACTTTTTTTCCTATTTATGTGAAAATCTGAAACTTAGCCTTTGAGGTAAAGAAAAATCTGTGTTTTGGATGGTTATATTAGATTTCTACTATGCCTTCAAGTTTCTCATTAACTTTCTTTAACAATATTTCTTTTCAGATAGAGTAAGAAAATATCACATACAAGAAATAACCCTGTATCTATAAAAAGCCAACATTATGGAACATTTTGATGGAACTTCAAAATCTAGTGTTATCCTGTGGTGTAAGCACCAGTTACTTTTTGGAAAACGCCTTCTGATATAGTTTTATCCGAAAGGAATCCAGATTGTGGATGCTGAGACCATACCATCATGCAAACCAAAGTGCAAATGGGTATCAGCAAGAAATTTGCTTTAAAAGCACTGTCCTCATCCAAACTAGACACATTCTTATTATAAACCATGGCTAGAATTCATTTGTTATGGAGGCAGATAGAAAGTAATCCAATATCAGATGAATCAAATCATGATTTTAGTATAGAATTAGTTAAAATGCAAAATGTAACAAAAACTTTTCAGGAGGGCCATGGGAATATTAGTGTAAGAGTCCTACTAGAAGCTAGTGCAAATCAATAAATCTTCAGACACTTTAGATATTTAGCAGAGTTGTCCCTCTGGGCATATCCTGAGTCCCTGAAGTCAGTAAGATTTCCGACATTGACTCGGTGGCATCAGAATCAGGCCTTTTGTGTGCAATTCCCTCTTTAAATAAACACCATTAATATGGAGTTTGTTTCAGATTTACAACCCAGTAAAATATAGTATGTGCCATCTGGAGTTCATTAATGCTGTCCTTTACCTACGGTACGTGCCAGGGGACACATCTATTATGCAGCTAAGGGTCATGCAAGACAAAACAGAGCAGTCAGCAAAAAGATAAGAAGTCTGTTTGGTATTAAAAGCCCAAGTTGAATCAATTCCATTTATATGGATTTTCAAAGGGTTGAAATAGAGAAAACAGGATTGCTACAGACTGGTGGCCTGTCTGAACAGCATCTCACACCACAGCAGTCTTGCACAGCTAACAGTTTGCTCTGCAATCAATACCAACCTACTTCCAGCGGAATAAATGCTGGCTATGAACTATGACAAAATCAGCCTTGTGCAATATCCAGCATCATTTGGGCAGCAGCTTTCCAGACCAGGTGCACGTTTCAGTTAGTCCTGGGACACCTCATCCCAGTTAGTCTGGGAAAGCTCAGGGGGCATCACCCTTCCTTGAAACCCAGACCCGCAGCCAGCCTCACCAAGCAGCCAGGCCTCCCAGCTGCGTTACGAAATGGCAGCTGAGCCTGGAACCAACAACAGGAGAAAACAAGAACCCAGAAACATTAGTTAAAAGGATAGAAAATACACATTCTGCATCTAAACTGACTCTTCATCTGAGCCCCATGAAAAATAAGGTTCCTGTTTGCACATGACCTTGTCAAGGTCAAACGACTGTGGCACGGGTGGAATAACTCGAAAAAGCAGCACAACAGGATATCTGTTGGGCTTAAAGAAAGACAACACTCCGCACCCTGCCTCTTGTGTGTGTGTGTTTGAGGAAACAAATTTTGTCCTCCAGACATTTTCTCAAGCCTTTGCGAACTATTTGTCCTCAGACACTGTCTCTGCTTTTATGGACTACAAAAGGGAGGGTCATGCTGGAGGATATAGGAAGCTACACAGATGGAATTTATTGAACCTACATCTTGATTCTGCATCATCAGTGAATAACAAAACCCTAATCACATGTTCCTGGAAATAATGATTTGTGGACTTGCATAGAACTGAAGAGGTTTTTAAAAATGTACAAGGATGTCATTCTCCATTAGAACAATTTCTACCGAACTATATTAAATTCCTGAGATCTTTTGGGGTTTTAGGTCTACTTGACTACAGAGCACTTGGCTGTAAGCGCCAGAGGAAAATCAGAGAATTACCTTTCTAGGTTAGATGACTGGTAGAAATTGCTTAGTATTTTGCCACCAATAATAACCAACACTTGATGCTGTAGGAACAAGAAAGCTCCCCTTTTCCTTCATGTGTAGATAAATGCTACTAGCCAGTTATGGTCAAATAAAGACAGGATTACAGGAATGATTTAATTTGGAAGTCTGAAGTATCGGCTAATATTTGGCTGCTTTTACCATAACAGATATTAGTACAAATGCTGTTATCTGTCTTAAAATTACTCAGTCCCGTTAGAGTCTCACAACCCGAGTAGCTGGATGGAATAACTTTGTGTTCAAATCCTACATCCCAGTCAATTGGTTTGCGTAAAATTTTTAGAACCTTCTTTTTTTTTAATTTTTCCATTTAAGCTGAACCCCTGCTGTTGATTATACATGAAGAGCTGCACCGGAGAAGGTAATAAACTTAGAAGACAGATGTTTCAAAGGAAAGTGTTAACAAAGATCATTATTTAAAGGCCTTCACTTGTTAACATTCATTTGCTCACACTATTTTGAATTTCAGCTATCTGCAATAAAAGGTAATATTTCAGAGATGCGTTTTGGAAAAAAAAAAGAAGTGAAGCAAAGTTTTATTCTTCATATAAATTGACAGTGCACTTGGAAACTTTCTGAAACGTCACCAAGTAGGAGGTGTTGACAACTGTCACTTTCAGAGCGCATAATAAGGGAAAGATTTATAGGCACACAGTTCCACAAATATGTTCAAGACTAGAATTTTTCAAGATAACCAATGGGCCTTAAGCACATTCTTAAAAGTCATCCTTTTGGATGGGGTGCTATTTTTTCCATCAGGGCCCTAGTGACAAATGCAACTCCCTCTAGTCAAGGCGTTCTTGTATCCTCATACCAGTGTCTTTTGCCTTTTAATTCACCACTACAAAAGCTAAACTTTCTACCAGTCTGATATTTCCAGGTGAAGAACAAGCAGTTACTACTCAGAAAGGTGACACGAGCCAATACAAAATAGACAGAAAGTCCATTGCAAAAGTAAAGTATTAAGACAGCCCCTACACCAAACTTCCCATTTCTGAGCATACTTTAAGCATCTACCATGCACTTGAACATACAGAGAAGAGCAGAAGTGTAGAATAGGTGGTAGGTTAAGGTTGCTGTATGTCAGCTGAGAGCTGCGAGCCTAGACTGACAGCAGTGAATGTCTCCTGCCAGTAAATTATTATTTTATACTATACACATTTCTCTGGAAGTATCACGATGTGAGAAATAACAGACAAAAGTCAATCTGACTCCAATGTATTTGTTTTCGAATTTCTGTCTGCATTTTAAACAGTGTCAGTAGAGGTGCAGCCATATTGACTGAAAGGAAAAGAAATCTTGATGAGATAAATGACATTTAAAACCACCACGGGAGCAAGCAGCTGGAAAAAAAATGAACTTTCTTTTTTTAATCTAACAGGTTAAACAGCGCAGAATAGGAAGCAGTTCTCAAGGTATGCAGTATATGCATCGGAGTTCAGAAAATAGGAAATGTCCAAATCAGTTACTCAGTGAGCACAGAAACAAGATTACTTTGTTACAGTAATTCATCATAACTTGTATTACCCTGGAACACCAACGTCCACAGCTGCAGAGGACATTTATCAACAATTACAGGCCCTGACATTTCAACTCAATTGTATATGACAGAGACTCTATGAAGATCCTGACGAATAAATGGAGCAGGAAGGCGCAGCCCACTTAACCAATGAAAGGCAGAGGCATTATCTGGCCCTTATGGGCTTGCTGGCATCCTAAAGCAAAGCTGTTGCAAATCAGAGCTATGTTTATTAACCACACCAAAGAGAAACTAGGTATTAAGGGGGGAAAAAAAATCCCAAACATAGAATTTGAAAATGGATTATACAAAGCCCTTAGGTAGTAGATGATTCATGTGTAACATATAGATATATATAAAAAACACATTATGTACATATTTATATATGCATAAACACATATAGGAACTAACCTCACAGGCATGCTCCATCATGACGCACACTGCTTGTCTGCTTTACCTGAGGATAGCACCATTCCTTGTATGCAGTGCACTTCATTTTAAAACCTGTAGGCTGTTCTAGCAGACAGATTTAAAAGGATTTTTATGATTCACGCTGCAAAAGGCTAAAAAAAAATAACCCACCCCTGCTGTGTAAGATTATATTTTCCGTCTCTATCCTCTGAATAGTGGAATCGAATGAGAAATGATTCATCAATCAGCCCAGGGAAACATTTAGAGGACAGAGAAGGAAAAGGGGGGGGAAAAAAAAAAATCAACCATACAGTAAAATCTGCTCACCATGTACACACCCCCAAAGTGAAGAATCAGACCAGCCTAACTGAGGAGAAGCTAAAGATGAATTTCACAAGAAGGCTGCAGTTGCTGGGTGATGCACTGTAAATCCTGCTCCCTCCGGGGAGAATGAGCTCATTGCGAAGATCCAGCAGCCGCCCCTCAGCCATTGCGGTGTCACTGCAGCTTGCAGCTGAGTGCAGGCACGTCATCACACGAGCTCCCTGAAAACTGAAAGCCCTCCCTTTCAGAAATCTAAGTCAAGCATGCTGGTATAAAACCAGCTCACCTCCAACGCAGACTGAGGTCCCCTTGTACCTGGATGCTGCTAGAAGGACTTGCATTTTCAGCTTAATTATTAAGCCAAATATTTAGATCCAGCACAGACTGAATCTGAACTGAGCTCCTCCTGAAGCAGGGGCTAAATTACTGAAAACGGCAGAGAAGATTTGAAGGATATTGGGATTTAAAAATAGCTAGCAGCCTTTGCACTTGCTCCTAGCAAAGGAAATGGAACCAAGTTATATAGAAATCCTTACATGTGTAAGTGCAGGGCCAGGCATTGGAGCTTATCTCATAGGAATGTCATTACTGAATAACCCCCTACTTTGAAATTATGTGGAAATGGTAATACGGTAGAAACAAGGCAGGTGTCTTTACAAACTCCTCTAAGGTATGATTTGAGAATTAAAGCACTGCAGGTATGAAGAGCGTATCTTTAACCCCTAGCTTGTTGTCTCTACTTTTCATAACTCAAAAATTTTTCATTTTCAATATTCAGACTCATGACACTGAAAATTCCTCTTCACATTAGAACTGAATAACAAATACAGATAAAATGAACATGTTTGGTTACAAGAGACTTATAACAGCCCCACACTGCAAAACTATCTAGAAGTAAAGAGGATATGGGGCGTATTTATTTGTTTTTCATATCTTCCTGACAGTGAAGACTGGCAACCGTTCCCAGTGAATGTCAGTGAACTGCTGACAGGCATGACAGAGTGATCTGAGCACAGGACTGGAAGGCAGAAACCTACTATGAAGTATATTCTCAATTTTTAGAAAGGAGGGTGTGGGGTTTTTGTTCTCCTCAAACAACACCTAAATATCTGGAACTTTCAATTTAAAAACCTGGTTTTCCCTGAGTCCAAAGCCCCCGACTCTGTGCAGCACCTGAATGCAAAGCCAAGAAACGTGTGCGGCTTCTAACCAGATTCCTACAAACTTGTTCCCATTTTTGTGCTTAACCACTACTGTATTTCTCATGCCCTCCCCCCCTGCTCTGCAGTTTAATTGTCCTTTGCCAAAGGTACATGTAGTGTCACTTTGAGAAAGCCATTAGAACAAAATTTCTATTTACTTCATAGAAACACGTAGAAAGACAAAAATATGACAGAATTTCTAGTGATAGGAAGCTGCAAGAACAGAATCTCTTTGGGTTTTGCTATCAAAGTCATAGACTCAAAATTTTCCTTTTTTCTGCCCATCCATACTGTGCTGCATGGTGTGAAACAGTAGCATTACTCCCAGACATGGACTCCTCATTTACAGGGGTGGTTTTTCCTAAGCCCCAGTCCTGGCTGCTTATCTGAAACTTTCTGCCTCTTTGGCATCCCACTGAAGTCAGTAAGTCTCTGTGGGAATACAATGCCAGTCTGCAAGAGGCACTGCAGGATCAGTGCCTCGATCTACAAACGCAGAGCTACTCAATTTAGTGTCAAACACAGGCAAAGGTGCACTACCAACTCCAGAAATGTCTGTCTTCAGCTTTGACAAAAAGTCAGCACTTTTCCTTGCTCCTTTATCACACAAATACTTTTTAAAATTAGATCACCTCGCTACAGCTCAGCCCACTCCATGATGAGCAGACCACCAAATCACACATATTCCAGCCAGTTCCCCAGTTTAAGCCAGGAACTGTCTCCCTCAAGACGCAACGATTGGCTGTGGCTCTGACGAGAGCTGTGCAAACAATAGCTTTTGAGCCGTTGGATAAATAAAACTATTTTCTATTTTTAGAGTTGAATTGCAACATTTTGTGGGAGTTTGTAAGTAAAACAAATAACATTGAATGCAGTGTTGTAAGTGATATAAAGCAAGAGGCCATCATTAGTTTACATCACTCAAAGAATCGTTTTTTGTTTTTCAGCTGGCAAGTGCTAGGGAAACGGCATTCTTCTGGCAATTTCCATTTACTGAGCTGTATCCACTGCAGGCTTGTCCAAAGCACTCCACTGCACAGTGCTTTATTACGCAGAACAAAAATGTTAATGATCTTTAAAAACCTGAAGTTAGCAAATAAATAAGAGCTGAAAAAATTTTTATGCTCCACTATTCTGATTCACACTAGAAGCGGTCAGAATTTCTTCCATTTTAAAGGTTGAAAAGCAAACAAATAGAAGTCTGGTTTTTGTTTTAAACATTCTGATTTCTGTCTTTTTCAGCTGTCTCAGCACACTGTTTACAACTTATCTGTAATAGAGATCAGCAGGTCAGCCAGGTGATTTTACAGGTAGCACTCTGCGCAGCTATCTACAGAAACTGGGCATGAATCTTTTCCTCAGCCTCTTACTTGGTCATTGCTGGAGATAAATGTGAAACTCACTGCACAAAACGCACAGCAGAGCCCTGGGATTGCAGTAGTTATGCCAGAGGCAGCTTTTTGTTTTGTTTTTTTTTTTTTTTACTCTCCAAATGGAACAAAATGAAACCTTCTTAGTCAAGAAAATACTGCGATGAGATCTCGAGGTAAAGGGTATTAAGCAATGCTTTGATAGCCAGGGACACTGCTCTGCTGAAGAATATGAAGAATATGCAGACGGCAGGAGCAATAGATGGTCACGTTCACTCCAGATCCTGTTCTGCAGGAGACTGCTTTGCACCTCATCCTCTGGAGCAGAATAACGACACCTTGGGGCTACAGCCAGATAAAGGATGTCCCGAGAGAGCCCTTCTTTGCTTGTCTTTCAGGTAAGCTTCGATCTGCATTTCTAATGTCAAACCTGGTTCTATGAGCATCTTTTAAAGTAAGAGAATGATATTTCTGAGTCCTAGCAGTAGAGTACCCATTTGAATATCTAAAATAAATTAAATCCTACTTACAGTCAATGAGTCCTGTTTCCTGCACCTGTCCAGGCTGCAAAGCCAACTGATGATTCTGTAAGGAATGAATGATACTAATGATCAGATTTTTGTCACTGGGCCATCAGAAATTGCTGTAAGAAAGAAATAACACATAGAAAAGAGACAAGCATATGCAAAAAACAGAGATGCACACTCATAAATTAAACTTGAACAAATCGAATCTTGCAAAAAAGTAGCAAGATTGGCCCAAATAGAAGACTCGGGGTCTTTTGCACCCAAGTCTTGGTTTTATTTCACCTGTAAGAGGATCTAATTTCCTCTGTCCTCTACCCCTGTAGTGCAAATGCCCTTTAAAACCTAACATTAAAAATTATACAAAAGGAAACTTCTGCGTTCACTTAGTTTCTCCCGAATCCTGCTGGATTGGGGAGACATTATTTTACTCCTCTCTGCTTCCTTCATTACTGACAAGATGTATGTCCCGTTTACAGTCTCCCTGCCTGATCCCATGAGTTCGGCCGACTCTAGGGCTGCCAGGAGAAATGCACAAAATCACAGTCCTCGCCAGCAGCTTTCAGGACTGGTGACATTTGTGGCTGCCATTTTGTTGGGGGCTTCAGGGGTCGTGGGGACCAGGGCTGAGGTGCGGAGGCAGGCTCTGGCTCAGGTCATGCCATTCCAGAGGCAATTCAGGGGGCTCTGAGCCTGTGGTGCCAGTGGGCTCGGGCTCCCCAGCAGCACCCAAAGGCTTGTGCCCGTTTGATCAGTCTTATCCACTTCTAAGCTAATATAAGCCAATTTAAGAGTGTCTACGTAAGACTCTTCCCATTGAAATCACCTTAGAAATAAATTTGCTTAAACTGATATGGTTATCATCTGTAGACCTCACCCCTAATTCTTTTCCTTCTTTAGACTGTATATTAAACCAGATCATTAAATTCACTGTGTCAAAATTGTTTTGGTTCTTAAATCTCAGATACAAAGAAGCCAAACCAGTAGACTATGTGTATCTGTTAGATCTCCTCATGTCAACAGCCTGGATAAGCATGAACAGCTCAGAAACGAGTATCTGAGAACAGTTTGGTAGTTAATGATGAACACCCTTCCAAGAAATGCACACCATAAAAATATACATCCTGGTTTGATTTCTGGAGGCAGCCAGGAAGGCTAATAACTAAGCCATTGTTGGCAGTGAAAAAAACAGACAAAAAGACGTAGTTCTCAGATTACAGCAGCTTTTAAGGACCTGTGTTTTGCAGGTGAGCAAGATGGCAGCACCATGCTGCTGGAGAGGACGATAGCAGTGAGCTTCATCTCTTGTGTTGTGCGGAGTGATGCCACCATCTGAAGTGATACAGGCACATCCTCGCAAATCAGCCCTGAGACTGCCCTCTGGTTGCACCATATCTTACACTGTATCCATTATAAAGTTGGTACAGGTGACTTTGATTTACATCAATAAGAAACCAAAGAAACTTCAACCAATATTATCCATTTTTAAACTAATTTAAGTTTATAACCAGTTTGGGATTACAAACAGTTTTTGTGTAATGCCTAAAATAATTGTTCCTCACAACTGTTGCAAGCTGCCACATCAGTACAAAAACACATGTTCAAAACTAAACACAAAGTTGAAGTTGTCTGACCAGCAAGCATGACTTCATAACTATCTAAAATATCGCCTTCTTTAGTCAATGGAGGAGGTGGGTCACTGTCTCCGATTTAAAAGAAACTAATCAATACATGATTGTTCTGTTGACATGCAAGTAAACAAAATTAAACCAGGTTCCAACCTGAAAGAGGATCACAGCTTAACAAACTGATATGCTTTTAAAGATTTCCTCCAATACAATTTACAATTTTCCATGATCACAGCAGAGCGCTTTTCTGGTAATAACCAAATATCTTTTACCATAAAGATTTATATGAAAATAAATGCAGTCATCCAATTACTAATGAAAGATCCCTGAGGTAAGCTGTCACAGCTGTATTGTGTTGTCTGCTAGTAAAGAAGAAGATTAACTTGACCCTGTTTTACACCTGCCTTAAAGCAGAAAAGGCTTCTGGTAAATCAGTTTCCTGAAGGGAAGATCAATCAATGGAAAACAGGACAAAGAGAAAGTGAGCGTTAGAGATGTGTTGTGCGGTAGGGATGTTTCAGTGCTGGGTGGCAGTAAAGCACAAAGCTGTTTGCAAAGGCTACCTGGCCGAGCCCTGGCGAGCAGCACTGGCAGCTGACATCTGCACAACACACGCTGTGCCTTTGGCTGCCTGCCTTCGAAGGACTTTCAAAGTATTCCTTTTTGAGGGCTAGGACTGAAGAAAGGGGCTGTCACTTCTTTTTGTCAAGGTCTGAAGCTTTATTGAGCTTGTTCACATCCTCCTTGACTTGAATAGATGACCCATCTCTCTTGCTTCTTCTCTTCCTGCATGCCGGGTGAGCAGAGCAGGCTGGTGATAAGAAGCAACATGCCCTATCCAGCCATCATCAGGCAAAGGCAAGTCCATAAACCAGGTCAGTACATCCAAATAATCCAGGAGCAGGGCTGGAAGCAGGCACAGTGCCGGCAGCCCTGCTCCAAACAGGAGCAAGGGCCCAGGGCTGGGCTTTACCTAGGCTCTGGGGCTATAGGCAGATGGTGGGTGCGAGGGGGCAAGGGGCAGCTGCTCAGGGTGAGGGGACCACCGGTGTGCTCAGGACCCTGGCAGGGTCTCTGAAGAGTTTATTCCAGCTCTTGAGCACAGACATCACATTTTAGGTTCTTATATTTATTATAACTACACATGTAATTATACCTGCTATACCTGTAACTACACTTACAGCAGTAAACTTTTTCCCATTAATTTAAGATGACCAAAGTCAGAGCAGACTCTGATCCATGGCTTGCAATATTAATTATTTTTCAAAGTCAGAGAAGTGTTGACAGAAAAAATTCCTGAACATTTAATTTTAACACTTCAGTGTTTACTACCCAAATGATACCTTTCCCTGCCATTTATGACTTTTTTCTCTTAATGTAATTATTTTTTTTTAATTCAAACCCCTTGTCTGTGATGTGTAGGGTAATGAATACTGTAAAATCATAAATGCGCATTCAGGGGTGTATCAGGTTTGTGTGGCGAGGTTTTGGTAGCGGGGGGCTACAGGGGCAGCTTCTGTGAGAAGCTCCTAGAAGCCTCCCCCATGTCCGACAGAGCCAATGCCAGCCGGCTCCAAGGCGGACCCACCGCTGGCCAAGGCCGAGCCAATCGGCGACGGTGGTAGCGCCTCTGGGGTAATATATTTAAGAACAGGGAACAAAAAAAACCTGTGCAATTGCAGCTGGAGAGAAGAGTGAGAACATGTGAGAGGAACAACCCTGCAGACACCAAGGCCAGTGAAGAAGGAGGGGGAGGAGGTGCTCCAGGCGCCGGAGCAGAGATTCCCCTGCAGCCCGTGGTGAAGACCATGGTGAGGCAGGCTGTGCCCCTGCAGCCCATGGAGGTCCATGGTGGAGCAGATATCCACCTGCAGCCGGTGGAGGACCCCACGCCGGAGCAGGTGGATGCCCGAAGGAGGCTGTGACCCCGTGGGAAGCCCGCGCTGGAGCAGGCTCCTGGCAGGACCTTGCGGACCCGTGGGGAGAGGAGCCCACGCTGGAGCAGGTTTGCCGGCAGGACTCGTGACCCCACGGGGGACCTATGCGGGAGCAGTTTGTGAAGAACTGTAGCCTGTGGGAAGGACCCACGTTGGAGAAGGTCGTGGAGGGCTGTCTCCCGCGGGAGGGACCCCACGGTGGAGCAGGGGAAGAGTGTGAGGAGCCGTCCCCCTGAGGAGGAAGGAGCGGCAGAGACAAGGTATGATGAACTGACCACAACCCCCACTCCCTGTCCCCCTGCGCCACTCAGGGGGAGGAGATGGAGAAATCGTGAGTGAAACTAGGGAAGAAGGGAGGGGTGGGGGGAAGGTGTTTTTGAGACTTGGTTTTATTTCTCATTACCCTACCCTGATTTGATTGTTAATAAATTAAGCTAATTTCCCCAAGTTGAGTCTGTGTTGCCTGTGACGGTAACTGCTGAGTGATCTCTCCCTGTCCTTGTCTCGACCCATGAGCCTTTTGTTATATTTTCTCTCCCCTGTCCAGCTGAGGAGGGGAGTGATGGAGCGGCTTTGGTGGGCACCTGGCGTCCAGCCGGGGTCAACCCACCACGAGGGGTTAAACACAGTGAACTTTCCCTGGTGTT
The DNA here is from genome assembly GCA_013389945.1 of Fregata magnificens. NCBI lineage: Eukaryota > Metazoa > Chordata > Aves > Suliformes > Fregatidae > Fregata > Fregata magnificens. Next base: position 351,875 of record WAAD01010453.1, on the reverse strand, counting down.
TCCTTTTTGGGTACTAACTTTGCAACATTGTAACAATGCTGTTCCTTTTGTTTCAAAATAAAATCAAGTTCCCCTCCTATAAGGTGGAGAAAGTGATTTTACTTTGAAACAAACCAAGTTTGCCTGACACGCTTGCAGGGGATGCACTCACAAGCACCCAGCTGTGCCCCCCCCCAGTCTGCCCAGCGTGCATGCACACAGGCACGTGTCCCAGTGGCCTGGCCAGGACTCCTTGCAGCTATGCAGAGGATGAGGGAGTACTGTCAAGCATTGGTAGAAATATTAAACATAGTTTTACTATGAATGAAGAAAGTTCCTACTTTAGAAGAGTTGCCCCACAAGCTGCACGTTCTCCATCCAGAATATTGCTGGAAATCCCTTAACAAAATCTCTCAGAGCAATGCTTTACCATTAACAGAGTTCCCTTTTATACCTTGCCCTTCTGCTTCACCCAGCATGCTGGGACAGCTGAAGAATCTAATGACCTGTAGGCAATTTCAATACACTGGACACCAGCTAGATATTTCCACCATGCCAATAAAACAGTGGGCTTGAAACTACGATGCCTTGTCTTTCTTACCTTCCCATACAGTTGCCCGATTACAAAGCTCATCCTGCAGAGGGGAAAAGGTGTGGTCAGCTCCTCTCTTCTTCCCAGGAGAACAACAGGGGAGTGACTTCATCAGGAAACCCTAACAGAGCTCTATGTTTTCCCAAATTCCTCCTAGAGAAAAGCCTGTTGCTGATGAAAACCGATAACAGAGGAAGTCAGTTCAGAGACAACGTGATATTTGTGCTGCCAAAACAGGCAACAACCCATGGCAAATACACTGCTTCACACAGGATATGTGCAGCACCAGAAGTCAAAATACCTGTCAGGGCTTTTTGTGCTCATAGGAGACATTGTCAGAGCACGTTTCCACCTGCGATGAGTATTGTGGAGTTACTGCTGGTTCCTAGAGCGGAGGAAAGCGCTATTCAGTCCTGTTGATAGGGGGATATCCCGTGGCTGTAAATCTCCTCCACACAGATTTTTGGTTTTTTGGTGGGAGAAGGCTGAAAAGGTGGTTGTGTCAGCGGGATCGCAGCTTCTTTTGTCCTCCCTCCTGAGCCAGTCAGCGCATATTTGTGCCAATAAAGCGTTGAGCTTTCTGTTCCTTAAACGCTGCCGCAGTCCCTGAGGCATGCAAAAGTGTAGTATTCACATGGCCAAGACTAACGCATTCCGGGAATGATGAACTTGCTCCTTTGTGTTCAAGGCTGCCTGGATTTCCTTTTCAGAGCCAGGTGCAAAGGGAGGATTGCTGGGCAGCAGAGAGCAGCAGAGAGCTACAGGATGAGAACTAAACCCAAGGCAGCCTCCAGCCTTCAGAGCCATCTCTGTGCCCATCTATCTGGCCTAGCACAGGAGGACATAATAAATAAATGCATAAACATAAGGAACTTGCTTCTTGAACAGTTATTCAATTAAAAATTGTATTTGTTCTGCCAAGGACAAATTTGCCCTAAGTTCCTTAGCAGAACAAAATTGATTTTTAATCATGCAAATTAAATACAAATTTCTCAGCAGATTTCCTGTGGTCAGGCATAACAGAAGATAATTTAGGCATCGGCATGCTTGGAAAGGCTGATCTCTGAAGGGGCTGTATGCATGCCGTGTCCCACCTCTCGCTGCTGCCTGCCTGGCTGGGAGGAGCGTGGCAGGACAGCAGCCCTCCAGCTGTGCCCAGATGTGCAGCTGCAGGGACAGGCCTCTGCACTTCTACCTGTGTGCACAGCACATGGCTCGTGGACTAGTCTGGAGAGCTGCCTTGGGGGTTATGCTAAGGAAGAAGTACAGGTAAGGTGCTACTTAAAGCTCTGTTAGTCGCAGGAGGCCTAGGACTGAGGCGTTGGAAAAATGGTGTGCTAAGGATGGACTAAAAGCTGGAGAGCGGACCCTGAAAATGTCTTCATTGGCCAAACTGTTACTCCACTTTGTCCAATAATCCATTGGCTGTACTGAGTATAATGCACGTATTAATAAAATCTTGACCCTGTCTTTCTGGGAAAGACCCTGTCTTTCTGTAGGTTAATACTCCTTGCTGTTACAGTAACTGACCGAGAATTTGCCAGATTTATTTTACCTGGGCTTTGTGATTGCCTACTGCAGAAAGGCACAAATGAAAACAATTTCAACCTAGAGAAAATGCCTGCGTCCTCTAATTAAGTAAACAACACTTTACCCATCCCCTGGCGAAATAAAATAAAATTTTATGTATTTGTCTTTATAAATTCCCAGCAGTGAATCAGTATCTGCTTTCAAATGGCAACACTAGTCTTTACTAAGTGGTTTCCTATTTGGAGAGCTCTCGCTGTCTGCTCGGATGGCATTACAGTCTCAGTCAACATCAAAAAAGAGAAGGAATTCATTATTACCGATTTCAAGGCCCTGTGCCATTAGTTTGAGAGCTGTCAGAGACTGGTTTAGAGGCCGGCGCTCCTGCTTTTGCAATCAGACACGGCTTCCCTTGAACTCCCGGTACAGTTTTCTCTTTGCCCTGCCTAACTTTATGCAAGAAGCAGGGTACGCAGTCACCAGACGCGAGCGGGAAGCCTGCTGCAGGACACGGCTGGGCACGTCGGGTGCGGGCCCCGCGCAGCGCTGAGCGGGTACGGGGCTGGAAAACGAGGGATTCTCTGAGGAAGTCACCCTCTCCTTCAGCCCGGGCTCCGCCGGCCGCGGCCGGAGGGCAGCAGGGGGCCTCCCCCGCGGCTCC